>JAANDH010000039.1:537280-551825 GCA_011799765.1 Nymphaea thermarum
TGGTTTTCAGTACTTTATCACTTTTACCGATGACTATTCGAGGTGCACTTTTGTTTACTTGCTAAAGGATCGTTGTGAGGTGCCTCACATTATTGAAACTTTCATTCTCCTTGTAGAAAATCAGTATGGCAATTCTGTCAAGACTTTTAGGTCTGACAATGCTCGTGAGTATATGTGTCTCAGTGTAGAGGAGTTCTTTTGTAAGAGGGAGATCATTCATGAGACATCATGTAGTTATACACCTCCTCAAAATGGGGTGGCTGAGAGGAAAAATCGTCACCTTCTCAATGTCACTAGAGCCATCTTATTCCAAAGAAATCTCCCAAAACACTATTGGGGAGATGCCCTTCTTACTAGTGCATACTTGATTAATCGTATGCTTAGTCGTGTCCTCAAAGGTCATACTCCTTACTCTATGCTTCCAGGAAATGGTCAGCCCTTTCATCTCCCTCTTCGGGTCTTTGGATGTGTTTGTTTCATTCATAACCACAGCCCGCATGTAAAGAAACTTGATCCCAAATCCATTAAGGGTATATTCCTTGGGTATTCGTACAAATGTCTTGATCCCACCACTGGTCGTGTTCATGTCACAAAAGATGTCACATTCTTGGAACATGTCTCCTACTTTGGTGTGAATTCTCTTCAGGGGGAGAATATGTCTAAGGAAGAGTATTCTCCAACACAAAAAATTCAGTTTATAGACTTTATGGAATACAGGCATGAAGAGACTCCTCATATCCAGGTGCTTGACAAGGATAAAGAGGATATATCTGCTGAGGCACATGAACTGGGAAAGAAGGAGGAGGAAGTGGAGAAGGATGTCCCTCTTATGGTGACCGAACAAGAGGGTACTCGTATGTTTGGACAGGTGTATTCAAGAAGGAAAACTTGTGATGATAAGATGGTTGACAATGAAGAGGCTACTCTAAATCCCAATCCTACTTCTTCCTTGGATGATCCAAGTCATACTCAGAAGCAAACGGTTGGAAGAGGCTTGCATTCGACAGAACAAGAAAAGGAGGACCTTGCCATTGCTTTGAGAAAGGGTGTTAGGTCATGTACACAACATCCTATTGGTAACTTCGTATCATACTCTAGATTGAGCACTGACTATAAATGTTTTGTATCCTCTTTGGCTGTTGTTGTGATTCCCAGGAATGTTACAGAGGCTCAAGGAGACATTAAGTGGTCTCATGCGATGAAAGAAGAGATGGATGCCTTAGACAAAAATCAAACATGGGAGGTGGTTGATATTCCTTAAGCTGCTCACTTGGTTGGGTCAAAATGGGTCTACACTGTGAAGTACAAGCCAGATGGAAACATTGAGAGATACAAAGCACGTTTGGAGGCCAAGGGGTTCAGTCAGAAGTATGGGATCGACTACCTTGAGACTTTTGCTCCGGTTGCAAAAATGAAGACAGTTAGGGTTATTATTTCTTTGGCTGTGATGAAGGGCTGGGAGATGTGCCAACTTGATGTGAAGAATGCCTTTCTCAATGGAGATCTCGAAGAGGAGGTGTACATGTGNCAGGAGTATCAGAATTGTTATGGCTGAAGATCTTATTGACAGATATTGGAATAGAGATTGAAGGGCCTATGAGAATGTACTGCGACAACAAGTCTGCAATTAACCTGGCTAACAATCCTGTTCTTCATGATCGGACGAAGCATGTGGAGATCGACCGTCACTTCATCAGAGAGAGAATTGATGCTAAGGAGTTAATATTACCATACATGAAGTCTGAAGATCAAACTGCTGATGTCCTAACCAAGGCCTTAAGTGTAACTCCATTTGAGAGAAATGTATCCAAGTTGGGCATGTTTGATATGTATGCCCAACTTGAGGGGGAGTGTTGACGGGTCTTCTATTGTACGGGTCCGGATCTGATCCAGATCCGGTTTGCCCTAAGGACTACTTAAGTCCTTGTAAACCCTAATCTTTTTGTGTTAATGAAGTTTTGAAGAGAGAGTGTGTCTGGCTGCTAGTGGGCGTCAGACCTCCTCACCCGTGGTTTTTCTTCCCTCGTGTTGAGGGTTTTCCACGTTACGTTGGTGTGCATTCTTCTACCCTATTGCATATTTGTTTTCTACAAAAACAATAAAAAAATGGTATGTTTCTTGGAAATCCCAATGCTATGGGACCTCAACTTTTGATGTTTATTCATCTGGCTGCAACATGGGACATTTAGCAGGAAGGCCTGGTATGCGGATAGTTTAATTTTATTCACGTTCCCCCCCTAAAAGTCACGAAGAGTGAATAGAATTCTCAAATACAACAAAGGTACTAGGGAAATTGGTTTATCATACAGAAGATTGTGGCTTGGTTCTTTAACGCCTGTAATAGTTGTAGCACACTTTCATCTATAAATTGAGTTGGCAGTCCTCCAGGGATAGGATATGTTGCTGGTTATGATGTATCCTTAGAATTGCATCTGGGGTCTTGGTCAACTCAAAAATAGGGAACTATAGTGCACAGCAATGTAGAACTGTGCACTATAGAAACCACTAAAATATTGTGAATTGACACCTTAAGTAGCAGCAGTGAAGGATTGAAGATTTTATTTTTTGCTATTGTGACAACGGGCATGCATTGACTATTTCATCTGTTCCATAAAATAGCCTGATCGGAAGACTTGCTTAACTGAAACATCAAAAGCAAGGGAACAGGTCTTCCTTGTAAAAGTTCTGGTGGTATTTGTCTATGCACCCAAAAGTATAAATATAGGTTAGGCTCCTTAGAGAAAGCTTTACAAGTTGAAAAATAACGTGCTTTGGGTCGAGTTGTGCAGTTGTAAAGTCCAGTTATAGTTTTTTTATGGAAGACTGATCGTGTCACGTTTAATTGGCATAATCACAAATGTTAAATCTGATTTAGTAGCTTGTGTACCATTTAATTGCACTGCATGCAACTTTTTCTGCCGACTTGTTGAGCATGTGAATACCCAAGCTTGCCTGCCCAGGCATATCACCTAACTCACTTGTCATCAAATTGTTTTTTTGTTGTGTTTCAGGCCAGGTTTCTGAGGTTGAAGTATCATATGAAACAGATGAAGCCCCTAAGAGTTCAGCAGCGAGTGAATCGTCCAACCTTCTCATGAATTCTCTCACCTGTGTTGTCGTCCTTGTGGCAACGGTAGTCCTCTTCTTGAGGTGCTTCAACAAGCGGCAGAGATCAGGCCAACGACCTAATCTTTACACCTCGTCCCACTTGGATCCAAAGACGCCAATACGCACGCAGGATGTGCCTGCAAATGGTGCCTTGACACCCGTTCGATCTGCTCCCCGCACGCCTCAATCATACACAGAATACCTAAGGAGGACAATTGATGAGACACCCTATGTAAGGCGGCATGGCCGGTTGGTTGACCCTTCATACAGTTACTGATGTGTTCCGGCATTGTAGCATCGTTGTATGGGAATTTCTGTTGTATCATCAGTGGATTTTTCCATGAGGGATTGAAGTCTGCGGTTCCATGATTTCTACAGGCATCCGTCTCTCTCCCTCTCTCTCTATATATATATATATATATATATATATATATATATATATATAGCCACGCACGCACACACAGGCACACACAGACACACACCCCATACCCACCCCCCTCGGTTTCTTTTTCGTGCTGCTTTATTTTCTTTTTGGATTCCCTTAATATCCTTATTGCAAGGTTCAAACTAGAGCCTCTCCCGCCTTCATTTGTTGCCAAATTTAAGAAAATTTCGTGGGCGCTCATAAACGCACCCCCTCTCCCTTTCTTTTGTTTTCCTGTTCTTTAGGTGACTAGTCTCTGTTCAGGAACTGGGTGTATGAGGTTGTGTTCAGGAACAAAAAAGAAACAAAGAAAAAAAGAAAAAAAAAGGCAAACTGTGCCTGAAAAAATCGAATGTTGATACATGTTTAGGTCGATGAAACTGTAACAAATCATTGGTTTAGTTTGATGGTTTAGAAATGTTGAACCTGGAAAGATGCTTTCAAGAATCATGGAATGGGAAATTTGCTCTCATTTATTTTTGCTCACTGTGTGATTGGATTTGATAAAAAAATTTTGCAACATGTTTTTTAGTTTGAATGTCTGTCATGGGATGAGTTGATGGAAATAATTTAAAAAAAAAAAAGTCTTGTAAGCTACAATTCCACCAACGGTGGTTCTCAACGACCATTTTTTTGGGTCCAGGGTTTATCCTCCCACTCCAATCATCTTTCCTGAAATTTTTCCAACAGTCATTTTTCTACTTTTTATTTACTAAATAGGGTTCAAATTCAAAAATTTAAAATTTATTTCTTCATTTACAGTAAATTTCCTCGTAATTACTGAACCATGAAATTGGTCACTGTAGGTTCAAGGGAGACATGATGAGAGACATAATAAATCAGCTAATAACATTCGTGGATTTAATTCTGACTCCATCGTCCAACTGAGAGTCAAAGAATAGTTGGAAAACAGCAAGTTTTTCCTTTTGCCTTTCTAATAAAAGGGAGTACCAGCAGGCTTTTACCGACTTTCAAGATAGATTATAGGACTCCTGAATTTAACCAAATGTTAAACGTAATCTGAGGTTCTTGGAAAATGATTTATAATTTTTATGAAGGCAATAGTTCTTGTTACTGTTTCAATCAAAAAAACGAGTGGCTTTGCAGATATTGCTTGAATGGCGATTATTCTTTGTTCTCATTTTTGCAACTTCTACCGAAGATGGTGCTTGACTAAGCCATGAACCGTTTTCAGCACCAGTTCCCATGCGCAAAGACGAGATTGGTGCGTGCTGCCAATGCATGATTCGATCGTTGAGTTTCAAGTTCTGGTGTTGATGTGCACATATTTTTGTTTACTTCGCTAATGTCCTTTCTTCATTTCAGGATGTTTGATCACTTTCTTAAATGCCGTCGTCATGGAGATTCTTGAAAATAATTTTCAAAACTTTTTTGACTCAAAAACCTAGATGTAACGTCCCTAACATGAGTTCAACAATAGACATCTTCAAACCAAGGCACTTTGTGGGGCTGAAGGAGTGGATTTGTGAAACTTGGTTGTTATGGTGAATAGGGGCGAAGCGAGAATTTTTTTCAGGGGCTGGCGAAACGATCCAATGAACTTATCCGGGTAGGGTCAAACTAAACCCGATTTCAAAAAATACATTACACAAATAAAAAATTTCAATTTTTTTAGTGTAATTCTTTTTTTTTTCTGTTAGCTAGGGTGGGGTCACGGCCTAGGCGGGCCTTGTTGGTTGGTGCATGGAATGTTTGGGAGACACATCAGGGAAGCTACAACACGAAAAGCATCATACACTGCGGTGGAGCCGCATGTAGGGAGTTGCCACACAAGCCACAAGAAAATACTTTATTTTCACATTCAATTTTTTGCTCATTTATAGTAGTGGTTCCAAAGATGCGAGTGTTCTTTAATTAGTGCGCCTCATTCTATGGTAGCGGTGCATGTAGGCAGTTGCCCACACCAGCTTCATGAAAATTCTCTATTTCCACATTCAATTTTTTGCTCATTTACATATATTAGTGCTTCTAAAGATGTGCCTTTTTCAATTAGTGCTCCTTATCCTATGGTAGAGCCGCATGTGGGCAGCTGCCCACACCAGCCACATGAAAATTCTCTATGTTCACATTCAATTTTTTGCTCATTTGTATATAGAAGTGCTTCTATGTCACGGACCGACAACTCCGGACCACGTGGCGCAAAGGATTGTACAGACTGTAGACACAGGAAAACAATTTCTATGTGTTCTTTAAATTAGTGCTCCTCATCCTAAATTTCCTTGTTCCAACACTGGTACACCGTCGTATTGGTTTGAAGCCTTAGGAGAATGGTCTGTTGCAGGGACAGCATCTGCATTTGCCAAAAGTTGTCAACAGGTTTCAACGATGTTTTGCCGGTGAAATGCACCCAAACATCTCCTTATTATTAAGAAATCCTATATTTTGTTACACTAACAATTTGATTGCCTATATGAGATGAACAACAAAACTAGATGAGCATCACATGGTTGCTCCTGTTATTACAAAAGAACAGTTTGATTTTGGAGTGAATAAAGAACAAAGATACATGTATGAATTTTTTTTGGCAAAAGTAAATGTTCTAAAATGTCTTATACAAGAACGATCATTCTCCTTTATGAAACTGGTAAGTTGCATGAGATTTAAACATTTCTTTGAAGTAAAATTCCCATGTTGCCTAATATATTGACATTCCATATTATAATACCTTCGAGATTTCACCGCCATCTTGTCTAGAATTTCAACGTTTTGCTTTAGTTCAACATGTAGATCTAAATTAGATGGAAGTGTTTCTCTCGCAAAATTAAAATAACATGACTCAAAGAACATACACATCCTATCCGTTATGTCCTGTTTCTCTTTTGCTCTCAAGGGAATTGCTATTGCTAAGTGATAATTCATTTTTTAATTGTTTATTTAAAATTATTTTTTGTAAAAAAAAGGTTGAGAGGTCACGCACCTTTTCCCCTTACATTTAGCTTCAGCTTTCAATTTTTTTTATTTTTTAGATTAATTATCAATTAAAATATCAAATCAATGTTCGCAAAATTCACATGAAGTCCTAATCAATGCATCAAATTTTATATATTTACTCATATATATATAGTATAACTACGTTTTTTTGTATATGTGTAAAGTCTTACAAACATCAGTTTACTATTAAAAAAATTATAAAATCCCCAAAAAATGATATACTAATTTATAAAATTAATGTTTATCGAAATTCGACTACAAGGAAATATGTCACACCATATCTGGTCCCGCTCCCGCTCCCTTCACAGTTCGCACCATCAAATCAAAGTTTGGAGCTATAATATAGTCTAACGATTAAGAGATCCGATCCGTTTAAGTCGACCAGCGCGCCAAGATTGCGATCGAAAAGAAGGAATCATAAGGAAAATTCATCCGGCTATAGGTCATCCTTGCTCTCACCTCCCTATGCTGCGAAGATTCCTTCGAATTCCTCATCGTTCGTACCAAATTTTATCGAGAAATCTTTCGTCATTGCTTCTAATTGCAGGCGGAAATTTCAGTATCCGATCTTCCCTGCGAGGAGGGTGTAGACCTTTCTGTTCGTTCTTTCTTTTCTCTCCCTTTTCCGACTGAGCAGCCGGAGGGAGGTGGAAGAAAGGGAAAGGATGAGCGGAGCTAAGCTCTGCAGCCTTCTGGGGGAATTAGGCTACGAGGGGAGTGACGGCCTCGACCCGGACAGCTTTGAGTGGCCCTTCCAGCACGAAGAGGCACGCCACCTGCTCCAGTGGATCTGCTCCAGCCTCCGTCGCTCCAACGTCCTCTCCCCAGCCGAAGTCTCCCAGTGAGTTCTTATTTTCCTCTTTCTTCTTCTTCTTACCTGCATTCTTCTCCTTTTGGCGGCCCGCTCCTCATTCATCTTTATTTGTCATCATCGTATTGCAAACGTCTATATTTGTCCATACGGAATTATTTTTCTGGTGAGTGGTTTCTCTCATTGAAATTGAGTGGTGGTAGAATCTTCCCCCCTCCCTCCTCTTTCTTTTTTATTTTTGGTAGTCTTCTTTAGGACATCAACTGCATGTGGGTTGTGAAAATGTTCAGGAAGATGCCTTTCGAGTCTGAGATAAGTTGTTTGTGTATGACTGTACAACGAGATCTAGTCGTTCAAATAATGTGGGTTGATGCATTCCTCAGCAGTTACCTGCTTATGGAACTCAGTTCCTGTCGCATAGGATTCCACATTTTCTGCTACTCTAGTTCATCATAGATTTTGATTCCCATACATCTATCTCTGGTTTTTTCTTCGTCTAACATGTGCTTATTTTCAAAGTTTGGCTTCTCACCTGCAAATTCACCCGTACTCTGAGAAGAGGAAGTAGCAAAATGATTTATTATTTAGACCTGTTTCTCTTTTGAAATTCACCCGTACTGTATACATTCTCATCCTCTTAAAGGACCTTTTTACGTTTTATTCCTTTGTGGGTACATATTGCATTCTTGTACTACAGTTGGTCATGTTCATGATTGACAATATCTGATATATCATTTACAAGATTGGCTTCTTCTTGGATATGCTCATATGTCTTATGATCATGATGACCTTATGCTTTTATAATTTGCACGGTGTCTATAAATTAGAATAGACAATAGTTTGAAAATATAATGTTTTTAGAAAAAAAAATAAGCTACTTTAGAGGGAACATCTTGAAATATTTTCAAAATATTGCCAAAGATGTATTCATGATTTCGTCGGTGGAAATAGAGTTCAGAAACCAGCTGAATGGTGACGGTCAGTCATAAATGTTAAATAATGAGGTGCTGAATTCATTTGCCAAATATATATAGAGGAATATCTTCATGTACGCTTCTTTGGTGTTGCTCTTACCATGAAAAATGTTCTTGGCAGGTATGAACATTTTCTACAAGAAGGGAAGCTTTTAGAGGTATCACTATTACTTTACACAATTTAATTCTTTTGTGTGAACATTTTTCACTTTTTGGTGTTTTCTTTCCTGTATTTGTTCCTGACTTGTGACTTGTGAGCCATTGCCAACCCTGCTTCGCAGCCAATGTCATATCCATCTTTACTATTTACTTAGTTTATGTTACCCTTGAAACCTATTTTCCTTTTCTAACTTTCATTTTCCCCACTTTTAGTTCTTCAAATGAAATGGCATAATTACCCTTCGAAGAAAAGGCCTGCTTTGACAAATGATAAACATAAGGAATTCAAATATTTTTCAATTATATCCATATAATATCCTTTGTAGTCAAGAGCATGCTTAGGCCCTCGGCTCCTTTTCAACTATGCTGGCCCACCAGGCACCCAAGTAAAAGTTCTAAAAATTCTTCTTACTTTTTGTTCTTCTGCTTTTATTTTTTCTTTTTTATTCCTTTGCCTTTTTTCCATTTCCTTCTTGTTCTTCTCCTTCTCCTTTTTCTTTTTGTTCCTCCTCTATTTTTCTTTCATTTACATTTTTTGGCCCATCTAGGCCTTGGCTAGGCACCACTAGTCCCTCTTGAAGGTCCGCAGCCTAGGCCTGCCAAGCATTTCTGACCAGTAAGGTAATATTACAACATTATTGTGATATCATCATAGTGAATTACATTTGATTTACTTAATTAATAGCTTCTCCATTTTTCCTATCTTTTGTTTTTTCTTTTTCAATTTAATGTCTCAGTACGTTCCCGAGGTCCCAAGGCTTTCACTTGATTTATTTTAAAGCCATTAGCGTCACAACAGTTTATCTGGAAGAGATATAGTTGAGAGTGACTCTGGATGGATTCATGTATGAGTAATTTTGAGATAACATTAACCATGTCTCTGATAACATAAAATGATAGCTTATGCATCTTGCATTTTTTATATTTTTGACAGGGTGAGGACTTAGATTTTGCTTACAACAGCATTTCAGCCTTTTCAAATAGGAGAAACAACCAAGAAGCTGTTATTGGAGCTGAAGAAGGAATAAAGGAAATCAGGTTACTGCATTTTTCATATCCATGCTGTTTGAGTGGGATCTGTCTGTGATTCCTATCTTAATTAATATCTTAATCATGAAATGAACTTCTCAGTTTTTATTGAAAAGTTATGTTCATGCATGTATCTTCATTAGGGCTGCACAACGAGTCGAGCCAACTCGGGCTCAACTCGAACTCGCTCGAGTAAACTCGACTCGAGCTCGACTTGTTTTTATACGAGTCAAGCTCGAGTTTAAATGTAAACTCGAGTACGTTAACGAGCCAAGTTCGAGTTAGACAAACTCGACTCGATTAAACTCGACTCGGCTCGACTTTTATTCTTTTTTTTTCTCTCTTCTTTTTTTATTTTTTAATTTTCCCTCCATTTTTATCCACCCAACCACACTTCTTTTTCTTTTTCATTATTTTTTCCCACCCTTTTTCTCTTTCCTCACCAAGCTTCCTTCTTTTTCCTCCTTTTTCGCACCCACTTTTTCTTCCCGCCTTTAACCATTTCTCATGGCAGATGCCATTACCAAGGACATCCATCGCCATAATGGAAAAAAGCTCATTAACTCATGGTACTCATGCCATGCCATGTGCTATTACCGATGACAAAAAAGGAGCGTGAAGCCGTGTGCTATTACCGATGACAAAAAGGATGTGAAGAAAAATAAACCAGCCGCTCGAGTCGAGCTCGAGCTCGGCGGCAGCTTCTCGAGTCGAGCTCGAGTTGAAGATGAGAAGCTCGTGACAAGCTCGAGCTCACTAAACATGAGTCGAGCCGACCGAGCTCGAGCTCGACTCGGCTCGTGTGCAGCACTAATCTTCATGCATATATGTGCTACATTTTTGTATCTATTTACATTTGCATAAAAGGCCTTTACTTAGAAGTGCATTGGCATGTCACTAGGTCCCGTTTTATGTCGCATACATTGGTCCTGATCATTTTCAAAAAACTTGTGCATAGGGACATTGCCGTACATATTTATAATTCTATATTATGTATATATCTGTATAAAACAAAAATTAAGATTTCAAACAAACAGTGCAAATTCATAAGGTAGTATAAATTTGTAACTTTTATGCTTTATATACATACCAAGGAATCAAGCTATGCAAGTATGCATGCACATTTACATAGTAATACCATGTTGAATGTGGAAAAAATATGCTATACGCAGGTTGATGAAAGTAAGAACTTAATATAATCTGATATAATGGTAAAAGATAATCTATTCTAATGACACAGTCTCACAAATCTATTTGATTTCAAGAAGAAATGAGGACACACACCATTCAGTCAACCTTCAAGTCTTCATCAAAGTGTTGATCCATTCAGTGGCATGATAATAAAACATCACAGATTCACAGATTAACAAGAAAAAATAAAGGGTATCATATAGTATGGACTGTGTGTTCAGTTGTTGACTTGTTCTAGTTGATTATTTGTTGTTGTAGCATTGTGTGGGACTGTACATGTCCATAGTCACAGAAAACTCATTTTTTTCGAAAAAAAAAAGTGAAAAATTAAATGGTCATTTAAAACTTAAAAAAAAAGGCGTTTCTTTAAAAAAATTTTAAAAACGAAAAAAACACGTTTTCTAATGCAATTTTTTCACTTTTTTTCATTTTTTCACTTTTTTCAAATTTTTAATGCCAAAGATTTTTTTTTTTCAGTTTTTGTTTTTATTTCTTGCAAATATACTTATCTTGTGATGTTTGTGTCATTAGTTTCTTACTTATTTTATTTTTCTCCTATTTTTAATTTTTTAAAATTTTTAAAAAGTTTACTGTATTTTTCTTTTTTTTTTCTTTTTTTCAAGCTCACCATATTATACCTGAGAAAAACCTCGCGGTTTAAAACGCCAAGACGTTATTTGTAACTATGGCTAAACCATCATATTTATTAGATTAAAACTCATTAATCTATGTTCTCCTTCTTCATCCTTCAACTCGTAGGCCATATGTAAGCTAGGCTTGACACTAATTCAAGCAAAATTGTAGGTGTTTGTAATTGGGAGACCAGTGTTACTATTAAATCATGTTTTTTCCATTTGTAGCTTGTTAATGTATTGTTGAATCTGGCTTCCATTCATTTTTAACAGAATCTAAAAACTTCTTGCAGGGAAGCTACTTTGACATATAAAGCTGAAGCTCTGAAGTTGCAGAAGCAGCTTGAGCATTTGCAGCTGCAGTATGACTTACTCACAGGTCAATCTTCATCTTTAATTCAAGGAAGAAGATCAAGGATATCATCATCATCTTCAGCAAACAGTGAACTTGCTTTATTAGAAGAAAAACTTTCTGCAAGGAACTTGGAGGTACTTTTATATTAGCATTGCATCTCATAATAAGCTTATTTCTGGCTAGATGCTTACCTTAATTGTTTTGTATTTGAAAGGATTAAAGTAATGGCTCATTTGATCCTAAGAGAGGTTTTTACTTTTATCTTGGATTCAGACGGATGGCAAGTTGTTAACTGTGAAGTTCTGCAAAATGATATGTCTCAACATGGATTTTTGCTTTTATGTTGCATCAGCTCAGACTTCAAATGGCAGATAAAATGTCATTTGGATGTCAAAGATTTTCAATGGCAAAGTGTTGGCATGCAATTTAATATGCTTAACATGTTCCTGATACACTATATTCTTTCAAGTCAGACTTTGTGTCGCATGGATGAAGATATGATGTGAGTGTGCTTGATATTGTACATTGTTTTCTTGACAATTAGGATGTGGGGACATGGCCATCGGAAAGCCTGAAGGCTATCTTAAGTGCATCCTCTTGAAAGTTTTAATCATAATGAAAAGCATCATATATGAACTTAAACAATAGTGTGATTAATAATACAATTTAAAAGAAAGAGATAACAAACAAATAATATATAAGCACTCAATCATAAAAAATAGCTAATTGAGTGCCAATATTGGCCATATAGGGCGCTACCTTTGACTGCCCAGTAAAAATTCTTGGTATGCAAAGAACTGTGACATGCTGATGCACAACGCAGATGCCAAGTGAAGTATCTTTTTGACATAGTTGGTCTTCAATAGCACTTAGAAAATTTGATTATCTATCTTATCTAATAATAGTCAATATTAAATAGTGTTCTACTAGCATTGAGCTTGTCAATCTTAATAGTTAGTCCCTGAACCAGGTCTCTACATAGTGCTCAAGCTTGTTGCTTAGATTGCTGGTACACAAGCAGCTATATTCAAGTTTGTCATGTTAATGTCATTCACACACACACACACACACACATTGCCTTTTCCATTTCGGTAAACCCCCAGGTTCCATGTTCCATTTTTCCCCCTGTTACTCTAGCATTGCTGTGTGAACATATCCCTACCTTTACTATGTTTTCATAGTTTTTGCTGTGAAATTTTTTGTCAATTAGTTGTGACACTTTTCTTCATCTTAGATGAATGAAGTTCTTGAGAAAATTGCCTCTTCAGCAAAAGAGTTAGAGCACTACCATTCAGGTGAAGGTATGCTTCATTAACATCTTAATGTATTTCTGGCGCTATACTTAATTTTTTTTTTTATTTCAGTAGCCCTCAGATGACGGGCTAGGATATGAAAATAATTAATGTGTTTTTCTGAGTTGGTCATAAGAGTCTTAATATGTACTCCTTTATACATTTTTCCCTATGCAATATGTGGTCACATGACTAGTTTGTTTTGCATATTATTGACACTCCTTTTTGACATTCTTGACAGAAGAGGGTATTTATTTGACTTATCTGGATTTTGGTTCATACTTGCTTGAAGATTCTTCTTGCAAAAAGGAGCTTGACCAGTGGTTTGCAAAGCAGTTTGAAACGGTATTTACCTAAAGAGCTTTGAATATACATGTTTCTTGTAGTTTCTACTTATATTACATAAATAATACTATATTCTCATTACATGGTTCATATTCCAGTCTATGTCACATGATGGACTTGGGATGCAAGTGGTAGGTGCCCCATCTTCTAAAAGCACTTGGTTTCAGGTGCCAAATCACACACACACACACATCATTACCACAAGCATCACTGATCTTTTGAAAAATGCGAGAATAAAGAAAAAAATACAAAATGTGAGAAATTGCCATTTTCAATAAGAACACCAAAATAAAGATATCACATTTTTAGCACACTTTTTTCAGAAAAATTGCCCTAATGTTTTGCATTCTTTGAGGTTCTTTTAACAACGTAGTAGCTATTTTGAATTTTATCAAGATTCTTGTAAGAAATTTAGTAGGAAACTCAACTGTTTGTTTTTTTTATTCTTATAGTTTTTGGAATTCTCGAGATTTTCCTAAGATTTTCTTGAGACGCAAACTTCCCAATTAGTACCTGAGAAAAACCTTGCCAATAAGAACTTAGGAATGGTATATATATATATATATATATATATATATATATATATATATATATATATATATATATATATATATATATATATATATATATCTTTGTCACTATTTGGGCCCCCCTTGCACCTGCGGCATTTTCACCGGTTGGTCTTTGCTGGTTGTCCATACTCCTTGCTGGCTTTATTCTCTCCACTGTTGCATTATGTTAGGTTACGGATTACTGGAACAAGTGTAGTTGAATGGGACAGCAGGCAGGTTACATGTTCCACTGTGCTGGGATGTGAGGTGCAGGTGGTGAGGATCTCCTGGGGGTATGTCCTGGCACCTTTGATGGGCAGCCCAAGGCCCACCAGTGCTCCTGAAAACGCAGGTCGGTCCTCCATTCATCCTATGTGAAGTGCGGGACAAGGCCACCTTCAGAACCCTCTTCCTTTTGTCCTTCAAATGGGACAAACAAAGATAGAATCAGTTCAATTCCCAAAATACTCTTGTGAAGATATGATTGCTGAGGATTTTTAGACCAAAACGACTGCCTAATTAATACCCAAGAAAAACGTTGCCAATAAAACGTAAGAGCTATATTTATAATTGTTGCTTGGATTACTCAAAAACATGGTGAAATATGTTTTAGGTATAGGTTTGTTTGTTTATAACTATGTGGATTGTCTTGGATATATATATATATATATATATATATATATATATATATATATATATATATATATATATATATATATATA
>JAANDH010000039.1:551925-609826 GCA_011799765.1 Nymphaea thermarum
AATGACAAAAATGCCCATCACCCTTTTTTCTCGTCTTTCTCTTAACCATCCATCATGTTAAGTTGGACGCTCTGATTAGATGGCTAGATGACTCTGAAATGGTAAAGTCACCATCTAATATATATATATATATATATATATCTATATCTATATCTATATATATGTATATGTATGTATATATGAGGGCGTCTTTCCTTGTGCCAAATACCAGGCAAGCAGATTGCTCAGCTGGTATGGGCCGTCCATGTTCTTTAATTAAAAAAAAAACACCCACCCAACGCTCGAGCGTTGGGCTGGTGGAGTGGCATTCCCCCTCTTCAGCAAGGGGGAGGCGATGGCCTCCTCGCTTTTTTGCTTTCTCATTACCAAAAAAAAAAAAAAAAATTGAGGTGGGGTAGGTTGTCGCCTCCCCCGGGCGACGGTCACCACTCAGGGGAGGCGACGCCAGCCAAGCAAAACGCTCTGCTGGCACCTGTGTAACAAAGGACAGATTTTTTTATAATATATATATGCTTCATATGACTCTTGTTCTTGCACCCAACATTAGGCCGATAGGCCTTTTAAAAAAATACAGTTGATGGTGTCTTTTGTTTGATTTAAGCTGTTATATCTGTTCCATTACATAGTACGTTTGTTAAACTTCATGGATTAGATTGGAATCCATCTGTAAAAATTTTAAATTTTTGTCTCCAACTTCCAACTGGTAAATTTAGTTTTTTACATCTTTACAAAAGCACATGTTGGCATCAAAAGTGTCTGATGTATTACATTTTTTTTAAGTAAGCAATAAGTATACATTCCAAACTACACCTTTAACTATGTTTAGGGGCCTAAGAAAGATATTTAGTAACATCTTTAGCGAATGCGATGTATGATTCCTTCTTTTTTGTAATGGTTCTGTATTGTTTGGAAAGGAATCTTGTTATTTCTTATTCTATTGATTAATCATTCTGGTTGCTGAATTTTTACTTGTGTAGGGTCCTTTTCGCCTTGTTGTTGAAGATAGTAAATCTAAATGTTCTTGGGTGAGTCTTGATGACGTTACTAATTGCTTAGTGCGAGGTATTTTTCATATCTTTATGCTTTTACTTCTTCCAGGATTTTGGTTTTTCTTGATTCATAGTATGTATTGATAGTATAGTCATCCCTGAGCTGAGAACCTCTTTCTCATTTGTTGAATTGTAGGCAGTTGAATTTTTTTCTTTGCATTTAATGATTAATTAAATATCTTCATCACTGATAGCTTCTTCACCGTCTGTTATTTCCTTTTATTGTGTTCCTGGACATTTTCATTCAAATCACCGTGTGACATGCATATGTACTCTTTTGTTGTTGCTAGTTGGCACCCTGTTTCTGACTTTCTAAGTAACACAAACTATTCAAAAAAGCCAATGTACCTGAGTCGTGATGACTCAGGTGCATGTGCATGTGCAGCTCAAGTATGAAAAGTAGACTGAAAATTTGCTTTCCTTTTTGTATCGTTGCCATAATAATAGCTTGGTAATTGTTAATTTTGTCATTTATGGATATATATATTTTTCATTGCTGCACCTGCACCCAACACCTGTGTGACATAGTTGACTCTTGTTTATGGAATGATGCTTTATGGTTGCTTTCATGCTACTACGCATGAGAACTTCCAGAACATGTAAAAGACTGCCCCAAAATGCAAACATCAGAATTGGCAGGAAAATTTAACTAGCCAGGCTTGTTTCACTAATCAAATTATATGAAATCTTAAAAATCTCTTCTTGTTTAAAGGTTACTATCTACCTCTCGGAACTGATGAGCTAAAGTAAGCTGAAGAACCTGTTTCTTTGCATCTAATTTTAAGAAAAAACTGTGATCGTGAATATCCAGCCTGGATCCCAATAAACGGAATTGCATTTTCAGCAAAATTCAACTCCTCTCTGTGTGTGTGTGGAGAGAGAGAGAGAAAGAGTATTTGTGGCAATGGTATGAGAAAGTGAGAGAGAAAAGCAATGGAACAGTGAATATAGAACAGAGAACAGGTGTGTGTTGGGTGTAGGGATTAGAGTTCAAATAACATGGTTTCATTGACCTTTTAAATATGTACAAATGTTGAGTTGAAAACTTGAAATGCGTAAAGTGAAAACCTGAATACAAGAATAAAATACTTAATGTGCACATGAAGGAGCCATTCCTCCACATATAGCATATATAATAGCACTATGCACCTACTAACCATTGTCACAAATATTGTTTTCAGTTATAAAAAAGGTGAGGTTTTTGTAGGGGGTAATATGACGGTTGTTTTTCTCAGAAAAATTATGCACCTACCAACCAGTGTAAAAAAAAATATCGTTTTTAGGTACAAAACGACGAGGTTTTCCTCGGGTATAATACGACAGAGTTGTTTTTCTTGGAAAAATCTTGCCATTGAAAAATTCTAAAACTAAAAAGTAAAACGTGAAAATAAAAATCTGGTAACTAAAAAATGTGAAAAAATGCAGAAACTCAAAAAATGAACAAATGAAAAAACTTGAATAACACACTTTTTTTTGCATTTTTTTCAAAAAAACAAGTTTTTCCTTGTTTTTTTGGACGACTTATTTAATGTTTTTTCCGAATAGAAGTATAGAACACATTTTCTATGACGCTGTTACTAACTGATTCATGAATTACATTTTCTATTTTATTGTCAATCTGCCTTTATAGTTGAAACGTTGTTTCTTTTTATTCTAGGAGATAAGGAGAAATCATGTCATCATCGTGTAACTGAGCTGCAAAGGCTGCGTTCCATGTAAGTACTGTAGGAAGAAATAAGCATGCTATGGGATTCTTTCTTATTTATGGTGTCTCTGTCTTCATTTCCTTAGCTTCTATAGAACGTTCTTGTTAAAACTTATGTTTGAGTCATTAACTTGATGATCTGCTTGCTATAGAATAATTGCTGAGGATTTTACTGAATTTTGCTTCAGAATATTCATGTACATTTTATGGTTATTTTGTGATAGGGAACATGTATCTTCTTACTGTTAAAAAGATGAAAATTCTTCCTGAATTGGAAAATGTACTCCAGCTCTGGAGGATTATCTGTAGTTCTTTTGAGCACTATTTCATCTTGGAAAAACTCGCAACATTTCTCATTTCTTTTATGTGTTATGAGAAATTTATGTGATCGCCTTCTTGTTGGAGAGGTTGAGCATGTTTAAGTAACATTAGGTGAACATTTAAAGCAGGCTTGTAGTTTGTCACAAGAACTCAATTTTTTTTTTTGCAAATCCAAATAAATCTTTCAGTTGATCAAAGTTTTATTGCTGATATTGCCAACTCAAACACGATCTTTATGTTGAGGGACTGTTGAACCCTTTCAAATAACACACACACACACACACACACACACACACACACATACATGTGCTCACCAACACTCTCAATTGGGGATGACACAATGGTGCACCTTGTTACTTTACATCACTATGCTAGCTTTATACAGAATATTTACAACAGCTACTTCTTTCTCTAGTTTTATGTAATAAGATGCTATATTCTATTTGATTCTTAAATAGATTTGGCACAAGTGAAAGGCAGTGGGTTGAAGCTCAAGTTGAAAATGCAAAACAACAAGCTGTTCTTCTGGCACTTAAGTCTCAAATCGCTTCAGATGAAGCTCATATTCATCTTGATCTTCACTCCCTCCGGTATGTTTCACAGGCATTTGAAGATCCTTTTTCCCCTTTTTTTTCATAGTCATTGTTTATATTTTGTTGGAAACTACTTTTGTGTTTAATCAGCATAATTTTGTTAACTAGGTACATTCTGACTTGGAAAATTGGTTCTTGGTTTGTTCAACTAAACTTGGGTTAATCCTGGCATTTTTTTTGTTTCAATGTTATAGTGGGTATGGTTTATGGCTTGAAGCCAATGTCTGCATTTACTGTCATCTTATAAACTCAGGATAAATTGGTTGGAGAGATGGGTATTTTTCTAATTGTTGTGTGTCCCTATGATTAGTCATTAGACTAAAAACACAAGAGAAAGGGAGTACTTCCAGGAAGAGGATAGTTTTAGCGCATCGTCTTCTACTTCTTCTCTCTCTCTCTCTCTCCTTCTTCTCTATCATGTTCTTTGTCTGTCTTGTTTGTGCCTTCAACCTTAACCAGCTAGTTTTAAAATTTTTTATTTGGATTAGTTGTTTGATGTCCTTGATTATTCTGTGCAGGAGAAAGCATTCTGACCTAACAGGGGAGCTTTCAAATCTTTACATGAAAGAACAGAAATTGTTATCTGAGGTTTGAAGTATATAAATGTCATTCCGATGATGTTTTGGTTCTAAAGAAAATGTGATTGTGTATCTTTTTTCGTCATTTTTGTCTTTTATCTTTCATTCATTGGAAGCAGCTTCTAGAGTGTCACATTTATCAAGGTGCAGATGAGGCATTATTATGGCGCTTAGGTGGGGTTGAGTCTTCACAGCTATATATAAAGTTCAGATCAAGTGTTATGTTGCAAATGATTGTAACTCATCAAGAAATTTTAAGATGATGCTATTTACCAATTGATAATTGCTATGCTTGTCAAAGACTTGCATAATCTCTGAGGCTTAGCTGATCGTGCAGATTGGTTTTAAGCAACCTACCACTGAAAGCATCACCTAAGATACCTAGGCTTGCATAGCCACTCAATATAGCCTAATCTTTTTTTCATTGACAACGTATTTTTTTGCTCTCTCTTATTCATGCTCCGTTTAACTCCACACTCAGTTCATGACAGTCTGATCACATATGTCAGACTTAACATCCACGCCAAGCCACCACTTGAGGGTCTGATCACGTATTCCACATCGACATGATCAGACTCCTCTAATGCTTACTGCTGTTCCCATGATCAGCAGGAGGCCATGATAGAGAAGACCAGGTAGGGAAGAGAGGAGAGAAAAGAAGAGAGACGCCGGAACTTAGCAAGGACTAGGAGTCACCAGCGGTGATGGAGCGGCTGTTGTAGTCACCGGCAGCGATGAATAAGACGCCTGTGCTGTTACGGCTGTTTTTTTTAGAGAGAAAAGCCAATTTGATACTCATTAATCTGCCCTAATCTCTTGTTAAAAGAGAATTAGACTAAAACAATCATTAACAAAGAGCTGTTCCTAAAACTATTAAATATTCAAAACACCACCTAACATAAATGTTATTCAACATATATATATATATATATATATATATATATATATATATATATATATAATAAGTCACGTTTGTATGGGAACCGCTGAAGCGGGTATGGGGTTACTACAGAATGTATATGTAAATATATACATTATATATAATAAGCCACATGAATTGTTAAAATTAAAGAAAATTGAGAAGAATTATGGTGGAAGGGAAATAAAAAAGAAGGAAAAAATCAAATTAAAGGAAAAATTAAGTCTGAAAATATAGCTTCTTAAGTTTTAAAATACAGCCACACCCACATACCTGTGTCGCCATACCTGCATACCAACATGGATATGTGAGCAAATCATGTTATATATATATGTGTGTGTGTGTGTATGTATATATATATATATATATATTACTTAATGTGTCTGTGTGTATTAACTATCTCCGTATGCCTATATATAGCTGTGCGTGTGAACATTTAGAGTTGCATTTTATTAGTTTCTATTTTCTCCTTTTCTTTACTGCTTACTGTGCTAAGCTTTAGACTCAACTCATTGGCTGGGCTCTGCCTAATTCTTTTACTTAGGATAATTTTTCCCACATGGATTGGTATTTTCTGTTTTCTGCTTTATCTTATAAGAAACACAATGTTTATTAACTGGTTTTTTGTCTTTACTGTTCCTTAGAAAATGAGTTTGTTTTTGTTGAGTGTCTAGTAACAAAGAGCTTAATTCTTAACCCTCTCTCTGTGTCTCTCTAGACAATTCCTTCTCTTTGCTGGGAGCTTGCTCAACTTCAAGATACATATATATTACAAGGTATCTCGTAAGTGGAATTTTCTCTTGTTTTTGAGTTCTTTTTTATTGCATGTGTGTAACTATGTTTCTTATAGGTGATTATGATTTGAAGTTGATGAGGCAGGAGTATTACATTACTCAACAAAAAGTGGTTAGTGTTTTGCTTCTTTGGAGACCTTATGGTTGGATCTAATGTAGGATTTCCTAATGTAAGTTATGTAACCATTGGAACTTGGAAGTTGGAAGTACTACTACTTATCAATGTTTACATTAGTGTTTATGCAATATCAGTGGCAATCTTATTTCTTTAGATCAGTTTCTAGTTATAGCTATAGTGTTAGGACTTCTAATGCAAATTGGTTTTAGTTGTAGGCTATCTGTTTGGTAATTTGTGCATTTATATTCATGCTATGGTGATGTGAAATTTTGTTATCACATTGTTTTGAGATAACCAACATTTATTTTGTTAAGTTATTACCTAGTGCCCTACAAATGATATGTTAATAATGAAATAAAAGCAAAAATTCAGGATCAGAAGGGAAATGGATTTATTGTAAAATTCAACTGGTTTTGATTCTAGGCTGGTTCCGACGAAGGACCAATCTAGTGCAGGTATGCTGATCAGACTATCAAATAAAACATGAAATTAAGAAAGTAGAGGCAAAGAAAGTGAAGACATAGAATGCAATTCGTCTGACTGAGTTAACCGCCTGAATAAGAGAAATAATGAAAAATCCTGTAGCACAAGTAGCAGAAAGTGTTGCCTATCTTGTGACATCTGTGTGCTAGCGAGGGTTGGACCTATGCTGTATATTATAGCAGGAGCTGGCATGTTGGCGCATGAAATTGGCTTGGGAATAAGGATATCTGGGGTCGACATCACATAGGATAAATGTTAAAAGAAAAGAGAGATTTAATTGACAAGGACATAGCTGGCCATGGGCATCGATCACTACCAATTAGATAACAAGCAAGGAGAAAAGTTCTTTTGATGTACAAAGGGGTTGAAATAACTACACAACGGGGAGAAAATTGGGCTGAGGATTACCTTAACAGGAGAGAGGAAGCTTAGTCAAATTCGTCATTGATCGTAGAGAGGGAAACCTATTGAAAGCCTGTGGGCTTTCACCTATGATTAAGAGACATTGATGAGTGAGGAAAGGAGACCACGATGATCAGTTGGAACCAAATCCGCACCAGGGGCTCAAAGATGGATCTTGGTGTTGTTGCAAATGTCAGAATTCTAATAGAAACAAAACAAACAATAGATAGTGTAAGAGTGGGAAATGGTTGGTCCTAAGAGTGAGGAATGAAGGATGCCGGGATTTCTTCTCTAAGAGAAAGAAGGAAGCGAAGATTTTTGGGCAGTGGAAAGCAAAGAGGCAGGGAGCTTAGGTTTCATATTTATAGAAATGTGATAGTCTTGCACATCCCTAATTATTGCACCACAGCACAGAGCAACTTTTGCCATTTAGCTCAACATGTCAATTGCACTTGAGTGGCTCAGCAGAAGGGTGAAAGTATTAAAAATAATATGATGAATCTTGAGAAGTATTATTTGTTATATTGCTGTGGTTCTTTGTGATACACAATCTGCTGTATCGAGATGGTCTAGCACAGGTAGTGAAATGTGGGAGGTAACCATTCCAAAAGTATCTACACACAAGAGGACATGTAAAGTGTCTACACTACAGTAGTTGTGTATTTATGTAGCATTGTTATAATTAGCTTCCAATTTGTCGTTACATGATCTTATGTGCTGTATCTGTTGTTGCTTTTATTACTTCAAAGTTCAAATATTCTGTTTTCATACCTCCTATTCATTTTATTTTAGTCAGCCAACTTAGACTGACTAGGTCCCAGTTAGTCTCTCATTCTAGATTTGCTTTTTATCTTTTGGTGCTTAAATGAAATCCTGTGGTTATGTGCAATATTTGTATTACTTGTTATATCATATATGTGGTGGTGACATGTATATCTATCTGATTCTGCAATAAATTGCAGACGAAACTAATTGTGTGTTTTTTCTTGGGCAGTTTATAAACCACTTAGTTAATCAGTTAGCTAGACACCAGTTTCTCAAACTTGCTTGCGATCTGGAACGAGAGACTATTCTCAGAGCGCATGAACTATTAAGAGTAGTCGAGTCAGAGTTGGATGGCTACATTCGGGCAACCAGCGGGCGTGTGGTACTCATCCTTTTCTATTATTCTGATTTAACCTAAATGTTTTGGAGTTCTTATTCTCTGTTATTGGGCAGAACATTCCTAGTTCAGGTTGTATTGAACTTCAACAGACACTTCTGATCAATCATCATTTTCTTTATTTTTTCTCCTCTTTTTGTATTATGGTTGATTTTTTTTTTTTTTTTTTTATTCAAGGACCGATGCTTATCCTTAATCCAAATTGCATCTGAAGCACATGAGCAAGGGGCTGTTGATGATCGGGATTCATTTCTACATGCAGTCAGAGATTTGTTAAGTCTTTATACAAGTAATTAGTGCAACTCATTGAGATACTTTGTTCATTTTTGAATTTTTTTGAGTCGGTTTATCTTCATGTATTATTATGGTTATATTTTTTTTTCCAGGACTTTAACAGTTAATCTTTTTCTTAGATGCCCAAGGTGTTTTGCCAGCTTATGTTTCAGTACCTGGTATCATTCAGCACATCAAAGAATTGCAGTCTGACTTGATGTATCTACAGTCTGACCTTGAGAATACGCTTCCAGAGGACAGAAATGGGTGCATTAATGACATGTGAGTTAGCTTCTCAAACTTGTTTTGTATCTAAAGGAGAAGCTGCATGCCGAAATGGTCTGTTGCATGGCAAAATAATGACTTCTGTATGCACTAAAGACATTAAATTGATTGATATGCACTTGGTGACATTTGGTGCTCCCAATGAGCTTGTTATGTTTCGAATTTTCTAGTCCACTGTTACGTAGGTATGTGCACACCTTCAGTGATATTTCTGTTGATAGTTCATGATTAATTTCTAATTCTCTAGACATCTAACCATGTTGACTCCAAGGTCGATCATGTATTTAAATATTTTTTTTCTTTTGGGAATAATGACTAATATCTCCTGTAGTGGATGCCCAAAGTATTAACCGTTGACTTTGAAGTTATGGAAGTATCATATTAATGCCAACATATCAGAACATTTACTGTTGTGTTGGTTGTTGGGTATATGTAAATGTATTTTTTTATTTCTTGTCAAGTATATTTCAATTTTTCAATTACCTTTCTTATACTATGATTTTGCCGATAATAATGGAGGAATGTTGGAAATATTCAATCCCTGTCAAAAAAATGGCTCCTTTTTGTTTCGGTTCTGTGCCTGTGAGCTCAATGTCCTACAACTTGGCGTTTGATTTTGTATCTTTATATCATTAAGTGTTTACTGTCTAATGCTTGTGTTCATTTTGTTGCATATTGTGCAATGAATGATGCAAACTCTACTGTATAGTTCTTTTTCCTTCCTTTAGGGTACCCTTTAGGGCTTGTTCTGTCAGCCTAAAATGATGGGAAAATGCTGAGCTGGAAGGAAGGTTTAAATTTACGTACCAGCCTACTGCGGAATGAAACAAACATGAAAATAAGTTGGAAAGAAAAGTTTGAGCTGGCAGAGTGGGACCTACACTTTATCACCTCCACCTTATTTTGAAGGTGAAGTTGAATACACCTGGGTGGTGCAATCCAATTTTGCCTTTTTTTAACCTGACAAGCGGCAGGCTGTGGTAGCCAGTGAAGATAAATCTTGTCATCCACTTTGATATATTTTCTGTTGGTTTAGTTTTTCAGTTGGAAAACTGGATATCTGCAGATACATTGTTAATGCCAATAATTGCAAAGGAATATTGTTCAATTAAAATGAAGGGTGGAGGTCATAGTCTAGTGTACAAAACAATTAAGACAAAGTTGCATGAAATGGTATCGACACTGTCAAATGCCTATTCATAGCTTTCATGGAAGAAATATTTCTTTGACACAGAGATGCCCGTGACTTAAATCATCTGTATTTTTTTATGTTCTACACATTGCACTGATACAGTACCTGCACTGTATCATATATGATCGAAGGGTCATGGACTCATGGTGCTAGTCACTTGCGTATCCCTTGATGTTGTTCATATATTTCATTCTATTGTTGAAGGGAGTTTGCTTAATGGGGGGAGACTGTACTGATTTGCTATTCCAGTCTTAACTGTGTCCTCAACTATTCAAGTTGATTGGTCCCATCCAAATGTCTGTTAATCTGTCATGCATTGTGTGAAGGAGTTTTAGTTGATTTTATGGGGCTGTCAGCTTCACAGTGTGAATTCACATTTTTCATATGCTTTTTGTTAGGTGCAATCTGATTCAAGCCATGCAGCAGCTCCTTTTTGCATCCTCAACAACTTCACAGCCAATATTGACCCCTTGGGTAATCATTCTATATTGTTTAATATGATTCTCCAAGATATTTTCACAATTTTATTCATACTACCTGTGGTAGTTTATCTCAATAATTTCAATAAAGTACTTCTGAATGTCAAGGGCTTATAAACAATTGTTAGCAACTGCTTCTACTTGAAGTTGTAAGTGAGCTGATTTTTAGTTTTGTCCAATAAAAGTGCTTCCAAATATTTTGTGTTCAATCGGAATTAAAAATTTTGATACATGCCTATATATGCTTTTAGAATAATAGCAGAAAGCTGCGTTTTGTTAAATGAAAGCCTCTGCAATAACATGGGATAGACTTAAAATTGAACTGCACAATGCCTGGTTGTCTATGTATACTATTGTCAACTTCCTGCCTCTTCTAATAAATTACCATCATATGCTTAGATTTTCTCTTCTTATTTTCTCTGCATTTTACCATGTTAATCTATTTGACCTAATTAGGATTCAGTGTGCACCAGTGTGCTTGGCAACTTTGTACATGCTTTGTCCATTATTCCAACCCCGGATTCCACTGAGCCAGAATTTTGTGGCCCTTGCTTCTGATGATATCACTTGCAAAAATGAGTGTGTATACTGATTTTGCCTGAAAGCATTCATGGAGATAGTCATTCACATTCCGGTTGGCAAGTGATGTCATTGAAGTATAGACATGGATGTTTTAAAAGCATACGGAACATGTAAACTGAATTATGCTTTCCCGGAGATGCTTTTGTACAACCCCACTATTTTGTCATATACAAGGCATGCTTTCTTCTTGCAGGGGTTTTGGTAGGACAGTGCGGGCTCCTAGGCTGGCCCGTATCAGGTTTGTACGTGGGAGTTATAACTCAAAGCTTGTAATGTATATGTGTCATAATCCTTTTGAAGAATAGGAGACATGACACTGATTTTTATTGTTTAGTTTGTGAACTGAACTATAATTAAAAACCATTAGATATTATTAGACAATTGTCCATATGTCAAATGTATGTGCACTGCCTCATGCTGTTGACAACAGTATCAATTTGATTTCCCTGTGACAGTGGATTTTTTGGGTGCATTCTGTTTTCTTTCTTTTCTTTTCTTTTTTCATTTTTGATCTAAGCTTGTACAAGTTATTAGGTTGTTATTCTCTGACCATGTGTTGTTTGGAAAATTGCAGCCCTTGATGAAGGAACTGGCCGAAATGGAGAAGGTTAATTCCCAACTTTCAGCTGCAGTAGAGGATGTGACACGTGAACACCGTGAGAAAGCCGAGGTATTCTTAATTTTGTATCCTTGTGTCTGGAATGGGTCCTAGAGAAGGGCTTGGTTTTGGGGCACGGATTGGACAAAGCACGCTACCCTTCCAGCACTTCTCATTCTTTATCTCCCATGTCTGGCCATTTGTTGCTGGAAATGGCTGTTGTGCTACAGTCAATGTCTGGTAGCATCAAATGGCCAGATAAAATATAACCCATTCTTTACGTCCACGTTCTGACTAGCTACTGGAAGGAAAATGACCGATTGGAGCCATGTCTACCTCACAATAACAATGTAGCCGTCTGTCCAGAAAATGACCACTTTTTTCTTAATTGGTTTTGTGGGTTCCCAGCCATTTTCTGCTAAGTGCCTGTCTGGAAAATGCAAGATACAAGTTTTTCTTTAAACAAATTTTTCCTGTTTCCATTTGTGGCCCAGGGGAGTATCATGCAGCAAGAAGATGACACTTGGTTTATTTTGTACAATTAAAGGAATGTCAGAATGATTTTTCCTTTTACCTTGTGTTCTGTTAAAATTCTTTAACGAAAGGTCATAACTGCAGAGCAAAACTTGGGGTCCTCAAAACCAATGTTGTAAAAAGTGTATCGGTCTGGCTTTAAGATACTCTGTATCATAAAATATCGTAATGTATCATAACCGTATGGTATTTAAAAAAAATAATCAGAAAAAATAGAAAAAAATCCGAAAAAATCATAAAAAATAATAGAAAATAGAATAATATGTTCTTCATAGAAAAAACGTTTTACAGAATGATATACGCATTTTTTTAGAATACAACAAAACCCTAAAAGCCCTAAAAGGATATTTGATGTCTTAGGAAGCTTGATGGTCTCACACCACACTGAAGAACCACAACATGAAGTATATTATTAATTGAAATGATTTACACGACAAGATGAATTACAAAAGGCAAAATTTTACCTTCAAAAACAGAAATAATATCATAACAAAAAAATACAACAAAGGAGACAAAATTTTGAACAGTTCTATGAGTAACTGCAAGATAACTTAATCTGACATTGAACGTTATCCTCCTCTATTGTCGGCATTGCTTCCTTCACCATTATTCTCGTGTGGCATAATCTTATCACAAACTGCCACCAATGGCACACAATTGCTCTCCATCTACAAGATTGGTGATGCCTCTTTCATGTGCTCTTCTTTGAGCAATTGGTGGACTATGGTTGCCCAGCTATTTATACCTTGAGTCATTCAAATGGGCATTATACAGAACTTAGAGATGGGATGCTAGAATTTTATTGTAGAGCTTCAAACACCATGTGTGCTGCTTTCCCCATTTTTTGCAGTTTTTAGATTTTAATTTAACAGTTGGTTGTGATAGGAAAATGCACAGTATTTGTTTTTTCAAGTATAGTTTCCATGTGTTATTGAAATCAGCCCGTATCGTACGATACGGGGCGTATCGCAACCTATCGCATGATACATGCGATACAGGCCCGATGTACCCCTTGTTTACGATACAGGAGGTGTATCGTATCGTATTTTCTGTATGATATGATACGTATTGTACAATACGGGCCCGTATCGTATGATACCTACAACACTGCTCAAAACCCAGGTTTTGTGCCATTATCTCATTGACTAGACAATCTCTGTACAGATAGAGGTAGACACCTTTATGTTCTTGATTCTTGTGGACGATCCTAGACTTTTGGTCATCCAAATGGTTTTTAACCTCTGTTCACCATCAACACTGGGAGCACTAAAAGTTGGTTGGTTATAGGCCAGTATGACCTCATTAGGCTTCTATTTCATTTAGCTGAGTCTACAGGAAGTGAGCTGCATATTCAGTAATTCTCTCCTAGAATTAGGACTTTAACCTGAAAAAGATTGATCCCTTGTGTATCACAAGATTGAAGTGCTCTAAATCCTGATGTTTTCTTTTCTGCCTGTTTGGATGCTTTCTTGGTTGTTTCACTTAATTGGGACATACTTGATCCAGGAACAAATTATTTCTTCACATAATTGACAAAATCATTTGAATTTGATGTAGATTGTGAAACATCATCCCCACGAAGTTGGTCGTGAAAGGCAAGTTTTTGTGGATTTCTTCTGTAATCCCGACCGCCTGAAGAGTCAAGTTAGAGAGATGGCTGCCCGTGTTAAAGCCCTCCAAGTATAAAAGTCTATCATCTGTATTTTCTTATTTCATCCTTTTTATGTAAGTATGCTTCTTCTAGTTGTGTTGTACAATAGAAATCCAATTATTTGTGACAACTTTTGAGACTGCAATTTCCTTGTATATTCTCTTGGCCTTATTTTTTTTCTTTTGCCCTCAAGGGTTTTGTAATGTATGACGGCCTCGACAATTTTCTAATGTTTGAACGAGTTTCTTTTGAATCAGATTATACAGGTCGTCTCTGTTGCAGGATAAGCACACGTTCCAAAAATGTGAAAATGTCTGCAGCAAAAGTGGACATGGGAAGAATGAGGAAAACGAGAAGGTCCCAATTGTGTCTTTTGAGGATTTACTAATTAAGGTCCCAATTGTGTCTTTTGAGGATTTACTAATTTGGAGGTTTTACAAAATAAATGAAAAGGACTCGACTAAGAGCAACAAAGGTGTATGGGTTTTCCTAGAGCCGGCAAAAGTGTGGGAACCATGTATAAGATAAATTTGGACCGTTTGTTAAAGTTTTGCAGGCATCTATAAACAAAGACCTGTGGGAGAGCCTTCCTGCTTTTGAAGCCTCTTTGTGAGATTCTTCAAAATAAGCCACTGCAGAAAGAGAGAGAGAGAGAGAGAATGAAGTTGCCAGCCTCTTAGCTGTTTCTGTTTTTCACTAAGTTCTGCACTTAGACGTTAACCTTGATAAGCGTTTACCTTGGCCACCCCGCCAACTTTCATGTGCACTACTACTACTACATTGTCAGCAAGGAGTAAGGCAGGGAGCGGAAGGGGCCATGGCCACCCCTCATGTTTTGGAAAGAATAATTACACTTATAATTTTGAAAATTTTTAATTTGGCCCCTCCAAAAATTTTAAAAATATTATTCGGTGTATGTACAAATTTTGAAAATACCATTCGGGCTATTTTAAAACGATGATTTCAAATTATAAATTTTTATAGAATCCACCGGGTGACGAGAATCGAGTTGGTCCACAGGGAACCAATAGAGATTAAGGACAATATACCAAAAATACACTTCTATTACCTAAATTAAAAAACAGAAAATTCACAACAATAGGGTTCAAGATCACTTTTAAATAAAGAATTCAATAAGTATTTCTGACTAATTGAATTAAAAAAAATCTAAAAAACAAATAGATCCCAAAGTATGGTTCTGTGCTCACCACGCATTTTGGATTTGGAGTGTTATCCAAGCACCCTCTTAACTTTTTTTTATCCTGCTCGACTCATTACTTAAGGCTGCCTGTTGGCATGGCTTGTGGCTAGAATCTAGCTTGGCTGAGCCAAGTTCCAGTCTTCTTTAAGTGGTTCAGGCCAAGTTGAGTTTGAGCTGGCCAAGGCTCATCTCGCATTCATCCCTACTTAGGGTTAGCCTAATTCCAAACGATCTCAAAACAAAGCCAACTAGTTAGGCTTGCCCAACCTTGGTCTGAGTCAAGATTGTCATTCTTAGTATTCAATTCAAGTGTTAAATATTTCTTAGATCAAGCCTGAAAGGTGTGGCACAACTGGTTACCCTAGCTGCAAGTAATCGGGATGATTAATAATTCATATCATAGAGGCAAATAATGTCATTCTTTTTTAGTGACTAGGAAGAGTATTTTTACTGTATTGCTTAGTTTACAACCCAAGCCCCCATCTTCTAGTCTATTCCTGTTCAATAGAGAGTACCAGACTTGCTTTTGGCGGCTTAGGGTGATAAATTTGTTATGCTTCAACTTGCTCCATTCTTTATTTTCGCACATTTAACACAATAAAATCTCTAAATCCTCACAAAGGTATGAAATTTTAAAAAACAATGGTTGTGTTGGGGGGAGGGAGGGGAGGAAAGGGAATACTCTGAAGAGGTGAAAACCAATTTCTTTCTGTTCTTGCAAGACTTGGGTGGAGAATGAGACACCTATCAACTAACTGTCGTGCATCCACTGTTGGTAATTTAGATTAGAAGTATCCACGAGAATTGAATTGACGATTGAACTTTTATCGACCTAATGGTTCAACTGACTATGCTATGCCCTTCAGAGGGGTCATGTATAATGTAAGGAGAAAAACAAAAATTATTCGCGAATAGGCTATTATCATTAAGAGTTTAACGAATAATTTTTATAATTTTAAAAAATTAATTTAAAAATAATTGATAAAGCAAGGTTTAGAAATGCAAATCTTGTCAACTAACTGTTGTACATCTACTATTTGTAGTTTAGATTAGAAGTGTCTACTCAAAAGCAACTGACTATGCTACGCCACATTATATATATATATATATATATATATATATATATATATATATATATATATATATATATATATATATATATATATATATAATGTAAGGAGAAAAGCAAAAATTATTCATGAATAGGCTTAAGAGTTTAACGAATAAAATTTTTTATTTAAAAATAATTGATAAAGCAAGGGTTAGAAATGAAAATCTTTAATGGCCACTTTTCGAGACCAGACGTAAACCCAGTCTTTTAACAGCTAAACGGACTTTTTAAGCACATATACCGACCGTACGATTCGAGATAACCCCACCGCCTCATGACGCGACTCGAAAGCCCTAAAATGTCGCGAGTTTCTATTGGAGGAGAGAGAGAGGGAGGGGTTATCGCCCATATAAAAGCGCGAACTCTTAGCCCCAACCTGTCCCCCGCTCCCTCTTCGTTGCGCTCAAAGCTGAAGTGAAGCCATTGGCGGAGCCGCCGCTGCGAGTCCCTTCTGGAACGGTCGCCCTCGATCGGCCAAACGCCCTTTCTTTGATCCTTTCTCATCGTCACCATGGTATCTCTCCCTCTCTCTCGCGCTCTCTCTCTTCCCTCTGTATCTGAGGCGGTGTCTAATAGCTATAAAGTGGGTTCTTCTTGGACTGGCGATTTATGCTGGATTTTGTGTAAACGAGTAGTTGGAGCTTCTTCTTCTTCTGTATCATCCGATGATCGTTCTTCGTTCTGTTTTTGTGTGGTTTTTTATTTATCCTCTCTTTGTTGATGGATATCATTCTTTATGAGTCGGTTCATATATTTGTAATGAACGTTCCTTACGTGGGTTTCTTGTGCTGGGGAATTCGGGCGAATATCTTGTGTTTCACTAGATGTCTCTTTTGCTTGAATGGTAAAATTCTTATTCTCTTTAGTTATTTTGCTCTGGTTGGACGTGTCATATCTGTAAGGAGCGGGGTCTATGCTTCGGATGCTGTCTTCCTGTTATTGTTGGATTTATTCAATGATGTCAGGGAAAATGAGTTGTCCCTTTTAGCACATCGTTTGCTATGGTTTTTTCCGTCTAATGCTATCTAAAACGTTCTTGAGGTGATGCAAGGGACCATGGAGTTGTCGCACACCACCAAGACAAATAGTGTGCCCTTGTTCATTGTGAAATGTTGAAAGATTGATGCATCTCTTGGACCGTAGTTTTTCCGTTTTCCTGTTAGACATCACGTGCTACCACTCGAAGTTTTGTCTTGGAAATAAGTATAAAGCAAGCCCAATTTTTCTTGATTTCAGTTGGTAAGGAATAGTTAAAATGTTAAATCCATGATAAATTCGTTAAGATTGCTCAAGTACTGTAGGTGTATTGGGGAAGGTAAATGTAGCCCTCCAAAAGTTGAGGGCGTGTTGCTATATACCTTGAAAATAAGGTCAGGAACATCGACCCATTGGTTTAAGCAGCAGATATTAATCTATCCATTCTTCTCCTTATGTGAATCACTATGCTTTCCCATTTGTGGTTTTTTTGTGTACATCTGATCTTTATGAGTGCTTTTTTGGCTAATGAAGCTGTAGCATGTTGGGAAACCATCTTTACTCTAAATGCCAAGTCGATTGAAGGCATAGTCAGAGAGAGATCTAATCAGCTTATTTTGCAATTTATTTACAAGTAGCTACTCGTTTTCCTATAGGATCTAGTAACGCAGGCATGGATTTCATTTTATTTAGCAAGGTTTACATAGTTTTTAAGAGCCTTTGATTTGATAAAACAGTGTAAACTTGTCCGATTCATTTCTCTGTTTGTCTGTGTGGTGGTTCCCTTTGGTGCTGTCGTTCTGGGTTCTAAGTTATTCTTCATACAGGTTCTGTCAAATGATATTGATCTCCTTCACCCTCCAGCAGAGCTGGAAAAGAGAAAGCACAAATTGAAACGCCTTGTTCAATCTCCCAACTCTTTTTTCATGGTTCGTACCTCTTCTTCTTTTCATCTAATGTTTCCTGCTACATGTGGTTATAAGAGTGATATTCTGCTACATGTGGTTATAAGAGTGATATTTTTTCTTTTTTTTTTTCCAGGATGTGAAATGCCAAGGATGCTTTAACATGTAAGTTACAATCTTCTTTTATGTTTAGTCATTCTTGATATGTCAATGTATAATTGGCATTCTTGTAGTATAAGTTAAGAGTTGAGTTAGGGATTGATAAACCATTTCCAATTTATGTGTAAAGTTGTGCCTTCTTCTAATATTGTTTGGAATGTGATGATGGTGCTATAATCCTATGTTGATCATAAAGATTTCTGCTTGTCTTTCATGTTACTTAAAAAATTTGTGTATGTGTTGTTTTTAATTTGATTAGAAAGTGAGTTTTCATAACACTACATGTTTTTCTGTACAAAACATAAAGTGAAAATAATGGTTAAGTATGATTATTTACCACGAACAAATGTCCAGACATCCTAAAAGTAGCGTAACTTGAAGAGTTTTGCTTAACATGCTGGAAAAATGGTAAAGATTTTCATCAGAGTCTGTAGATGGTGGACAAGTCGCAGTTTTCAGCTCTTTTTTTATGCCTATTTATCTTTATTTTATTTAATAGATAAGTCGTGTCATGGAGTCCCGTGCTTTTCCCAAGTTGGCAGACTAGTCTGTTGAGCTTGTTCTCAACTGACCTGTAACCAGCGATTATTTTGTCACTCTAGTCTAGTTGGCCTAATATTTGATCGATCTACTGACCTATACATATGTGCAATCTTTATTAGATATCTGTTTTCTGTATTTATTATGTTGAGATATTCATACTTAGTCAATCTGTTGGACTTTGGCCTGATAATCCTTTTCAGTGTTTGGCATGACACATGTATGGCTTTGAGTTTTGATTGAACAAAGTTAAGTGATATCTGGACTCATGATACCACTATGGGGGTGTTTGGATACACACCCAGAAAGGAGTTTTGGATGCCAAGTGCTTTTTCTTCGGCTTGTTTGGATGGTTTGATAACAGTTTTTTTTTTTTTTTTTAAATTGTTTTCTGAAAAACACTGTTTTTATTAGGGAGTGAAAAAAACTACCTCCCGCAGGTTATTAATCTAAAAACAGTTTTTGCCTGCCACCCGAGCATGAAAAAGATGTTTCTCAAAACTCATTAAAAAGATAATTTTTATAAAACCAAGTTTTCTGAAAAATCACTTTTTCAATGTGTCATCTAAACACTACCTGAGTTGGTTCCCGTGCTCTGGTTGGGTTCCTTCTGTGCTGGAATTTAGCTCCTACACAAACAAGGTTGCGAGTTTTGAGGACCTTATGGAGGTTAGGTTGTATACTGAAAAATGGTTTGATGCTCATTGAGATGAAAAATTGCTTGAGGTGTTTGGCGAGACTTCAACATCTTTTTCATGGCATGTCTTTCGATGGGTTAATCCAACATAATGATCACATGGTTTTGATGAACCTGAATAAATTGGATCAGTTGCTAAGGATGTTTCACTTGCTTTATGCGTGTAGATTCTTTTTCATGTCCAAGTATTTTTATGCATCATTGTTTATATTCAAAATGTGCAACTACGATCACTGTATGTTGCAGATCGTGGACAGTTAGACTGATGTTGGGGCTCATCTTTTTTTTTGCTTGCTCTATGTGTAGCTTGATCCCTGTAATAAAAATTGACATCGTTTTTTTTTTCCTGCAGCACGACGGTCTTCAGTCATTCACAAACAGTTGTGGTGTGTGGGAATTGCCAAACAGTCCTCTGCCAGCCCACTGGTGGGAAGGCTCGCCTCACTGAAGGTTGCTCCTTCAGAAGAAAGGGAGACTAGAGGAGCTATACTAGTTTGTGATGTAGAGTTACGATTTCATCTTCAGTTGAATTTTGGCTAAGAACTATGCTTCTGAATTTTCATGCTTCTTGAAACAGACTCTGATTGAAGATACGACTGTTTTCAAAGTTTTGCCATGGAACCGTTAGGTTTATTATGATCGTATCTATTATGAGGATAATTATCTTATTGTTGTTCAAATTGAAATTTCCTACTGGGGAATTACTACTGCTATGCCCCAAATGTGAGAACATGCTCCAGTCCCTCGTCGATTTTAGGTTGCTTTCCGATCACCAAGCCTTGCATACAATTCCTTTCTTAACTTCCCTTGAAGGGAGTGTCGGAGGGGTTGTGTTTGCTTCAAGGAGGTTCCAGACAAAGAGGGTCCAAGGTTACCTTCCGTTGGAATGCTGAAATGGCGTCCGAGTGCGTTGATGCTTAATGTGCAGAACAATCGTTTAGCAGTCGTTTCTTGCGAATCAAATGTCCGTCTATGGTATTTTTTCTGAAGGGTTGGTGAATGATGCAGATGCCTTGTAAGCTTTCCAAGTGAAACACGATCCCAGCATAGGCATATCGGATGCATATTGTCATGCCCTAGGCCTCTGGTTGGTGGGCGGTTCATGTCGAGCAAGATTGCAAAATCATTGGACATTTAAAAGGTCATTTAGCAACAGTAACTGGTTGTTACTGTTATATAAATCGGGTGTGGAACACTGTAGTACAATGTTTCATGAACTTGCCTGTCTTAATAATTTGTTAAGAGTTACCAAATGACTCTAGCTTTTCAAGAATAAATGTTCATGAAAAGTAACGAGTGCTGGGCGTTTGTTTCTCACCTGCCCAGGAAAGAGCTTGAAGGCCACATTTCCCAAATTCCTTTGTTTCTGGGGTCTTGGATTGGTGCCAAGCCTTCACAGTAGTAAAAAAAGAAAAACAAAGTGGAGAGTATTGATCACTTCTCAATTTCGGTTGATTTGTCTTTACAAGGCGGCGATCTCTTTTGATATGCCATTATATTTACATATTTGTGTATGGTACGATTATGCCTTTCGGTTTTGTTGAGATATTTTAAGTTTTTTGCATGTACAATTAAACCGACAACAAATTTAAACTTCTGTGGTCGTCGATAGTGCACGTTTGTTTCCCACACCGCGATTTGTTCATGAAGAACGCAGCTGGATGTACTATGAACTATTTACGTCATATTTCTTTTAATCTTTTTGGTTAAGAATATATAGCAATTTGAATATTTATAGTAAAGTCTTAATTTTTTCCTTGGAATCTCAAATTTTTTATATTGGTAAAGCAGTCTTATGAACTCAAGGCATAGATCCTCCTGCTCACCCGAATACCACCATAATAAACGGCTGTGTGAAAACCGTTATTTCTAGGAGACAACTGCGAACTGAAATTAAGGGAAATGGAAGCCATTCTTGAATATACAAGGAGGCCAAACGCTATTACTAGATGATGCAAGAGTTCGAAGGGATCTTATTTTTCTTTCCACTATTTTAATTTTAACTGTAAATTTGTATTTGAGGACACTTAGAACATATTTTATAATTAAAAGTCATATTTTGATTACAGATGGATACTTTATTTTAATTAAATTTTGAATCGAATTCTATGAGTGTTGGTGGAAATGCCTTTATTACGTTTGTCTATACTAACAAGAGAGTAGATGCGCTTACATGGCATGCTCTGCAAGGAACATATTAAAGAAAATAATGAATAGACCCGCGAGGAGGATCTTTAAGATTCACAATGTGAGCAAATACTTTTACAGAATAGCTTTTGGAAAACCATTCACTAAAATAACTAAAGTGGCATACTTTATAGCTTATCCATTTCGATATTAGTTGCGCTGATAGTGCATGCGAACATTTCTATTTCATTTTGGAGATTGTTTGTTGACATGATGCACATATTAAACAGTGCACACAACAAGTTTATGACATATGAACTATGCACCGACAGATGACGAGTCATAAGTTGTATAAGGATCTATAACTTATGTTCATGAGACTTTTTACCAATACAAAAAAATTGAGATTCTAAGAAAAAAAAGAAGAGAAAGAAATGTATACACTATAAATATTCACATATATATATATATATTGTAAATAAAAATTATTAATAGAGATATGATATAAATAGATTCAAGGTTCACATTACCCGTACCTACGTTCTTGATGAACAAAGATACCATATCACAGTGCAGACAAAGAACAAACATGGCGACCATATAAGCTCAATTTATTGTTCGTTTAATTGGACATGCAAAAAATCTAAATTCCCTCAACAAAGCCAAAGACATAACCGTGCTATACACCAATTTGTAAATATAACAGCATATTAAAAGAGACATGGCTGCCCTGCAAAGACAAAAACAAATGAAAGTACGAAATGATGAATACTTCCAACCTTTTTCTTTTTTCTGTTTTCATAACAGATTTTGTTGTTGTGTGAGGGGAACAAATGATCATCCAATATTGATAGGTGTCGGCAACAACCTGAGCCGAACGGGGCGTAACAACCATCTGACTGGCCGAATACAAATTGAAACAACCATACCGATAGGACACTATTCCAAAACAGTAGGTTGCAAGGAACCAAGGTCATCATAAAAGGAAGTTATCACATTATGCACCAATTAATTTATACAATCAGGGGGGCATAAAATTGTCACAGGAGAACCGCAGGACCATGTCTCAAATTATTCATTTTTACCACAAGGAATTTATAGCCGTGAATCACATAAGTTTACGACATAACAAAACCTCTGAAATGGATGTGCCCTTCAGACGCCGAAGACCAGCTGCTTTTTGCCGCATATAGATCTCAAGAATGTCATAGTAGATACTTCTCTTGTCGATAATGTGATGTAGTCCCCACAAAATGGCCTTTACTCGTGTTCGTGTTTGTTGCCAGAATTTCTTGTATCAGAACCGGCGTTTAATCACAGCTAGGTAGACACTTCCTACCCAAGAGGATGAGCTGGTTTCAAATTCTTGTGCTGAATTCTTTTGGAGAAATGATATCTCATTCATTTCTGAAAGCCAATTTTTGCAGCTGTAATTCCTCACGTTGAACCGATGTCTTCTAGACTTCATCTCTCTGGCTTGGTATGTCGCTTCTCCTAAGAGCTGAAGAATCGGATGAAACCAGATTCCCAGTACCATTAACCTCGACCACAGCCTGAAAAATAGGAGTCATTCTTTAAAAAAATATTCCAGCAATTATTTGCACACATATAATGGATTTAATAATAATCACAAAAAAAAAAGACCTAACGTTTAGAAAAAAGCAACAACCTTGTCATCAGGTATTCATTAGACAAAGGAAAATATTGCAGAGAAAGAGAATTAGTGAATGCACTCAAATGTGATGAATGTTAAAATGGAAAAATGGCCAGAGGTTACATCCTACTAGAAATTGAACTTTTTCATGAGGCTCATATTAAACATGAGTAAAATATCAACACAAAACGTGTGAAGCACAAAAATATGTTTCTGGATTATATGACGAAATTATATAACAATAGAATCGTCTCCTTTTCATGGAAAAGACAAGCAAATAAAATCATGATGCTACAATTTGACAAAGATATCACAAGATTGTGAAAACAGTACCATATTTTCCACTTAAAAAAAGTACCATTTCTCAAAATCTTTTTCATAACGTCATTTATATTTGCACTCATTGCAGTAGCATATCGATCAAATGCAGTTAGTTCTATCTTGTGAATTCAAAGAGGCTAGTAGAGGAAAATTAACACATTGTTTATCAGCAAGTTTCTTCAACAGAAGCCTAAAGCACAAATCCTGTCATTGCCTTGAAGCCCCAAGGCCACTTAAGGCATATCACCGTTGACCTGAAAATTCCAAACCTTGTCTTTGTTTCTTCCATAGGCATTCCACTGCTGAGCAGGAACGATGTTCATTATGAAGATAAGGGAGACCGACGTGAAAACAGACACTAAGAAGTGGATCACTAGTAAAATTAGCCTTGAGCGGGGAAATGATGCAGGCTGGCATACATGAAGTTGCACTTAGAAGGAAATGATATTTCTGTATGTTTACAAATTTTTCAAGGAGAAGAGAAACATGCATGGACAAGGGACTGAATACTGAAAGGAGTAAACAAATCAAACTCGAACAGCTAAAATGTCCCACCCATGGATTTCAGGTAAATTGAGCTTATGCACAAAGCTTTGCAACTGCACGGCCCTAAAAATTAAGAAAACATTTGCAGTTTGCGCCCTTCTATTAATCAGGTTGCAATTTGCACCTTCCTGGTTTTCCCACTTCACATGCATCATTTGAGTTCTCTAGAGCAGGACCAGAAGATAGTAAGACTACTATCCTCATGACAATGACGTACCTTTGGACCTTTTTCTTCACTTGTAATGGAAACACCATCATCCATGTGAGATCCAGCCATTTTTTCTGCCTTAATTGCCTCCTCTGCCTTCCTCGTTGCTCCCTCTTCCCTTTCTTTTCTTCTCCTTGCCTCTTGTTCTTTTATTTGCTTAAACCTGATGACCAGGTAAGGCAATAAAAAAATAATAAATTTTAGTATTATTTGATTGAAAAAACCATCATGCAACATGGCAAGGGGTACAGCTAGCAGATACCTTTCACCAGGATGGAGACCTTCGGAATCAGATTTTGTTTCTTCTACCGAAGCCTTAACTTGGTTAGAATTTACTGCAGGTTTTTCTGCTATTTCTTTTACTGGACTAATGGTTTTACTGTTGAACTCCTTCACTGGATTTTTCGCACCTCCAAGCTTCAGAAGCCAAACCTGTTGTGCAGTGCTCAAGATGTTATTTGTGAGCCTGCACCACATATTTATGAACCACATATTATAAAACTGAACGTATACTAAGATAAAAAGTTGCTAAAAATCATCAGATACCTCAATTTCCAAATGAGTGGCAGGTCAAATTTAACAGGCATCCATGTAAAATGACACAACAAATATGAATTTACAAGTAACATTGACTAACAAGTTCACAAGCCAGGTGCAGCCACATTACAACAACCTCTACAAGCTGGGTGCAGTTACAATGTCCTGGTTAACAAATTCAAGACTATCTTGCATGGATATTACACTAAGAATGCACAGCATGTCAACACAACAGGCACTCACAAGACTTCATTGACAAAGAATATTATATGGTCGAATTGCACCATTATTTGCTTTTATAATCTTGATTCCTTAGCCTGCATTCGGTTGGAAAACTTACATAATTATCATCAACTACATTAGATTTTAAATTCAACTTAGTTTTCATTTTTCAGTACTCGATGTTCTCAATTGCAGAAGTTCAATCCACACACTAACATCCAGAAGATTAGTCGTGAGGATACCAAGTCTCAGCACGTATGAAACCAGTTTGCCTCTTTTACAGATAAATTCCCATCAGCCTCCATATAGTGGGCTACCTATCACCATATTAGAATGGGTCAATCAATTGAGATTTGATCATCCCCAACTATAAGATTGCTGGGAAACAAAAAGGATACAAGACACATACGTAGCTACTCTTAATTCACTGTCTTGACAATTTGAATGTAAACCAGGATGAATGATACAGATTTGCCAGCTTTTATAATGCTGGCCTCATATCATATCCTCCTATAGTGTCCTCTTATTTCCATGATCAGAAAGTGAAGCGAAACAAAACTACTGAGAAAGAATGCACTGCTTTGGTGGAATTTTAAGGAATCAAGATAAAAGATGCATTTCAAACTCAAACTTCAACAACAATTTCATTTAGCTAACTGCAGGATAGGTCAACAAGTTTCATATTTCAACCAAACCATATTTATATTCATTTACAATCTACTCACCAATAAAGACTCAGGCCTGACGGCACTGAAAGTGCAAAATAGCCAATCATTAAAGGAAGGAACTTTGTTAAAGCTTGAGAAGTCCTTTGATTTGGATCATCAACCTGAAAATCCAATATAGAGCAAACAGCATATTACAGGTGTTCAGTAAATAGAAATACATCATAGAGGTAATGAATTGATTAAACAAAATCTCATAACAGCTTTTTCTTTTCTGTGGACATGAGATAATGCTGTTTAGCCTACCCGGTAACAAAGACACATATCCAACTCCTCCAAACGGAAACCCCAAAAGGCTAACATTAGCATTAACTATGATCTAAAACAATAATTATCTTTTTTCTAGATGAACAAAATCTCATTATCAATTTATCACCGCATCCAAGTCTATTCCCTACAATTATCATGAACAACCAGAAACATTAGGATTGAACTTTCAGTCATACTCAACAAAACAAAAATTAGGAGCACAGTCTTTCTTCTGCCTGAAATGAATACAATAAAATGTGATGTTAGGGATGTCAAAAAACATTTGGCCTGTTAACCTGAATCTGACTACCAACCAGATCGAGATGAAGCACTAAATTTTCTTAGTGAATCTGACGGCTGTCCGAACCTAAGTAAAAAGTTACACATGAAGCTGTGGAACCATATATTTCATATATAGTCCACCTCCAAGTTTAATTAGGCAATATCCAATTTGTCAGGCATCGCTCCAAGTCTCACTAGAAACTATCTAATAGCTAAATCCAATCTATTGGTGACAGTATAAAGAGAACATATATTCTAGAAATACTTTCAAGCTTCTGATGAATCTGTTGAATTTGTTCAATGATTTGGTATTGACAATGAAGCCCCATTCATTTAGAAAGTTTCCAAACGACCTATTCTTTAAAACATCTGGAATAAAAAAAATAAAAATCTTCTAAAAGGGCCCATGACTAATAAAGGCCATTCTACAAAAAACTTGGTGAAGTGGGTTCCTTCAAAATTAAGTCTATATAAGGCAGGTCAAAAAATGTTTGAGAAAAAAAAGCAGGTCAGCTTGTGAAATTAGAAGAGCAGAAGAAAAAGTTCCTACCATAGCTTAAGACACAAGCTGGAACACTTCTAGACTGCTTTTACCTCTCAACAGTAAGATCCAAACCTTCGCAGCCATGGGACTCCTGAACTAAGATGGACAAGAAGCTCACTATGACCCAGTGAATCAATCTGATTTGGATAACTTGCAGGTTGACATGTTGATGGAAACATTTCAGAAAGGTGAATGACCACCAGAAGCTTGATTGCGAACGAGTTACTTTTTACATGACAATTTGCTAAAATGATAAAAAACAAGCCATAAAAGTAATGAATGCCTTGATAAGCTTCACATGTATACATACAACAAATACAAACAACACCAGGACAAACAAAGGCATTACTAATGAGATCCACTCCAATGGATGTATATAAAAGATGAATATGAAATTCAAACTCATAAGGCCTAAAGTTTATAAATGTGACGAAAGATTTTGAATTGTAAAGAACAGAGTGCTCTGTGTTATTTGCTATGAGTACATACCGTTGATCAGAAAAATGCAAAGGTGAAGTATTAAACACCTCTGATTATCTTAATATTGGATTGTATTTGTAGCACCAAAATTTGTTAACAATGACACTGCCCAAAAAGTAGACAATTGGAAAAGCTGAGTCACCCGACTAAAACATGAACTAACCTGTTGTGGCTGCATTAACTGAACTGAGATGTATTGTGCTGCAATCAATAGCAAGGGCAGAACAAGATAGGCTACGGTGTCTGACCATCCAAGAGGTGGATGTCCATCCTGTACCAAAATCCACAATAAGGTAATTAGAGCTAAAAAGGAATTTGCACCAAAAAAACTTATCTTCTGATACTAAAATAAGAGAAGCTGTACAAATGCATACAATTTAGGAGTTACCTTTTACATGTCCAAATCCTAGTATTAAAAGAACTTTTATCAAATGGGATATGTCATTTCAAAGTTTGATAATCAATTATATGTCTACTTTTAGAATCTACATGTCATAGAGTGTAATAATCACACAGAATCTACTAAATATCAATACCGTGGACATATAATTCCTAATGTAATGGACACAGGTCATCACACAGTTCATACGAGGGACCGACCTGATCCACTTGTTCTATATAATTCCCTAACAATAGCTATCACTTTAACAATCTTCTCAACCTGCATATGAACCTGCTCAAACCTGCCTGGATCCACCTGTTTTATATAATTCCCTACAACCACTATCACTTATTACCTGTATATTAATATAAACCTATCTAAATTGTGGATGATACCAAATTGCAACATCTCTTCGACAAAATAAAATAATAAAAATGAAGATGGGGTAATAAAGATGGGGTACTCACCACAAAAGGAAAAAGCCAAGAGATTCCACTGCCATTTTGCCGTGCTGCAATTGTAGTTGGGCCCGACAAAGAAGGAATCCAGAAAAAGCCTTCTGTTAGGAGGCCCTTAAAAAACAAAGTATCCAAGTGGACTGAATGTCAGATATGGATCTAAGAATTAATAGTAGGAAAAAAGCAAAGATTGTCAAAGTATGACACAGACCTCATCTGCCACATTTGAGAGAGCCCGGTAAAGTCCTATCCACACAGGAATTGTTGCAAGAGTTGGTAGACATCCTGAAGTGAATATAGAACAGATTAACTGGCATATGAAAATCATAATTACATAACGAAACATACCATGAGAACATAAGAAATTCACCTAAAGCTTAAAAATAGAAAACTAAACATTTTACTTAGAAATTTGAGAAGGAAGGCCACAGACTGCCTTGATTTGCTCGTAGATAAGCATCGGCCAGTTATTAAAAAAAAAATCACCATGTGTTCTAAATATTCATACCGTGTCACTAGAATATGCCAAACACGTGGTGTATACTGCATGTTTCCATGTATACAACAGAACACTTGATATAATGATCACTAACCTTGATGAATCATTGAGCATTGCTAAGTGATGCCTGACACAATGTTGGTTAAGTCTCATTGACATGTCTAAAGCCCACAAGAATTAAGAATTAGGCGTAAACTCTTATTTTTTATTGATGACAAAAAATATCTTTTTATACTTTGCATATATGTAAGCAAGAATAATACTTAGGTCATGCGAGGAACTGTTTCAAAGATGGAGGATGTTTTATGTTTCGTTCCAATTTTATCGGATGTCTCCGAAGAGACGATGTTTTAGTAACTTTAGTGAAGAAAAACATGGGAGATGGTTGACATGTTGAGCTTAAAGGAATGTACTGGATAACAAATAAAAAAATCAAATGCAGTAAAATTGAATGATATAGAACAATAGAAGCTTATATCATGACCCATATGTGGGTGAATCCAGCAATATGGACTGGACCGCCAATGGAACTTGACATTGTGCAATGAATGTCAGGCATTGAAGGAACTGCCTTCCCATGAGCACAATCTTTGTTTCGCATGATGAGGTTGATCTTGTCCTAATTGTATTTGGATTCTGAATCGTATGAGTATAAAGGTGCATTACCGACTATGCAATACTACTATAACTGAGATAGAAAAAAAAAATGCTGTACCATTATACCATTATTAAGCCAGCTAATCCAAATACATCCAGAACATTGTCCGAAATATCATTCCTGGGTTTCTGTTGGCAAGGTTATTAAGTTGGGTATGAAATGGAAATTTGTTTGTCTTGGAAAGTTCTGGAGAATTAAAACATTAAAAAATAAAAAAAATTATGAACATTTTTCTTCTTTTCTTACATAAAAACATTGATCAAATTCTGAAAGAGTTATTAGAATATCAAATTAAACATAACAAATTATAAATATATTAATTATTAAAGAACATTGTTTCTGAAAAATATGATATTGTCTTTTTGGCTTTTTCAAAATATTGCATTTCCACCCTGTTTCGGCTTTTTCCTTTTTTTGTGTTTTTGATTATATATGTGAAAATGATCCAGAATGCCCTGAGTCAGCTCCACTGCCATAGTGCTCCCGAAATGACTAGAGAACTCATCTTAAAAGTGGCGAATGCATTTGCAGTGTTCGATATTGTCAGAAAAATGCCTAAATCACATAATCAACTGCAGGAACTGCCTCATATGCAGGACGTGGATCTTATAAGCTTCTTATTTCTGACTTAGAGCTCTACTTTCAAACTTTGAAGTCGATAAACTGGCTTGTTTTTTCTTTTTAGTTTAGGAATATGAGGCAACCGCACCACAGGAACACTTTATAGGTCTCCGCTGCTGGAGTAAAACCCCGAGCCTAGGACCTGCGACACAGAAATCCCCTTGGAGACATCTAATAAAATTGATAAACTGGTTACGGTTGGTCTTTCCATCAATAAGCATTGGTCGTTACCATGAAGGATGAAGGGTTGTTACTCGCACTGGCAGCATCTGCCCTATGTCTTGGTTGCTTAGGTGATTCCTTCCACATAGCACCCAGCTTCGTTCATTAACTATATAATTCATAATAATGTTCTTAGAGGTATTAAGTTGCTTTTAAGAATAAATCACAAACAAGAAAACAAGTGCATCAGAAAGTAAAAGCCTGGAAACAAAAGGTAAAAAGGTTAAAGGCAAGATTAGCCTAAAATAATAAAATATAATATCAGTAAGTATGTTGTGTGCAAGAGTTTCAAGTTCTAACAAAATAAAAACAAGAAACAAAAGGAAGCACAGCAACCTGCAAGTGGGTTGACTCCAGCTAATTTATACAAGCGAGCTGTTTCTAGTTGTATCCTTTCCTGTAAGGTAACACAATCACAGAGTTCAGCAAAAAAAGAAAAGGGAAAGAAAGACTATTGTCAAAATATCAGCAACTAAACCATGTGTGTTATATATTCTTGCCTTTCAGGATTTAATTTGTCACTTTTTTACCTAATGCAGAAGATGTAGCTTCAAACAACTACTCAGTATTGGTAAATTTAGGGATTTGTGGATATGTGGTGATGTGATTTTTTGTAGTATAAGTTCTTATGTTTAATTTGGCGGTGCTCTATTTTTCAAAGGTTTGTTTGTAGTAAATAATGACTGGCAAATCAAATGAGACTTTTTTAAAAACAAAGTGCCTTTTATTATAAACAAGTTGTACGATTTATTTTCACATTATGAAATATGAAAACATAAATTGTAGGTTTATACCATAATACGGTAAATTAAGCAAACAATAACTCAAGTGTGTCCACAAGTCTGACTCATTTGATTTGTCACAACATGCGGCAACAATGCATGATATTAGGCTAATACGCACCAAAAAGATTCAAATCTTATTATTTCTACCATTTTGCCAAATACATGGTGACAGGACAAAAATTTAGTCAAGGGAAAAGAAAAATCTCCCAACAAACAAAAAATGTTTTTCTTTCTCATTGTCCGAAGTTCCAGAGTTAACAAAGTCAATTAGAAACAGCAAAATGGTTGAACTTCAACTTCCATCCACCAAAAGATGTGCAAAATTTATAAATACAGGGAGCAGTTCTTGCCTGATCACCAGCAAAACGCTTTTGGATGGCCTTTATCTGTGGTTGAAGAGTTCGGACAGCAAGAGTTGACTCCATCTGCAAGAAGATTGATCTCAGAAAGAACTACATTAGGTAGATAGATAAGACATGTTTGAGATATTCTGATGATATTTACCAACATACACACAGACGAACATAAAGTATAAGAATAATGTTACACAACGATGAAGATGATGAGGACAGCAATATTCTTGTGACGATGAAGATGATGAGGACAGCAATATTCTTGTGCTTGTAGACATGATGCCAAGGATTTATTGGGAGCAGAAGTATTGCATCTTGCACAATTGCATGTGTGTAGGTGAGAGAAAGAGAGAGGAGGAGAGAGGGAGAAAGAGATCTCAAGTTGTCAAATGCTCACTAAAAAGTGCATAAACAGAACAAAGACAGAAACATAAGTAAAACATCATTTTTATAAATTGTAATGCAAAGCAAAATGTGGACATATCAATAACATGAAAACAAATAAAGGCTCAAATTGGACAAAAAGGAGTTATAGACATGGTCCTTTGCTATTGATCATTTCCATTGGCAGGGTGTAGAAACCCAAGTCTCAGCCTCTTCCTATACATACATAAAGGTCTTTCACCAAGCACATTACTCACTGCATACAAAGTTCAAAATATTCGGTCGATCCTGGTGAAATTTCACCTATGATGCCTTTCTTAAGAGTGTCATGTGAGTGTGTGCATTTTTTCCTGTTTTGGAGAAAGAACGGAGAGGAGCTACAATTATAAGCTTAAGCAGCACAGAGAAGGCAATTATTAACTTAGGAATACACGATACTCCAGGACCAAAATATTTCCCTGATATGTGAACCAATCCAAAAGCATGCCAAGTCTAGCATTACCTGATAGTTGAGGAATAAAGTCAAACCTTTTAAAACAAAGTACCTGTTTCTTAGTCAAAGGAAACGTAGCAGCCTTGACAAGCACTGTAAGGAGAATTATTGCAAAGCCATAAGAGTATGGGACGTGTAAAGCAGAAAGCCCATCCTTCAAGACCTAATGACAAAGGCCTGTAAATATTAGAATTAAGAAAAGAAAAAAGAACATACAGGTCCTGGTGCAGACTTATTCTCTGCCTAATGCTTCAAGTACCAATTAAACTCAAATGTTTGTTAAAAGAACAATGTGCAGTCCTTCCATTTACTCATAAATCATAATGATTTCATTCAAGAGATAAACATTATGGTGATACTCAGTAGATCCAACCTTGATCTAAAAAGTCATCATGAAAAACACTCCAAAGGAGAAAGGTTATGCAAAAATGAAAGAGTAAAATGTTTATTTACTTCCTTGTAAATACATGCAGGACATGATGTAAAAGCAAACAGATTGAGCACATCCCTTTTCTTAGACATCTTGCCAATTCCATACCAGACTAACCGTTCACAGTTTCTAATAAAAACTTTTCTCACAAAAGGCATTCTAGCCATTATCCCACTGGTAACAAACAAAAAAAAGAGTGGGAAGACTGAAGAGGAGAATAAAGAAACAATTCCCATGTCTTAGCTGCATTTGTTGCCAAGAATAACATAACATGCTAAGTTGCAGCAGAGAACAGCAGATTATCATCTAGAACAATACGACCCACATAAGCAACACCAATGACAATCAACTAGGAACACCAACTAAGAAGCTTTCATTTGTTACAACTAAAAATCAACCAATAGCTATAAACCTCCTGTTGTCTTAGAGAAAGATCCAAGAATCCATATAAATAATGAACTTTAATATGGGTGCAAACATGTCCACTCAAAATAGTGAAGTTGCATAATTATTATACTAGTTCAGCTTTTTCTGTAGCTTTAGTTCTGTTTTTGAAGATTGCACCACCTTTATACCAGGAAAGCATAAAATTCTTGCTGAATATAAAATGCTAAATTACATCTCTTGAATTGTTCTCGTATGCTATTATTATGCCACATGAATGTTGAATCAGATCATGGATTTAGAAGACTTTCAAGAATTTATGATGCGATTTGCATATGAGGTAATTTAACTGTGAGAGCCAAGACAGAAAATTTGAGTTAGATAGCCTATATGGTATTCGTCTATGTGAACAAACGGACAATAGGGAATATACATCTTATTAATTTTCAATTTTTCATAGGATATGGTTTGCGATGAACCAGGTACATTTCCCTACTTAAGTTGTGGAACCTAACCAGACAGAACAGGCTCGTTAAAAAGGAAAATTTGAAAGCCCGCAGCTTCTGCTGCATTACTAAACCACAACTCAGCTCATTGGTCATATTGATATACCATTCCAAGAGCTCTAATAAGCCTCTGGTTTCTGTCTCAAAATTCTACCCTTGCCACCCCTTCCTGTCAACTGATTCTGCAGAAACCAACCTCTAATTATTCAATCTTCTTAGCACCAAATGCGATGAATACCAGTTCTAAATGCCATTTCATTTTGGACCCTGCAGCCAATGGAATGGAAGAATACATATCTTGTGGCGTCAAGCTTTAGCGACACCCTTTATAGCAATGCAAATGTAAGGAAAATTTCTTGAGCGACTACGAAACATCACAGTATTCGATGCAAGGTTGACTACACTTAATGCATGGCAAATGTCTGCATCATGAGAAGACACGAGTTGCTTTTTGGGTCTGCCCGTACGTAAACCCAGAGCACTGTTCTCCATATGAATAAGTTGCCATTAGGAATTGCTTTTCCCTCAAAACAACAAAATTCCAAATTATAATCTCCGCGTCTCACATGAACGCTTCAGAGAGCAACCAAAATAGAGGAACACGGACAAAACAAAATAAAAAACTCAGTCTGTTGAATTGAAGCAGTAACGAGCTACGTATCGCTTTTACCATACTGAACTACTTAGTTAAATGAAATCAGAATTGATGGCTCTATGCTAAGAAGTACAATTTCCCTTGCCCTCCCAGAGGAGGCGAATTACCTTGAGAACACTCTCCAACACGTACGTGATCCCGGAAAGCCAATCCCCACCCTGCTTCTCGTTCACGCTATTGACGGTCTCCACCGCCGCATCCGACAGCGCGTAAATCGCGCCCTCCGCTCTCCCAACCAACCGCTCGAACGACGACGACGCGTCCTGAGTGAACCTAACGAAGGCGTCCAAGTCCTCAGGCGAGTCCGGAAATTGGTCGAAACCGAGCTTCGCGACGACCACCAAGGCGTTCCTGCCTCTCGGCGTACGGAAGAAGGAGTCGTGTCTCCTCGTGGGAATCCCGCGGATTGGGGACGGACGTGGCCGATGGGGTCTCAGTACAGGAGGCAGAGAGTGAGGAGCGAGGAGCGAAGGCATTTCCTCCTCCTCTTCTATTTGATTCTGAGCTCTGGTTATGCAGAAACAACTGTGGTGGTGGTGGCGGTTAGTGGCGGTGGCCGGATTCTGCCCTCTTGAGAGGGAAGGAAGGATGATATTTTAAGGTGGAGCAGTGGCAAGACGCAACGTATAATCTGCTCCGGTGGTGGTGGGGATTTTCTTTCCGGCCGCCTCAGAGTTTGTTAATATTTAGACTGACATGTGATTCGCATTGCACATACGTGTAATAGGGAAGGAAGCTGCGCTTCTAAAACAACCATTCTTCCAAGTCTCATAGATGTATGAAACATTAGTTTTAGTGCTTCATGAATCTGGAACAGATTTATGGAACACTCATGGTAAGGTTATTACAAAGTTAAGTTGAAGTTAACACAAGATTAAAACAATCTTAAAAAGACAAATTTTAGCTCGTTAGTTTGCATTAACATCCGGTGGATTCCAATAATTTTTTAAAATGATTATCATATCCATATTGGGTTAAAATTTTTATTGACATCCAAAATAATCATGTGAATATTATCTTTTTTCTCTATTAATGATAGAAAGTTGCTTAGTGAGCACTTTGTGTTAACAAGCCGTTGTATTACTTTTATGTTGACGAAGAATAATCTCATGGTCCTTTTTTGTTGACGAAGACAAAACTTACGTGCTCTGTTTGCAATATGGAAATGTGAAGTTTGTTTTAATTATTGCTGGATCTTTATAAAATGTGCCTTTAAAGTTTTCTAAGGTTTTAAACGTTGAAAGCATCATTTGTGTTATACTACTGTTTCAAGTTAGGTACAACTCCTAGTCAAGATTGTCGACTTCTTCAGGTTCTCTTAGATTCTGTTTTATATGATGAAATGTGGTCGCAGCAGGCAGGCTCCAAGCAAACAGCCAATATATGAGTACAATGAAAAACGACATAAGATTCAAACAGGATTAGACCCTTGGCAACCCATGCTAGACTGAAGAAGGCAAAGATTTATAGCTTCAAGGGGCGCTGCAAACTGGTCGGGTAGACTGGTGCATAGAAGGCATGCAAGACTGCACAATGAGCCGAGCCAACTCGGGCTCAACTCCAAAACCGGTTTCACAGGTTACACAAGTTAAATGCTGACACGAGTTAGATGAGCTAAAGGAGTTGATGCTTACATGAGTCAACACTAAACGAGTTAATGCCTAAACGAGTCGAGTTCGAGCTCAATTTCGTGCAGTTGAGTTGAGCTCGAGCTTGCTATAATGAGCTCGACTCGAGTTTGAACCGAGCTCGAGGTCAAGTTTTTTGAGCCGAGTCGAGCTCGGGATCAATTCGGCTCGTGTGCGGCTCTAAAGGCATATCACTTGTTCAATTTTCATGGGTGCTACTCCTTTAAGTTGTAAATAGTGGTGTCTTGACATAGTAGTTGATGGGTGTACCATACTCAACTTAGGTCCCAACAGAGCTTAGGACCTCAAGGGTAGGGAGAATGGAAGGAACTTTGGGTATTTTATGAGTGATGGGTTGTTTAGCTCTTACTCACTTACAAGAAGACAAAATTTATAAGTATGAATTTTTTTTCAAAAAATATCATCGACCCCCCAAAATGTACAGAAAAGTGATTGGTTTCTGGATAGAAATTTTGATTTCACCTCTGCCCTCATACCAAGCCGCCAAATCTTTGTAAGGATTAGTCCTTGTATGTAACACATTGCAGGTGTTTAAGCAGTCAAGCATGTGAAGTCTGTAATGCTGCATAAGCTTATTTGTATCTATAACTATATCCAGATTGATCCAATCTTTGTAGTTCTTGTCTCATTTGGGGCATGATGGACTTGAAACTCAGATTTTCGGATTCTAATGCACCCTTTCTCGGTTGCCATTTGCTTGGATGCCTCTCCAATTATGGCAGGAGCTGTTTGCAAGTTTTCAAGTTTGGGCTTTGATTACCAAGGAGTATTGTTTCTAGAGCTTCGAGCAGGGAAAGCCAATGGTTCCAATATGATCCAGCATTTGGTTCAAATTCTAGTCGCACCACACATTCAAAAGGAAAACTAACAGTTGGTTGGGAATCGGGTTCAGATTCGCCAAAGGAATTTTCTAAACGCATCTATTGATGCCGGCAAGTACTAGACTTCAATCATACGTGAAGACTCCGATATGGTTTCTGCAGTCTTTACTTACAAAGCCGGAACCCATTCGGAAATCGGTAATAGATATATCTAGTCCAGATTCAATCCAATGACATCCACGGCGTACATTTGTAAAAGATGAAGGATTCAAACATTTCGTTACTTTTGGTCATGATTTGGACCAGGGCTGATCTGTCTAGGTTAATTATGGTCAGGCTGAGGGTTTTCAGGAAAACATATGCTTCAGAAACCATATATTGCAGTAAAAATGAACCCAGAATCCAACAAAAGGTTAAGTGTGATTATTTTCACCATAATTTATTTTCATCAGCATTCCACCAACAAACAAATAAATAAAATCAATAACTGCATACACACAACACTCGCGGAGTATACCTTGGCATGTCCATAATGGCCGGTCAGACTCATCAAAAAGAGAAAAGAAAACACCACCCAACAACACAACATCCAATATAATCAACAAAGGCCAAAACTCACTTCTACATATCAAACACCTACCACAACACCATTCTTCAAGCAGAAGATGCAGAGGGAACTTTTTCACAAAAATAGAGATTTGTTTTGGTGATGGTTACCAATAAGGCTACACAAAAAGCTTCCAAAACCAAATCAAGTATTAACCGTGGTTGTGATTCTGCTATTGCTGCACTAGTCTCCACAAACGGATGCATGCATCTTCGCCAGAGCTTACAATAGTGTGGTCATCATTGAATGCTAGCCCGTAGACACCTCCCAAGTGTGCGCCTTTTACAGTTATACGATGAGAAGCCGGCTTATTAACATCATATATGATTACACTTGTATCTAGAGACCCTGTAGCAACCATTGTGCTATCAGGAGACCAAGCCAAGCAATTTATACGAGCAGTATGGTACAACATGTTCTTCAGCTTAACCTGCAGAAGATAACCAACTAATTAGATGAAAACAGCGTGATGAACACAAGGTTAAATGTCTAGACAATTAAAAACAGAAAGTGACGCAGGAACCATTCTCAACTGTTTCAGATGCATGCTGGTAAGAATTCAGGAAGCTGCTTAAAGAGGAACAGTTCATATAAACATTCCCTACAAGGTGAACTGCCAGTCACAGAAGAACAAGCATATTTTACAAAATAAAATTTTCAGGATTTTTTGGGTCTATATTGGTAAGAATAATATTGGTTTTGGAACATGGTTGGAGCAAAAAGCCGAAGGCATCCATCAGTCAAATGGAATGAAATAACTTCAATATTTCAGGAGCAAGAACACTATTATGAGAAAATGAAATCGTCATCAGTAATAAAACACACAGTTAAAACCATCTCTCTCAGACCATCCAATCACCTTCCCTACTAGTAGGGCTGAGCTATTATTATCAACAGGTATTTGGTTTATGCACCGGTTAATCTTAGCCTCATGTTTCTTTAGCCCTTTTGAAAGATATCTTCCCAATTGTTTGTCTCCACTCTCATCGTTCATTTTCAGGAACATTTCCCAAAAGCTGTACTGCATCATTATGTAATAATGATTCATTTAGGATATCTTGCAAATTTGTTAAGGAATATCCTGCCAATTTCAGTTTCCTGTAAAAACGAGTTAAGTGCATTTTCAAGCATGCTGGTATTAATGGATAAAAAATTAGAGATTATTAAATCGTTAAAAGGATTTGCATGACATACAAATTGCTACTCCATGAATGAGAGATGTTACCTCTCGGGTAGTACGATCCCATACAACAGCTTCACGATTAAGATCACCAGAAGCAAACATAGAAGCATCTGGGGAGAAACGTATGACACTAATAGCACCACGATGCTTCTCCAGGACTGATTCCTCGGTAAGCGCATTCCCATTGACAGAATAAATATGGAGTTTCCCATCTTGACCTCCAACAATAACCTCACTCCCATCAGGTGAAATTGCAGATGCGGTCACAGCAAACCCAAGGTTCAAAGTTGACAACACTTTGGATCCATGAAGCATGACAACTCCTGAATCTGTTGAAAGCAAAGCAAGCTCAGGATTGTTGTGTGCAACATTTAAGTCCTTTGGTTGTGTGCCAATATCAATTTGTTCTTCATCACCACATTGATCACCAAGCAAACGAATTCTCTTTACCTGCAAAAAAAAAGTTGAAAAATGGAAATCTCTTGTAGCAATGCAGTCAACTTAATCCAGAAATATCAAGCCTAGCTAAAGAATGCAAATATAATCAGTACAAACCAAAGTTGGAATCATTCAACTGAAAATTGTCCAGTAGCATAACATGATGTAACAATTTAACAGTTCATAACCAAATAACAAGGCCAACAAATTAAAAAGCACCTGATAGAAAGCTACCATAATGGGACAACGCAACATAATGAGAACGAAATCTCAAACTGAACAGCCTTTTCAAATTCTGCACAAATTGCTGCATGTTTGATACACATATCAGCAAGCAAAAACAAGATCATAGTTTAGCAAACAGATGTACATGTCCAGGATGCAAACTGAAGACATATATTATTCAAGTGCAGGGAAAGTATGAGTGATAAAATAACTTGGTCTTTATAATCTTTTACATTCTTTATATTTTCATTATACTAGTCTAGAGATGCCAAAAATGATGAGTGATAAAATAACTTGGTCTTTATAATCTTTTACATTTTTTATATTTTCATTATACTAGTCTCATGCCAAAAATGTTTATATGCTTGGCCAAATAGAAGGCAAAATGAAAAGCTTCAACAGGTTAAAGCAAGACACTGTCAGATTTGCTCAAAGTTACAACCACAGAACTGAATAAAAAGTGCATAAGGGTATTCATTACACAGAAACATGGCCTTGACCTCGTCCAGCCCGTCTCCAAGGCCATACTCCATATCTGTACCCATGTCCTGAAGTGTTGACATGCATGCAACAGCCTTTCAGGTGTGTCCATGTGACATAAGTTGCAAATGTTCATATGTTCATTTTGGCACTTGAGACACAGCAAAAGGTACATTCGTGTGTTTCCAGGCCATTTTTGTATATGTCACAAATAAACAAGACGTCCAGTTTCAAGAAATGGTGCATCCAAAAAGTCATAGAGTAACCAAATGTGTCAGAAACCACTAGATATGAAGGTCTCCATAACCACCATATGTGGAGGAACAAATGGTTTTATTTACCTTGTTATCGAAACCAAATGTAGTCAGCTGTCCTTCCACCACCGCAAAACATTTGATTTGGGAATTGTCCTTTCTCTCCAATCTCCCTGCATATCCAATTCCTTGTATCCATCGTACAATCACCCCATCATAGCTGCTAGATAGGATAACCTTCTGGCCACCTTCAGAGAAGACTGCCAAACCAGCGACACTCTTCATGTGCCCAGAAAATGATAGTGGAGCCTTTTCTAGGTCACTGGCAGAATATATGCTAATAATTCCACCAAGGGAGACGGTGACTAGATGATCATTTTGCCATAGACAGCCAACTAGCATTCCCTCTATTCCTGAAGCAGAAGAGTTAAGTGTCTTCTTCACTTTGCCATTTCCATTTTCAGCAATCTCCCACACTTTTGCAGTTTTGTCTGCAGAAACTGTCAGAACCTGAAAGCAGCAAGAGAAGCTTTCCCAGTTACACATCAGATGTGGTCACTAGAAAAGTAAATACATGTGGAACAAAGAACCAAAAGTTGTCTTCCCATTCATCTGCCAAAAAAAAAAAACCCCCAAAACCATTGCCACCACTAAGACATAAAATTGAAAAAAAAATACCAAACATTGTGTTAAAGGTTCCTTTCAATCCTAAACAATGCATTAACCATAAGCAAAAATCCTGTGTCCAGAAATAACTCAATCTCATTTTAAGTTAATAAGAAACAGGAAGGCTTTCACAATCATTTGCCAACTAAGATACCAACAACCTAGCACATGGAGACTTATCTCCACAGACACTCATGACAAAACTAAGTATAGACACAATCAGAACCTTGCCACCACAGATAGCTAATAGACTAAAGGTTTTTGTTTGAAAAGGAAAAGTAGAATCTGCATGAAGGTCAAGGGGTGCAGGAATTTGCACCACCTAAGAAGGGTTCACTTAAATGGGGAAGGATTTTTTGTAAATGCATCTTTTTGTTCTAATTGAGGAAGATCAGCAAAACTAAAACTAAAACAGCAAGAAAGTACCGCTTTGCCATCAGGACTCCAGCTAACAGCATAAACGCTACCCTTGTGACTGTCCTCAGAAGATAGCTCCCCAATCTTTTCTCCTGTCTTACCATCATACAATATACCTTTCTTATCAGAGCTTACGCTGATAAACTTACTTCCATCAGGCGAAAATCTTATACAGTTGGCAAAGTTGGAATGCTCCCTGCACTTCAAACAATATTTTTTCCCTTAGAATGATATGTTCACCATTACAACAACCAAGATGCCTTTCCCACCTTGTCATAGGCTCACACTCTAACATGTTAATTTTCTTTTGAAAATCTCTAAACGGACTATATACTAGATATAAAGAAACATGTGTCACCCTCTCAGACATACGTATTCAATGCAATTTGGAGAACATATTTTTAAATTAAATCAAATTTATTCTAAGCTTGAGAAATAGCCAGCAAATATGAAGATGCGGTGAATTATCACTTGTACCAAAACCTTATCATTCACCATTAATATGAATGTTAAGGAAGCTGATGTATGCTGGCAGTTATGTATAAACAGACAAAACCCAGAACACAAACATAAAATCTAAGAACAACCAGTAGATACTTCAAAAACCAACTATATACAGCTTATCAGAAATTCATCTAGTTTGATATAAGAAATTCATCTAGTTTGATAGGCTAACATTTTAGTGGTGCACCTTCATACCCCCGCATTTTAAAGGAAAAAGGATCTACCAAGGATTCACTGCATCACAAAGCCTTCTTAAAATCCCAAGTAAGCAGAACTGGGATCAATATAAGAAAAAACACCATTTCAATTTTTCAAACAGGGCATGTGGAGCCACTAGGAAGTGAATTATCAATTATGTAAGGAACAGGAAATATCGTAAGAACCAAGGTGGAAGCAAAAAGTAAAAAAGTAAATCATTTGGGAAGCAAAATAGAAAATAGGATAAACAAAAGTGACTGGAACAAAAACAATAATGACTGTGTGTACAAGTAATTTCCTTTTCTTTCAGCTACAAAGATAAGTAATTTTATGTATTGAATCTATTGATAAATTAAAGCATTTAAAACCACTGGCCATTACATTCAAAGTTCAACTAAAATCATTACACAATACTTCATTGGCAAAGTCTAAAATATCAGTTAATAATTGACAACTCTACCGAATTTTGACAGAATAGAGATCCTATTAAAAACCATATTCCACTTTATGTCATTTTTAACAAATAAAGTGATGAAAAGCATAAATATGACCAATAGACTTGTTCAAACCAAAAGATTCAAAAGTTATAACTTTTAAACTAATAAAAGGACATATCATGATCTTCCACTTCAGAATCAAGATCAGTTGCAGAGAAAAGCACATGATGAGAGTGAATAACTACCAAAAAGTATGTGGAGAACACATCAAAAAAAGCAACGTGCTAGATCTGCCTCGGTGGTGGCCCTTCCGAAAGGACCCATGGCACCTACGCAGCCCAAGAACAGTAAACGAAAGGGAAAAAAGGAGAAGGAAGAAGAATAAGAAGAACAAGAAGAAAAAAGAGGAAAAGGGAGAATAAAAAGAATAAAAAAATATTAAAAAGAAAAAAAATAGAAGAAGAAAAGAACAAAGAATCTACAATATTTTCTTTCATTTGGGCGGTAGTATTGGTGGGCCAGCCAAGGAAAAAAGTTGGCTGCCTAGGGATGCTTTCGACTACATACGTGGAAATTAGTGTGGAAAATGAGATTTCATTATGTTTAAAAGAAACGGGCCTGATTCCAAAGTGAGTTACAGCCTACAGGGCAAGCACATTTGACTTATATTTGAGTTTCCAGTATCCTTCACTCAAGTAATTCATCCTTGAGAAAGTGCAAACCATGACATATGGATCAGCGTGTTGCTAGAATAAATAAGACTAACCTCTGTGACAATTTGAACTTAAATGGTGGTCCCTCATAGAAATTCACCAAGTAGTCCTCTCCACATGTAACAATTCGGAAAGGTCTTGATGGCTTAAATGCACAACTCAATACACGTTTTGAATGGCCATCAAATTCACCAACATTTGATCCTGAGTCCCACCTGCAGATGCAAGAAAACAGTAAGCTCAACCCTGAACTACGCAGAGCATATCCAGCTGGAAGATAGGAGATGTTATAACACAAGGAAAGGAGAAGTTCGAATTGCTTAAGCTTATTAAGCAAAATCCTGATAGGAGTGCTTATCTTTTGTGAGCTCATCAAAAGCAAGTTCAAGGAAATTTCTCATATTGTATATGAAAATAGAAAACCAATAGTGTCTTTTTTGCTGACGGTGTATACAAAAAAATGCTGTTCTGACTCTTGAGAAATCAATGAAATGATATAAATCTGCAACACGATGCATGTATTCTTTAGTAGTTTCTCTTTTCACTTTCGGTAGAAGTGCTTAATTTCAACATGTAGCAAGATTTCTTTTGTATAACAAACCAATTAAATATTTTTCTTTTACAAGGTCAACATGATTCTAAAGGATGTGACTGTTGGAATGAAATGGGGATGTGTTTGAAGCTGGTAATATGGTGATATCTTGGAAGTAGCCACCTGCTTTGAGGAAAATTGCATGTAGAACTACTATAAACATTGCATCGCAGATCCCAATCTTCTGATACGTTTGGATCATTTCCCGCATTTATATGAATTAGTAACTATTGGTATCTTTGTTTAACAGTACCTTCCACTCGCTATATGCTAGACATATGTAAATGTGTGTTCTTTATTATAAACCAAGTGCTCTAGAGTGCAGGTTGCAAAAGTAGAGAATCTTAATCTCCGTTTGGAAATTTGCGTTCAGATGGAAATATGGTTTCCATGTACTGGCAAAACACACAATTTTCACATTTGTAGAGTTGCAAGGCCCACAAGGCACATACGCAACTGCGGCTTCCGTAATGGAGTCAGATGGTTTCTAGACATTGCCTCAACGGAAGAAGCAAATTTATTGCATACACAGAAGCAGCATTAATCTCAAACGTGTGAAACAACCCACACAGGACTAGAGAGAAGAGAGTAAAGGGTGAAGCTCGGGCAAGAGTTGTCAAGGAGAACAGCATGAGATGGAAAACAGTGGTGGAATATAAGTTTAGGTTCCTCTCCTAGCAGTAATTCGAGCATCGGCATTCTTGACGATCCTCAATTTTCTTCGCCTTTCGTTTTCTCGTACATCAACTTTAATGAATTCGCACTTCAGTATACAAAAGATCGCGTAAAAATGGAGCCGCAAACAATTTCATTTTTTTTTTTCGTCATAAAGTTAATCATAGCAAAAAAGAAGCACTCTAAGACTGATAAGCTATTCACTCGTATGCAATGTAATCGCTTAGACAAAGAAATGGATCGAGAACAAGAAAATACACGATACTCTTGGAGCAAAAATCAGCAAGAACGGCGGGAACCGTACATGAAAGCTCTCACGAAGGACTTGCCCTTGCCGTCACCAGAGACGACGATCCGCTGACAGTCGGGAGACCACTGCAGGTCATCGATCCGGCCGGAGAGGACGCGGAACTCGTTCTTGAGGACGTGCTCGTTGTGCCTCCCCCAGATCCTGACGGTGCCGGAGACGTCGGCCGACGCGATCCACTCGCCATTGGGGGAGAACCGGGCGACGGTGGCCTGGTAGGCGTGCTCCCCGTAGACGACGGCCTCGAGGGGGCGGTCAAGGTAGCGGATGATGACGGAGCGACCGTTGCAGTAGACGATGGCGTTTGTCTTAGGATCGCCGGAGATGAGGATCCCCCGGCCTCTCTCCGTCGACGGCACGCAGGCGTACGTCTCCAACAGGTTCGCCGCCATCTCTCTCTCTCTCTCTCCCTCCCTCTACCTGAGGTATGAAGGGGGGAGGGTCGGATGATGCCGCGGAAAAACAGCAGCTGACTGACTGACTCCGTCCTCCTCTCGGCTCCCACCTGCCGTCCCGCAAAAAGGTGCCGATACTCAAGTTGACCGACTCGGGTCACCCACGTGGCGTCTCGCTTGCCGTTAACAAGAGAAAGTTGGCACGGTTCAAATTCAGATTTTGTAGATCCAAGTGGGACTTATTTAATCGCATTTCAAGTATTTAAGATTGAATTCCAGCACAAATCTATATTGAAATACAAGTTCTCGTTGGTTTGGCAATTGAAAAATACGGATTCGAATTTAAAGTTAAAAGATAGAACTTAGAATCCGACTAATAATCAAACTATTTAGTTTATCAAATCCAACATGCTGAATTTCTACCATGTTTGGATAGAGAAAAAAAATGAAAAGAAATACATTCATATGACTAATTATCGGGGAGGAAAAGAATATTGCAACTAAGAACTATGCTTGGTTGTAAAAGAAAGGAAATAAAAGAGAAGAAAAGGAAAAAACTTTTTAATGTAATTTCTTAAAAAATAAAGAGATTAGAAGCGAAAGGAAGCAGTGTTCTATTCTTGCATTTTTTTTCTCATTTCTCTTTCATTTGTTCATTTTTCTCTTGGGCGCCAAGCAAAATGTTAGATCATCTGTTTAAAAACAAATCTAATTCATTGACATGTTGGTCTACCTGGTGGGTTGGTGAGAGTCTGATCAAAACTTCGATTCCTGTAATCATGTATTTCAACTTAAATAGTAAATAGGTGGAGACACAAATACCAAGTTGAAGGAGCATCATTTTTACTCTAAGCCAGGATTCGATCCTGAGACGTCGTATGCATGTGCACGTCCTTTACATGAGCTGTTACGAGTCACGCTTGTGTGTCGCGGTGAGGCGAACGCCTCGACTCGGTAAAGTGTTCTGAACCCGCGGTCCGATAGTTCGGTCGGGTCGGGACGGGTCGTTCGCTGCTCATGGGGAAACCAAGGTGCCGAGATTGACGGACTAAAATGGGCCCGAGCGTAGGGATGTGCGGCTAGGATGAAAGGGAAGGGGATCGTTTGGACCGGGCCATTCGTGCATACGGTAGCACGTTCTGGGTCCATTCTCGTTCATTAATGTCCAAACTTCTATGCAGCATTTAAGAACCGTGAAGACCAGACCTGGTTTGGATCTGGACCGGTCCGTGGTCCATATTTGTCATTCAAGGAAGGACAGGCTTTCAAATGCAGCTTCTAGTTCAGGTGGGGCAAGTTGACAAAGGGAATAAACTCACACCTTTTCTCCACTTACAAAAAGAAAAGAGGACAAATCCTTATGTCTTTTTACTTGTGATTGTGACGGTAAAAAGACACCTAACACTATGGCACAGAGATATTAACCATCGCAGGTAAAATGACATAAAAAAATGTCTTGCTCGCCAAAAAGGTAAGTTGATATCATATGAAATCTACCGCTTCAAGGAACAGTGGATTTCACAACCATAGATCTTTAGATCTACATTACATTGTGAAATTGGCTTGGGTATATGCGAAATAGATGCCTCTTGTCTACAAGCGAGTGGGTCCATGAGGCTCAGTCAATTATTTCCCATGTTTGTTTGCACTTCTCAATGCCAAAGCTACTTGCAACTCCTTTGCGAGGCATACATAGCAGACTTTTGGCCTTTTGCCCTTAGGCTTTATGCTCACTGACTATATCAAGAGTGTGATCTTCTTAGTAAAAGCATCATGCAATCACATAACTTGGTCGCATCCGAGAGTGCAAGATCTGGTTTCGCTTCTTAGTGACATAAGAGAGTGCGGGGGTGTTTGATTGCCTCTGATCTAAAATCCTCATGATTTGAGAACATGGATTTAGGATCGGACTCTCCCTCCGCCAATCTAAAATCCAACCTTTTTTCTGAATGAAAAACAGCGAAACAAGGATTTCAAGTATGGAATTTACGTACGGCCTAAGATCCGCGCGGTACATCTCTTGCGACACCAACAAAAGCATATCATGTCAGATCCATGGATTCTAAATCTGAAGTAATCAAAGATCCCCTGTAAGTGTCTTTCCTCAAAAGATAGCTGTTAAAGACACTTGGGAATGACTAGTAAGAAGATTTAAATGAACTGAATTGAGAATAGGTGCTGGGTCTTGCTTAGTTCTACAAAGGTAAGGGAGCTTCAGCTTGTTTATTCTTCAAGGAGAAGTTGGGTAGCCAGTTTCACTAGTTTGAGTTGATAGTATAATGAAGTGCATTGTGCTAGAAATCAATTGGCGCAATGGGTAATAAGATGACTTCTCCTCTAATCCATGATTAACGCCTAAATTAAACTAAAGAGAACCAGAAATGGAATGTAAAAAGGAAAGAAAAATACACAATAACTATTAGAGTTTCATTCTGATTACAAATGAGGCCTAAACACCTTTATATAAACTAAAAGCATTTCCCTGAATGGCTGAATCTGAATCCAAATAAAAGAAAAAAAAGGGCGATGCCAAAGGTGACATGGTTTTTTTTTTTCATTTGCTCTTTTCATGAAGGTGATATTATTCAGATGTTGAACATATCAAGCTTTTAATGACTGATTGATTGATTTATATATCATTCTTTAGGGAACGCAATTGATAGAGCAAGGGAGATTGTGGGTGACATGTGGTGTCCCTTTTGAGATACAGCTCTAAAAAATAACTTCTAATAACATTTCAATGTAAACTAGCCCACCAAATTTAAATTATTGGTTCACACAACAGTGGTTAATTAGATCAAATAGTCAGAAAGCAGGTAAATTCAAATTAAAAAAACTCTAGCATATAATCACCCAACAACATTGATTACCCAAAGGAAATAAAGACTCTAGCATATAAACACAATGATACTTTGTGAGTATCATATGAATATGCTCCAATGATTGATTGAAGTAGATTCATGAAACACTATAATTATTGTTCTACGAACATGACTCAATCTTAAGAGCATGTTCATCGGATAATCACAATGTGCCCCCAGATCTACTCCTAAGTTGTCCTTGATATGAAGTGGGACTCACAAAGATTGTCCATGATTTTCCTCTAATTCAACATCAAACAAATCCAAGAGTGATTCAAATCATTTAACAGTTTTGCGCGCAATAATAAACTCAAACACAAAGCTACTAGATTACCAAATAAGAGAATAGCCTAAGTCTAATAAAACCACCGGAAACCACTAAAAAGAGCTAAAAAAGAGGTACAAAATTTGGCTGACAAATGAGCAACCTAAAAATTCCAAAAATTTGGAGAAAATAAAGCCATGAAAGTAGTAGTCGGTCGATTGGAGCTTGGGTTGAGGTCCTAAAATTGGGTGCTGGGCTGGCCCCATAAGTTGCCTAAGCCAGCCCGAGTCAGCTGGATAACTTATTCTAATCGAGCCGGGCCAAGCCTTGGCCTGGCCTGCAGTCACAAACTGTGGCTGGACCTAGCCTGAGCCCAACATCTAGTAGCGCGGGCCAAGCCGGGCCGATGTCAGCCCTATGTGCTGCCAAAATTTTGCAAAAGTTGAAATCCAAAAAAGAAAAATCCAACTCTAGGGATTCAATTCCAGGTCCTACCTGCCAAGCTTGATTCAACAAAGACTATTATTTTGCTAAAATTCAACAAAAAATTATATTCAAGTAAGAATTTAGAAATATCCAAAATGAGTAGAAATAAATGGCCTAAAAGAAAAATATTATACATGGCGTCTGGCGTTGACCGTTGAATCAATCGTTTTGCCACTGATTGAGTCTGACTCAATATGTCTGCTTGATGCTTAAGGAAACAGATCAGGTGCTTAAAGGTCACCTTTGTTGTTAATAATGTTGCATTTTATCTCACCAGTCATCTCAAAGTAAAGCTGAGATGGTGTCTGTTCCAATATATATATATATATATTTATTTATTTATTTATCTTGCAAAAAAAATAAATGATTGTCAAGGAGTTAAAAATTTTTCATAAGCAGAAATTTAGTTTCAAACTTTTGATAGAAACTAAAAATATAATTTTTCAAAATTTTCAAACTTTTTTTAAATTACATTTTTTTAGGGGACTATGGCCCTCTACTGTGCCTTTGGCTTGGCCTATGAGATGCAAATTTGGGTGAGCAAGGTGTTCCAAAAAAGGCCGAAGTTTCTATCAATCTATGATTCCTCAAGGTACAAAACCTTTTTTGGTGTCTTAAGGTGCTGCACGCACCACTAGAAATTTTTCATAAGCAGAAATTTAGTTTCAAACTTTTGATAGAAACTAAAAATATAATTTTTCAAAATTTTCAAAATTTTTTTAAATTACATTTTTTTAGGGGGCTATGGCCCTCTACCGTGCCTTTGGCTTGGCCTATGAGATGCAAATTTGGGTGACCAAGGTGTTTCAAAAAAGGCTGAAGTTTCCATCCATCTATGATTCCTCAAGGTACAAGACCTCCTTTGGTGTTTTGAGGTGCTGCACGCACCACCCTTTAACTTGGGTATCGGTGACCCTCCTGTGGAGATCTATGATAGGACTTGAACTCACAAAGTAGAAAGTGACTTCCACTTTTCAGTTTGGATGGCCAACTTTATCTTTAATCGCTGCACCATAATGACCAAACTTTTTTTGAATTATTTATACCCAAAATTGATTTAATGAGAAATTAAAATATGTATATCTATAATACCCCGGTAATGTGAAAAAGCAAAACAAATTTTGTGAATAAAAGTTAATTACAACGTAAGTTTCGTTTTTCACAACTGCATATTTATTTATTTTGTGATTAGTTTACTCTATATCTCCGTCCTTTCCTCAATTCCGTCATATTATATTAAAGTTGACATCTCTAAAATGAGTGGAAAAAATTACATCATTATTATTTTACTTTATCTAGAATGGTGTGTCTAGACAGTTAAAAAATATTTAATTAACCTATGTCAATATTTTAAAAAATTATATTTCGGTTTTTGTTAAATATCGTAATGAAAATTTTGGCTCATTGATTTTCTCATATGCAAGGAAGATCATGCCATGCTCATATGCTCCAATAGAAGCAGAGGCAGGGGGCTGACAGGGGCCTTGACTCCCGTTATAGTTTACAAAATTCATAAATTTATATATAAATTTCAAAAAGTTTAATTTAACATATATGAAAAAATTTGAAAAAATTTATTTCGGTTCCTATTAAAGTTTTGAAACTATAATTCGGTTTCTGCAACGATAAATTCCTACATCTGCCATTGTGCTCCCAATACATGATCTCTATTGCAGCCTTAGCCTTAATGTAGTGTTTGGATAGATGCAGTTGAATTGAACACATAGATAAATTGTTTCTTCTATTTCACGACTGGTTTCAATGGGGGATGAACGTCTCTCTAGGCCTGGGCCCGGCCCGACTCCCTTCGTCCCCCGCTCCTCCTCCCTCTCCGCTCCCCTCTCCCTCCTCCTCTCTGCTCCCGCTCTCCCTCTCCCTTCCCGTCTCCCTCTCTGCTGTCTGCTCTCCCTCTCCACTCCCCCTCTTCCTCTCTGCTCCCCGTCTTCTTCTCCGCTCCCCCTCTTCCTCCTCTTCCGTCTCGAAGGCGGGCCGGCCCAGCCCGATGCACAGGCCTAAGTCTCTTTCGAGTGGAGCCAGAAATTTTTCATAAAGGGGGTTGAATTAAAGTTTTTAAATTTTAACACTGACTTAAATATTATTTTTTTAAAAAAGAATTGAGGTGGCGCTAGGGCTCATGCCGCCCCCTTGACTCTGCGCCTACTCTCCCCTCAGACCCAAGCACTTGCTCTATTGATTCACTTAGACAAGGTTCAAAGAGTCCAGACCAAAACTGTTATGTGCACAAAAAATTATACACAAGGGTATGTAATGACCAAAAAACCCTTGTTTAAGTGAAAAAAAAAAAGATAATAAAAGAAAGGTATGAAAAAATTAAGAGTCTAATATATAGATTTCTTTATTAAAATTCAAAAATATGCACAAACTTAAAACAAAAATTACTGCAGTGAAGTGGATTTCATCTTAATATTTGTATGCAACACCTATGTTGGCCCTTTCATTCACGCCGGATTTAGTCTCGGCCGCCTGGGCCACTCCTTCGCCGGACGTTTCTCCGATCCCCTCTTTTCCGGGATCATATTTTAAACCCACTTCAGTTCAGTTGTGGCGCACTTTGCTTTCTAGCCTTTGGTGGAGAGATTGGCGGCAAGAAGAGTCGGATACTTTCATTCACGCCACATTTAGTCTCGGCAACCTGCGCCACTCCTTCGCCGGACATTTCTCCGATCCCCTCTTTTCCGGGATCATATTTTAAACCCACCATAGGTTCGGGAGTGTGCAACTCAATTGTATATTGCACTAGTGTTACATGCTTGCCGGCTGTTCGCCACTATTCCCACCACTCTTTATCTCTGCTTTAAAAATTGAGTCGCTCAACACTCTTTACCGGATTTTTTATCTCATTTCTATATTATATTGACTGATTAAGTACACGACGATGTTGGCACTCTCTCTCTCTCTCTCTTACCATAACAAAAATTAATTAGGGTAGCTTTCAAATTTATTAATCATTCACCACGTCAATACTTGAATAAACAATGCGTGGATAAGCACACGAGTAACTATTGAAGCATTAATTTGCAAAATTCCGATGCGAGTTATGAAGGGAAAGAAAAGAAAAGGGGCACATTTCGGAAATGACCCTTTTTTTTTTCTTATTTAGTTTTCGGAGCTGATATTTGCCATAATATATTGCGAGGACCAAAAAAAATGTCAGATCTCATTCAAATTGTTCACATGTATTTTGGGGGCGGAAAACCCAGGGCACCCTTCCCATGTATGGGCGAAAAGTACTTTTAATTGGTTATTAATTTTTTGAATACATTTTAAAAAGTGAGGTAATTTAAAACGATTCCATTTTAGTTGCTACTCAAGAAATCTTTACATAATTAAGGAGGTACCCATATGTACATAAAGTAATTTTTGTAGGCTGGTGCGGACAATTGGAGATAGGCCTACATTCACTACCAAATGTCCTTTGAACATTAGACATGGGCCATTGATCCTATTAGCTGACAAAAATGGCCTTAGCTACATCCTTAATTTATATTTATATATATATAAGTGTTTCTTAAAGTTTAAAATTTAAACACTAAATACTACTAAGCTACAAATTTCAATTATTATGACACAAGATTGTCAGAAGCAAGTTGTCATTCCAACACATCATATCAATAGTAGAGAGCGTGTGACAACTTTTCTCGTGACTACGTAACCAGATGTTTGAAATGGACAGTCACGTGAACACACCTTATCCAATGTACATTTTAAACAGTCGCTCAAGAACTTAAGGGTCATAGTATATTTAGTCAGGTAGAAAGGAAAGTGTCGCCTGTTTGATTCTTGTGAGTGTTACTCTCATGAATTGTAAAAAGTAAAATCACGACACTAAAGTTAAAAAGATGCACCATGTCCCACCCATTTGGATCTTCTTTCGTCCATGAGTTGTTGATAAGCCTAAGCAACATGTCTAAGTACCCGATAGGTAACCGTTACTCGGCTTGATAATATATTAGGCCGGCTTAGGTCGGCTCAATTTTTTTAGTTATTTATAATATATATTTATTATTAAGAACATATTTTATTTTTAAAAATATTTTTTTATTTTAATCGGACAGGGCTCTAACTCAGGTTTCAGGCGTTGAACCAACCCGAGTCTGACTCTTATTGGGCCAGTCCTATGCCTAGGTCTAATTGCTGATCTCTTGCTCATCTGAACCCGTCACTGAAAACAAAGGTGTAAATAGAAAGATAAATAATACATAAGTGTGTGTGAGAGCAAAAGACAACTTATCTCATGACTATATAACTGGGACGTTTAAAATACGCTCTCGTGGGTCGAACTCAATAAGAAGGACAAAAGGAACCCTCACAAGGACAAAAAAGGAAAAATAATTTTGTTTGCAAAAGACAAAACTGCCCTCAGCAAATGGCCCAGAGCCAGAGGATCTAATTTTATGCTTCAAACGTCAGACCCACTTTGCATTACCCTTAGAAAAGAAACAAGGAGTCTCGTACACGACGTGTTTGATTAGGACCATTCCTGCCCTTCTAGATACATATTATCGGCGACCACTTAGGCGAAAGTTCCAGGAGGCTTCCACATATACTTGAGCTAGTTTTTATGTTTAAGTAGCAGAAAATAGTCCACTTCAGATGTTTGAGTGGGACCAACCATCGCAGCTCTTATGTCGCGAGAAAATAATATTATTTCCTTCGGAACATTTTTGTCTAAATTTTCACCAAGATAAAGTTTCGGCAGTTGTCATCAAACACAACATCAGACTTTGTGTCCACGCCACATTGTCATCTCGCTTTAGAACCGCACAAAGCAAAAAAAATCTTCCAACGTCGACGATGCATCACCCTTTGTTGACATACTGTTGCTTTAACATCTGAATCCGAATTCAAATCTTGAGTCAAACTATGACCAATTTTCAAAATATAAGAGCGTTGAATATATAATATTTGTTTCAAACTGGTCTGATTATATATTTATTTATGTATATCAAAATCCGATCACATGTCTCACTTCTTAATTGATATTTTTTTTCATATCCGAGTTTTGAAAACTTTTTTCCATCCAATATCCAGTTCAAATTAAATGTAATGACACACAAACTCAGTTCATTAATAAAAAAAAATGATAAAGTTGCTAACTATGGTTAAAATAACATAAAAAAGAAATTTGTCTTAAGTGGAAATGCCAAAATAGTTCATCTTCTTTAATTATTCCAACTTCTATTGCAACGTAGTCTTCGCAGAGCCTTAGTTTACTGCCAGTACGCCATTGTTTTTTACTGTCCACGAGAGAGAGAGAGAAGTTGATCAACCGTCGCGACCCTCCAGCAGCCTTCTCATCCGTTCCACGAGACGCAAGCGCTCTCCCTTGTCTTTTGTTGCGCGGTCAAAAAACAGAGATACCTCCCTCCCTTCCTCTCTCTCTCTCTCTTTTCGGTTGATCCAAGGCTGCGCAATTATGGTCAGAAAGAAGACGTAGTCCCCACTCATTCCCTCTTACATCGCCTTCCTCACCTGTTTATGCTCTCTCTTTTGAGGCCCTTCCTTCCTGGCAACCAACCAGGAAGAGCAAAGGACTGAGGTCTCGTCTCTTCTCTTCTCTTCTCTTGAGAACTCACACTGAGATCTCCGAACAAGAAGTTGATGATCAGAAGAGAAGAATCACTTAAAAAATCCAAAACATTAGGATATCGGTATTTGATAAATCCGCTTGTTTGAGCATTTCAGTGAAGTTATGAAGTACCCAACTGGCTTCTGGCCGGGCCTGTGTCGCTTCTTGTTCTTCTTGCCCTTCTTTTTCGGTTTACTTCTTCTTGGCATTATAAAAGGTAAGTGTCACCCTTCTTCCTTTCCTGTCATAGATTCCTTTTGTCCGGTGGAGATGATTTGAAGTGAGACTTGCTCCTAGGTGGAATCCTTTGCCCCCTGATATGCCTTTTCATCACAATTGGCAACTCCGCGGTCGTCTTGGGTTTGTGGCCTGCTCATGCCTTTTGGACCTACTATTGCATAATTAGGTAAAGTTCCTTATATATGTGCCTGTGTAAACAGCTGGGGACGAGGAAGAGAGAATAGAGGAATGGAGTCGGTAACTAATTTCTTTTATATAACATCGCAGAAGCAAGCAGTTAGGACCAGTTTTAAAGGCAGGATTATGCGTCTGCATTACTGTTCTCTTGGTTCTTTGGCCATTAGTAAGTATAAGTGGTAGCATTCTTGGCGGTGCAGTCTATGGGTTTTTGTCGCCGTTGGTAGCCACATTTGAGGCTGTTGGGGAGGGCAGAACTGATGAATTCGTTCACTGTCTGATTGTATGTGCTGAACTTTCTTCTTTATACTCGGTTTTATCTCTACTTTTTTCTATTCAAGCAATTCATAATTTTCAGAAGTTTGTAGGACGGAACATGGAGTTCTTTGAAGAGGAGCTTTACTGTAGTGAGGGATTTTGCAGATGTATGCTTCCACTCATACTTCTCAATCATGGATGACCTCCGCAATCAAGAGCCTCCCGGTGGGGAGCCACTGGATATAAGGTATTACTCTTACAACAATTATTCCAAGATCATAGCTTGTAATGTTCCCAATTTTAGCCTTTGGCCTTGAGATGTTAGTTCTTGAATATCCATTTTAGAAAGCCAGATATGTGTCATGGAAGATTTCTGCAATTCACAGTTTCTGCAGTGGGTGTTACCGTGAAATTCCTTTTCCCTCGATTAACAGTTATGAGGCCAATAAGTCGATTAAATCCAATATCCGGCTGACTGTTACCAAGATATGAAATAGGCACGGGAAGCGACATAGGAAGCGAAAGCAGAAAAATAGACCACAAAAATTGCTAGGGGGCCAGGATTCAAGGTAAGTATACAAAAGATCATATAAACAAAAAAATATATGTGCGAAATAGTAGTGCAAAGATATTCAATTAACTAAAAAAATGAAAATAAGTAAGAAGTAACATAAACGTATGGTAAAAGTTATGCTTATAACCAGAATCATTAGAACTTTTTATCTCAAATAGATTCTCTCTTCCCCATATATACCTTTCAAGAACCGGAAACTTGATGATTCCCTCAAAAGATGCAAAATCTTGGAGAAGCCTATTTCTCAGTTGTGGAAGCTCATTTCACTTAGAATAAGAAACTTTTGCAGGCTTTAGAAATGCCAAAAATAATTTTGCCTTAAAAAACCGTGGTCAAATAAAAACCATGATTAATGCACCTTTTGCGACCGCTTTTGGTGATGGAAAATAAATAAAAAATTGTCTGGCAACTAGATGTAGCTGGCAGATTTCAATGTCTCTCTTTCTTACATACATACAAGTATTCACTTTCACTGTGTAATGAATGTTAGGGGAGTCGAAACCCCATTTATTATGATACTAATTCTTAGCTGTTTCTTGTGATTTTTTGTTTATAGCCTCCTAGAAAGTTCTCAATTGTCATCTCTCTTCCTGTTCCTTTGAGTACTGGAGTACAACGAGCACATTCTTGGTTATACTTGACATTTGTAGAATTTAGAATCTTGCTGATGGATCCATTCACTTGTCCTACTGGGTTGTGTTTTTTCCTTGACAGAGTTTTTAGTCTGCCTGGAGCGGTGATAATTGGCCTGCTTGGTGTAATTATTGATGTCCCAGTCATATCACTGATAGCAATATATAAAAGTCCTTTCATGCTTATCAAGGGCTGGCATCGGTTAATTCATGACCTAGTGGGTCGGGAGGGTCCATTCTTGGAGACAGCATGTGTCCCTTTTGCTGGACTAGCAATTCTCCTGTGGCCAATAATAGTGGTTGGAGCTGTAGTCTCTTCATTGACATCAAGTATTTTCTTGGGAGCTTATGCAGCTGTTGTTACTTACCAGGTAATTATCAATTTTGTTGTAGAAATTTTGGACTTTTCTATATTGATGATCTATTCCAAGCAGCTGCTCTCCCTTATAATTACTTCGCTGGAAGTTTGAAGAGAAAAGTTCCTCAACTAATTGTTCGATGAATACTTTTTAAAGCCTACAATAGCGAGCACAAATGAATATTTATTAAAGCCTACTGCGTTTTCTGCACAATTTTTTAAATCTAACCAATTTTGAACTTCGAAACTCCATGTGATGCATTTTTTCAGTGGTTTTTGCTATCAACACTTAGCTCAATTGCAGATGTGAATTTTCTTTGAGATGGCTACTGCATTTGCTATCATCAATTATCCCAATTGCAGATGTGAACTTCCTTTAGATGGCTATTTAAAACTGTCATTGCTTCATTCTTAATGTTGCATGTGGTAGAACATTATCTCTTCTTCCTGATCATTCATGGAAGCATCTGCCTGCATGCGAACATTTCACACAATTTTCTGAATTGAACAGTTCAACATTGCTTCTCCCTTTCACCAAAATATTGGAGAAAAATATTTTGAGGATCTACTTTCTATATCCTATATCATTAATCTTGGAAAAACCTAGGTTTGTAATTGCATGGATTTAGCTAGTGGTGCAGAATGCCCATGGTGATGGATCAGCTTTGGCCTAAGTATAGGAGGCTTTATCCTTTCAGTTTTCAGGTTCATGGTTGTGAAAATCTCTTAAGAATCAATGCGTAAGCCAGAATGCAAGGGTTACAGTCCCCCAAAAGAAATCTCAATGCACTAGCACAATGGCTAATTAAAAGTGCATAGCCACATAGAAAATATGAAGAATAGCTGTTCATTGATGAGAAATGCTTAGTGTTCTCGCAAAGGGGAATAGTCCCCTTGATATGTAAGGAAACTGAAGTAACCATTCGGCTATCTCCAAGGGCTAGTTCAGTCCTGCTTAAAGGCAATTCTTGACAGACACTTAGTTAAAAAAATGAAATAATAAAATGCAGAGACAAAAAAAAAACTATAGGTATATATATATATTGCCAGATGGCTAAAATTTATAAATTTGTCATTGAAAAAATCATAAATCGTTGCTAAAGCTATCACAAACCATTGCCACATCATAAACCCTTGCTTATGTCACTGTATTGACTTTTTTTAGTGAGCAATTTTTTAAATTCTAGCCATTCGGCAGAACTGGATTATCCATATACTGATATACATTTGTGTGTGTGTGCACATATGTATACATATATTTATGTATTGGGACTCTATGAACTGATTATGAAAGTCTAATAGACTCAGTTGACAGTTCAAAATGTGTAATATATATATATATATATATATATATATATATATATATATATATATATATATATATATATATATATATATATATATATATATATAACTTGTACTAGAAAAGAATAAAATGCAGAAATAAAAAGAATACATATATATGAAAGGGGATCAAGTCAATGTGAAGACTACAAGAACTGACTAGAAATTAATGATAAAAATGTGTGACATATAAAATTTCTTTTTCAAACTTGTATTATGAAACTGAGCTGGCAGTTGAGCTACCTCCATGAGCTTTCTTAGTCCTGGTCAAAGGCCCCTCTTCACCAAAATGAATTAAAAACAAATAACAAATAATAAAATATAGGCAAGGTCTACACTCAAACAAAATTTTGAATACACTAGCACGAAGGCTACACTCAAAGTGCATAGAGAACATAGAAAATATAAAAAAGAAGACTGTTTATAAGTTTATTGATGGAAAATGCTTAGAAAAATACAAATGAGAGTAATCCCAACCCAAACCACCCGACCCCCCCCCCCCCCCCCCCCCCCCCCCCCCCCCC
>JAANDH010000039.1:609926-662868 GCA_011799765.1 Nymphaea thermarum
GTAATGATGAAATAATAAAATACAAAAATAAACAAATTTATTGAAAGTCTGAACTAATAGAATATATGTGTGTGTGTGTATGTGTGTGTGTGTGCGTGCGTATAGATACATACATACATGCATACATGCACACGACAAACACTTTACTACACAAATTTTTATAAGGGTAGCCAGGTTTCTGCCCGGTCCATGATTGCCTGAATCAGGTTTTAGCTACTTGATTTCATGATGCATGGGTTCAAAAGAAGGCTCAGTGTTTCTTAACATATTCTAAACTAGCATCCACTCATTATTCACTCATTTCATCCTTTTCTGTTTCTTTTGTCTGATGCAGGAATCATCAGCATTTTTTGGACTTTCTTACGTTGTGTCTTGTATATCTATCTTTGACGAGTATTGTAATGACATGCTTGACATGTCTGAAGGTTCTTGTTTTCCAAGGTCTGTCTCACAGCATTTCTGTTTGCCATGGTTTCTGTATCCGACAAATATTCTTTCTACTTTATCATTTTATTCTCTCCTGGGTAAATTTCTAGAATTCTGTGTTTGAGAAGTGCAGGCTTCCATACACAAGGAAACAAGCATCTCAATCTGCTCCTCCCTCCAGGCCTAGCTCATTTAACAGGAGGACCAGTGGAAGGCTTGCTCCCTCTCGTTCCATGTCCCTCAAGAATGCTGTTATAGAAATCAAACCAATTGAAGTATGTACGTTGCTTTGCAGATCCAAGAATATTTAATGCAGATATCAGATATCTGAGATACTTATCCCTGCTTCTTTCTAGCTATTTGATCGTATATTTGACGACTGTAAGCACCATGGAGAACGTCTAGTAAATGAAGGAGCAATTGCAGCAAAAGATATTGAAGAGTGGACATCAAGAACAAGCCCATCATTGAGTATTGGCCTGCTAGCATATTGTATACTGCAAGGACTGTTGCGCTCTGCAAAAGCAAATTGTAGTGGTTATCTGTTGGGTATGTGATATACGTCCTCTCGATGTACACCTTTGTATTGCCTATCTGTATTCCTGTTCTGCCCTCAAATAAAACATGGAACTATTTTATTGCTGTTATTGTTTTAGTACAGTCATGTTGCGACATGCAAGATTGAGATGGTATTTGAATGGTGACATGGTAAAAGATGGGTGGAAAATATGCATCATCAACAATATAAGAATGATAATTCTTGTGAGAACCCATGACCATGTATTTGGATAAAGAACGCACAACAGGTTCATCATTGGATCTCATTGTTCAAATACTCTTACAAGTGATCTGTTTTTCAGTTTTCTTCTTTTTTCTCCTGATTTTGCTTGTATTAATGAAACATATAGAACATAGCTTGATAGCTCCTGTGAATTGATTTACTAAGAGCTGTAAGTTGATGTTACTTTGACTGGTACTAAAGATTACATGAGGTGCAATATGTATCTATGTGGTGCTACTTGTAACTTCGTGAATGCATAGAGATCTTTCTTGCTTTGCCTTTTATTTTGGCTTTTACTATCCTGTTGAAGCAATAAAAAGTGAATTATCTGAATCTGGAAAACCGAAAGAGTAGAAAGATGACAGGTCGGTCTATCTGAGCTAGTCTCTATGCTTGTGTTCTAAAGTGTAACATTTGATGTTTGCATGAAAGCATACTGGTAAACAAAAGATTTTGACTGACTGAGATATTCATTTGGTCTTATGCTATGTAAGTAATAGGATACAAGATTGTTGAGGAACTTGGTAAAATTGGAATTTTATTTACCATTTATTTTTGCATTTTTGCTCAAATAATTACTTCTTAAACAAGGGACATATTTCAGCAACTTTGGTGGATCAGAAATAATCACAGTATGTAAAGGGAGTTGAAAGGAACTGGTCAAATAGTTAAGGCATCTAACATAGTGTTACAGATTAATTTTGTCTTGTGTTGCGCATGGTCATGATTTCCTATTTCACATTGGAAATGATTCACTACCAAGGATGCTTGTTAATATCCATATGAGATGTGTTTTTCCTTTTTTTTTCCAATGCAGGTGATAATGTCACAGAAATAACCTCTTCAAACAGGCCTAGAGAAGTTATATTTGATCGGTTCTTTGATCCCCTAATGACTATTAAAGAGCAAATAAAAGCTATGAATCTGTCAGAAGAGGAAGAGAGCTACTTATGCAAACTGGTTTTAAGCGGTGGTTCTGGACATATCAAAGTTTGGAATGTTGGCTCTCTGCCTGCATCTAATGTAAAGCATGCTCAGGCTGAGGCACTAGCCAGAAGGTTCTCAGAGCTTACCCTTTCAGATGTTTCACTTCTTACTTTTTTTTTTTATTCATCTTTGTTTTGTCTTTTGCAATCAGGCTGAAAGGAATTGCCAAAATGATAACAAGGTTTCCAACATTCCGACGTAAATTTGAGGATGTTCTGAATTCCCTTCCTCTTGAGCCTCCTATGCAAGGAGACAGTAGAAGATCGGTGAATAGCTCACGATCAATTGTCAGAACTCGAAGCAATTTGAGTGTCTAATCTGATGGGAAGCCTTCTGAATGTAAAACAACTGTAACAAGGCGGCTCTGATATTGTTAATCTTTGAAATGCCAGTGTCATTCTTTTCTTTGTTTGTTCATACGCCAATTTTAGAAGAGGAGGTGTTGTACCATGGGAATTGAATTGCTCCTCTAAGTATATTGTTCTTGCTTGTAGCGGTTGCCGTCCATGAACATTAAAAGTTTTGGTACCTACCAATGCATTTATATTTGAAAACAACTCTATTCGCTAACCTTGTAAGGTGATTGTTGGTAGCGTTTAGTATTTAACAAAAGATTGAAGACATTGCTGCAGAATTCTTGTAAGCATGTTAATGCTACTCATCGAAATGAGCACTATAAGTTGTTTCACCTTCATAAGTTGTCACTGTGAGTTGCTTAGGGGAGATCTGTTGTAACTTACGAATAAAATTGCTGATTCAAATTAACCAAATGTCATCCTCAAGAGCCTCTTGGGCAACGCTATGAGCTCATGTAGGAACTAGATGGCACTTACATTAGTGACAACCATTCTACAGGTTACGCTATGACCGGCTGGCTGATCCCCTCTCTCTCTCTCTCAACCAAAATCGATCTCATATCGTCAAAGGCCTACGCAGAGACGGAGAGAGAAAGAGGGGATAGGCCGACCGGTCTATGGAAAGATAAATTGCACGACATATCAACAGAAAGATTACTAGAATCCACATTCTGGTTGAAAGATCTTAATCTGCGTTGCAAAGAAAAACTCGAGATTATTCTGATGGAGATTTAGAAAAAAAAGAGGGACAAAGAGGGGGTCAGCCATGAGGGCATGACTGGCTGATGCCTTCTCTGATTTGCGTTGGCTCATTGAGGACAAATGCCAAACCAAATGCGCAGAATAAGCTCTGCAGATGAATTCCCAGTGTACGTCTTCTTGTTCTTGAAAGCACTCTCCAGTCTCTCCCGGGCGAGGTCGACGGCCATGATAGCCAAGATAGAAAGGCAGGTAATGGCAAATAATTTAAATGTCATCGCCAGCAGAGAGATCAGAAGCTATAGCATTACCACCGGTCTTTGTTATTTGAGATGTTAACCCATTTTCATCAGAGTATGCTCTGACTGTTGGAGAATACCATGCATCTCTCTCTCTCTCTCTATCTCTCTTTGAGAGAAAAGGAGAAAAGTTGTCAACTAATGCTAGAATGACAAAGTGCCATGTCTGTTTGCAAATTAGAACATAACCAATGAAGTAGAGTTTCTCAACTTACGTTCAAGCACAACCATCATCATTAGATATTTAAATAGCGTTCTATCTGTAATTTTTGAAACTGGTCAAGATCACATGTATCAACAATGATACATTAGATAAGAGTCAAGAACTTTTGACACTGGTCAAGATCACATGCATCAACAATGATATTTAGATAACATTCAAGGAGACCTGGTTTTGGTTTATATTTCAATGTAATGTCGCAACTTTGTAACTCGAACATCAACATCTTTAAAACATAACTACTGCCATAACCACATATAGACAGGATGTCCGACAAGCAAAATTTGTCAACTTCCTCGAGCACAAAATCCACCAGGTCGTGTCAGCATTGCGGTCTCCCCTACAGCTTGGCCCTTTCGCCAAACTTAAAGCAGTTGCTAATTTTGCTGCTAATTTTGGTGGTCGAGCCTATGGTCGCCGAACTCTTACCGTTGCTCCTTGAGGGAAGTTCGAAATTTAGAACATCTAGAAAAATGTCATTTATCCCCTTCGGAATTTTGCAACTATAACATTAGCACCTCTTGATCTTAGCCAAAAGGCTTGGCCCCTTAAAATTATGATAAAACAGTATTGACCTAATACACAAATCATTTCTTTTGGCTCCATCCCTATTTATTTCACATGACGAGAGAGTGAGGGAAGAGAGAAAAGAAAGAGAGGTGTCGGTGTGTGTGTGTGTGTAGATATATATATATATATATAGTGCAAACCTTTAGAGCTCTTGTTTTCCTTTCTTTTATCTGATCTATCTGGGTCATCTGATCGCACCCGATCGGTCGGACGGTTCGTATCAATAATCCATTTAAGTATTTGTTAGAGTAGCACTAATGGGAATCAAAGAGAGAGAAAAGCTATGATCTCAAATGGTCCTAACTGCAGTATATAAACTTACTAAAGTTTAGTTTTGCGCAAATGAGAACACGAGACCAACTAAAAGTATTGCACTTATTAACACATTTAATCCAACAGAACATACCCTTTTTTGACAAATCATAGCTGGTCGTCCTGAATGTTGCTGTGACAGGCGGCAGGTCATCAATTCAATTTCTGTGAATGCCATTTTTATAGACTGCAAACAAACAGTAACCTACCTGACACTTAAACCACATAGATTCTGAAACAGCGTGAACCCTGTGAACAAGAAAAATGAGAGTGACTTCGCCTCCCACGAACTGCCAATTCCTTTTGTAGCGAATGTGACAATATAATATTTGGCCAGTAGACTAAAAAGTTTAGCGCCTCATGATTTTCAAAATGTTGACGCCTAATCGAGTTCTTGCACTTATTTCGCTAGAAAGCCCACACAGGGGATCACCAGCTCGCAAAATCTTGAGGCTTCATTAACTCATCAAACAATATTGAGACATGGAGACGTGTTTCTCTATCTGGACAAAACTGGCTGCCTTTTGCAGCTTCATGATTTCATCAATCCCATTACAGTCAGCTGGAAAAAAGGTGGAAAACTTACAGGATAAAGAAAACTTAGACGATTGCCGCAAATTTTCTGTTTTTCAAACCTCTTCCTATCTATACGGATATAAAACAACCACATATTGCACTGCCTCAGATAACATTTGGTGCCGATGGTGTGATAATATCTGCAAAAGAAACATTCGTCAAATAGTTATAACTTAGCTCCAGCCGTATCCCAGTATCGCTCGCTGATCAAAATAAGCGTAACAGCCTAACTATCTTGTGTCTCCGCAACGGTGTCAACAGGCGGACTATCTGTGCCGTCAACAACCTTGGACTGATCATGCTTGGACTTGGATGCTTGAATCACAGCCTTTCTACAGGTGCTTGAACTTTTAAAGATTTCACTGAGTCTTCCGGAGGTCACAGATCTTCTGGAAAAGAAATCACAGTTACATTCATTTAGCAACTTCCACAACAGACGTACCAAGCAAAAAAGAGGCCAGTTTACCAGCAACAAATTCAAATATTCCAACGAGCAAATTCAACATTCATGTTCCTCAGAGCAGCCGCTATTTGGGTGTTTCCTTGCCCTGAAGGTTTTTCTTGGACAAACATGTTTTGTCCTTTTGGTATTCTCAACTAATATAGCTGCTCATGCATACTTAAATCAACAGAAAGTATCGTTCTCTGTGACATCAATTGAACTATTCAGTTGACTGCACTACCTGGTTAGTATATACAACTTTAATGGTCCGGAGACAATTGGTTCAACCTTCCGTATGCGCGTAAGAAGAAAAGGTCGAAAAGCAGAAAGAATCATAATAAAAGACAACATAATATTAAAATTTTCCTAACAGGAACGTTTAACATCAGGATGATAGTTCTCCATCAAGTACACTAGTAAAAAAGAACCAAGCAAAAGCAACAAGCAAATGTGATGAACTGTCCGGCTAACTGACACATACCGACAGAAAGAAAAACACAGAATTTGCAGCATTCAGTCCCTGGAAGACCAAGCTGAATCCAAATAATCACCAATATGACCAGAATCACTTAAAATTAAAAAACACAAAGAATAAGAGCTGATAGTTGATAGTAGCTAAAAATCACAGTTATAAAGAACATTTAAAATAGCTGTGTTTCAAGCTTTCCGATGTTACTCACGTCTGGGGCCTCTGGGCCATCTTTCTTCCAATGCTTCCCACATTATTTCTTGCTGCAGGCATTACTAAATATCCTACAGAAAAGACAGAAAAGTCACACAAAGAGAGAGAACGTGTCCAGTACAACAATGTAAAACTACGAAAGAAAAGTCGTACATGTCCTTGGCAGATAGCAATCATCAAATAGAAAAATGATTCTACCACATTTCATGATGAATTCAACAACCTCATCCCTGGACCTACTAGGTATCTGTGGTCACGGCCTTTACTGTGCTTTTTTGGCATTGAGCTCCTATTAATAATGAGAATACATCTACACATTGTCACAGATTAGCTGAATCATGAAGTCAGAAGTAATTTAGCCATATTCCAACAGAAATAGATATGTTATTTGCTATGTCACACGGACACGGCAAAATAGCCCACATATCCGTGTCAACACGCGGACACGGGGATACGGGTGCAGACACGGCAAAAAATACAAGTCATTAATTTAATGTTTTTTTTTTCATTTTATCAATTTTTTATGATGCATCCAATTGTTTCCATGAACAATCCTTTCAGATATTCAGTACTTTTGTGATAAAACACATTTTATAACAAGATTGTAAGAGTGAACTATTAATTTAATGTTTTTTTTAATCTTATCATTTTTTATAATATTTAATGTAGCCATGTCCACGTATCCAAAAAATTTGAAAATTGCCGCATCCGCACCCGTGTGACATAGGTTATTTGGATTAGTTTCTAGAATAATCAACTGGTTCCAACAAAATCCATGAAGCATAGGTATATATCCTGGTCTCTGTGGAGAAATTCAACCACAAGCTGACGTGTTGAAGGTAAATCTTGTTTGATAAGACTGCATAGTACAGCTGGCTAAGTAAAACCAACCAACCAATAGTAGATAGTTGGTCCTCTTGGATTATCAACTACAACTGTCTTCGTCCACAAACACCATGACACAGAATAACTAGAACCATTAAATTGCAGAGTATTCTTCTAAATAGAAAATGTGGCAGCTTGGTATACCATCAATGAGCTTCCAGTTAATAGGCACTTAAAGAAATGATATATGAAAAGTTCATAGTGAATTACCATCAGCATGTGCCAAATCATCTGACTCAGCATCTGAGGACAAGGTCTCTGAACCTGAAGAGTCCAGGTTTTCATGTGAATAAGAAGAAGCAGACAGACTACTCAAAGATGCATCCGTAGTGGCATCTGACTGCTCTTCAGAATCTCTCCCTTTAGAACTTCTCACAAGGTTGGAAGCACCTGAAACAATTCCATTTTTTTATTACTCTCTCTTTACATGCCAACAGAAAATCCCATCTTCAGAAATATCCAATTTATGTCATCATTGACCAAAAACAAATTTGAGATTTGACTCCATTACCACGATTAGGTAGTTCCTGATCTGATCTGACAAAAGAATGATCACGACCAGCTTGGGAAGATTTTTGAACTGAAATAGACATAAAAATTAGTTAATTTTGTTGGTCAAATTTAGAGGTTTCATAAAGTTATGTTTCAAGTGAGGCGTAGTGTCAGTGGTTCTCTCTGATGCCTCAATGTCAAACTTATTGGTTTTGGCCTGGCGTGCATGACCTTTATGTACTTTACCTGAAATATCTGCTACTGTTTCACTAGGTGAAGTTGAGGAGTTTTGCTCGGTGTGTGCTTTCTTGGTTTTTTTTCCTGATGCAGCACCTTCATCCTGGACCTGCTTAACATCAGCATTTAATCCTGGCATAAAGTAATCAATGAAGTTCAGAGAATCCTTTTGAAGGGGACGGGTTTCTATATCCTTAACCTTATCAGAAGAACTAGACCAGTCATCATCATAATCAGCATCACCTTCAGCAGCTGCTTCATGGATGGATTCCACATTAAGATTTATGATCTTCTCTTGACTCGGTTTAGATGTCAATGCACCACTATTTGTCAGCTGCATCTTAGAAGAACCTTGATCATTCTGCTCACTTTTTCCCTTTACAGTTGAAGGAGACAATAGTTGACTATCTGGCAAGGATATTTCTGAATCCACATTTTTAACCCTTTTACGCGATTTTTTCACCTTTTCCGCGCTACCGCCCTTCTTGCTGTATGTCTTTCTCTCATCCATGGGTTCAACATGCTCAAGACCAACTGCATTTGGAGCAACCCTGTCAGCCTCCACTTGAGGAACAATACATCTTTCTGCAACAGCAGATTCAGTCTTTTTTGACTTCTTCCTTTTACTATCTTTGGAGACCATACCATCCTCAGCACGAGTAATTTCCTTATCTGGAACAGCATCTATACCTAGTACCTTCATAGATGTCAATGATTCATTTCCTGATAATGTGCACCCTGCATCAACTTCCTTAGTTTCTGCGTACAAATTCATTTTCTCCGATGATTTTGTTCCATTTATTTGATCTGTAATATCACAATTATTAGAACAGCCATCATCATGATCAGCATCACCTTCAACAGCCCCTTCATGGATGGATTCCATCTTAGGATTTATGCTCTTCTCTTGACTTGGTTTAGATGTCAATGCACCACCATTTGTCAGCTGCGTTTTTCGAGAACCATGCTTATTCTGCCCATGTTTTTCCTTTAAAGTTGAAGGAGAGAATAGTTGATTATCTGGCATGGATATTTCTGAATCCACAATTTTAACCTTTTTACGCGATTTTTTCACCTTTTCTGTGCTACCACCCTTCTTGCTGTATGCGCTCCTCTCATCCATGGGTTCAACATGCTCAAGACCAACTGCATTTGGAGCAACCTTGTTAGCCTCGACTTGAGGATCAATACATCTATCTGCAACAGCAGATTCAGTCTTTCTTGATTTCTTCCTTTTTCTATCTTTGATGGCCAAAACATCCTCAGGTCGAGTAATTTCCTTTTCTGGGACACCAACTGTACCTAAGCCCTTCATAGATGTCAATGATTCATTTCCTGTTAATGTGCACCCTGCATCAACTTGCCTAGTTTCTGCATACAACTTCATTTTCTCTGATTTTATTGGATTTATTTGATCTGGAGTATCACCATTATTAGAACAGCCATCATCATGATTTCCGTCACCCTCAACAGCCTCTTCATGGATGGATTCCATGTTAAGATTTATACTCTTCTCTTGACTCTGTTTAGATGTTAATGAACCATTATTTGTGAGCTGCATCTTAAAAGAACCTTGCTTATTCAACTCGCAGCTTTCTTTTGTAGTTGAAGGAGATAATAGTTGACCATCTGGCACGGACATTTCCGAATCCATATTTTTAACCTTTTTATGTGATTTTTTCCTCTTTTCTGTACTACCATCTTTATTGTTGTATGTGCTTCTCTCTTGCATGGGTTCAATATGCTCAGAACCAAATGCATTTGGAGCAAACCCGTCAGCCTCAACTTGGGGAACAACACATCTTTCTGCAACAGCAGATTCAGTCTTTTTTGATTTCTTCTTTTTACTATCTTTAGAGACCAAGCCATCCTCAGCTCGCACAGTTTCCTTTTCTGGGACAACATTGATACCTATGTGCTCCATAGATGTCAATGATTCACCACCTGATACTGTGCACCCAGCATCAAGTTTCTTAGTTTCTGCATACAAGTTCATTTTCTCCAATGATTTTGTTCCATTTATTTGGTCTGTAATGTCACCATTATTAGCAATATTGCTGTGCTCACTGACTGAAGGCAACTCATTGCCTGGAGAATCATTATGATGATTAACAAAAGGGACCTCAAGGGCCAGCGCCACATGATTTCTCGTCTTTTTCGGCTTTTTCCTTTTCTTTTGTGTTGCATGATTAGAGTCTCGGGAGTCCTCAACAAGTGGCAAGACTTTTAAGCCCTTCTCATCCATTCCGTATGAAGCGGAAAGTTCTGATTCTCCATCTTGTGAAATAACATTTGCATTGCCTACATTAATCATATCAACAGTTCTCTTGAGTGAATGAGAATCTTTTCCATTGCATTCACCTTCAACAACTTCTTGATATGAACTGGAATTGTCATTGTCTGCCACTCGACTCTTTGGAACTCTTGTTTTCTTCCTTTTCGCCTTGACTAAATCACTGGAGGATTTGTTTTCCCCCTTCATATCCTCGGGAGTACAGTTTGACTTGTCAACATTCGCATCCTCATCCCCTTGAGGATTCAAATCAGCACGCCTTCCAAACTCAGATTTTTCTGCAGTATGGAAAGTGTTGACTGCTACATCCTCTTTGACAAAGGCATTATCCAATTCTAGCAGACGGCTTTTTCTTTTTTTCTTTCTTTCCTTTTCGTTTCCAGATACAGGTACTACTAGGTCATCCAATGCACTGCCATCAACCGAAGCATCTTGACCTCTGTCCCTTCTCTCAAATTTAGATGGAACGGCATCTGAAGATACAATGCCACTCTTCAAACCATCAAAATCGACTCCCTCTTTGACTATGCAACCAACATTCAGATCCGTCCCAGTATCACATTTTTGTAGCTTATTGAGACCTACCCTTTCTTCAGCAGATATTGATGCTTTAGGGTCTGAGGTTGGATTTTCCCCAACTGCATCAAACACATTTAAAGTTTTTCCTTCGCTGTTGCCTTGAACAGTTTGCTCAGAAACGATAAATTTTCTATTCGCTAAGTCAGTATTGTGCAAATGTAATAATTGATCATCAGGGTTATCTGACTTGTTACAAAAACCTTTATTTAAGTGACTGTCTTTACTTAAGTTGCCAATATCAGATGAAATAATACAGAGCTCAGAGGCAACTCCCGAGTCCTTACATTCATCAGTAGCAGTGTCAACCAACCTTGTCAAAGTCCTATCAACTTGCTTACAAGTAACTGCCCCCAAGCTTTCAGGTATCTCCATCTGGACATCAATTTCTGGTGTAGAAAGGCCCTGTCTTGGTTCTTCTTGATGCTTAAATGTACAGAGAGTAGACACATCCATGTGAAGAAACCAAGTCCTCATTTGTCTATTGAATGCACTTTTAACAAGCATGGAATCTGACAAATGGTACAGCAATCTTCTGCGCTTGACCTGCATGATGCATGAAGAAGTTGCAATCTTAGAAGTCCTAGTCATTTGTGCTGCCACTTCAATCATGCATTGAAGTTTTCTTGTCCTTTGAGGGAAAAAAATTATATGCACAACATGCATAATAATAATTTTAGCCTGCTGTAAATCCTAAATCTATTCTTCAAGTGGGCACCATCTTGCTTTAAAGTTGACATTAGACAGACCATAACTTACACAACTGGCAAGAAAGGCCATAAAGAAGTTGAAATGGCTAGCCAGGTTGGGTCAAATAGTTAGTCAAAAAAACTATCTAGACTACGTTTGATCACACCAGTTATCCAATGGGTCCAAATTCCAAAATGACTTCGAAAAACCAAAAAGAACAAGCCACAGACTAAGATGGTTAAAGTCCATTAATCAGCCTGATTAAGCCTATGGTGGGCACCAGAGTGTTTCGGCATCCAAATGCAGCTTATTCAATTTAAGTCCAAAAATGTAGCTGAGGTGTATACCATCCACTATGGCAAAATGGACCAAAGTTAAAACCAAACAAAACCAAGCCAAACAAAAGTTATCCAACCCAAGTAGGCCATGGGTTTATTTTTAAGTAACTTTGTATCAAACCAACAAAGACATACCTTGACTGCATGGATAAGAATATCTCCAAGCGCAGGGAAACACGACTGGTGCTCAGTCCTAATTTTGCCTGCAAAATAGCATGAGATATTTAAGGTACTTACAGCAACAATTGTAGCCAGTAGATCTTTCATAACAGAAGATTAAAAAACAGAAATTAAAAAAAGAAAAGGACGAAAACAAAGGGATAAAAGAAAAAGCACATTATCAATGCCATTTTTAAGAGACAGATATTCTTGAATTCTCCATAAATTAATGAATATAAAAAAATAGCCATGCTTCAAGAGTACACAAGAACATAGATAAAAATTTAAAATAGAAACATCAGCATAAGTCCACGTAAGTAAAAGTATAATCACGAGGTCTCAACTCAGATTCTGGTCTAGAATGTCCAAAATTGCAGCTTCTATGGTCCTACCTGTGATGGACAGTTGATGAAGATCATCACTGGCAAGATGGTAAAGCATGACAAAATAGTTTATTTAGAGAGAGATGATGCAATTGTCACCTGCTATAAGTATTACCGAATATGATTTTACCCGCTGTTTAATCTATGTAACATGGATGCTTTAAAATAAGGTTGCTCATTGACACACAGCTGGTGTGATACAACAACACAGCCTATGCCCTGGTTGCAAATCCAATGCACCCTCCTTTCTCTCAGCCTCCGACAATCCCCTAATTTTCACTGGCCACCAGGAACTAGCAACTGGCAATTAGTGAGGTAGCACACAAGCCATCTTTCTTCATGCAATTCTCTCTCAGGTCACAGATTCTGATCACTGGTGATCTACTCTCGCTCCCTCTACCCAGAAAAATCTCTCTTTCTCTCTCTCTGCATGACCACCTCTCTCTTTCTCCACAAGATCACAACCACAATCATTCCCTTTTTATTCATATGTTTCTTCCTCCATCACCTTGATATCTCCATATTGCTCCAATGGATTGGTTTCTATATCTACAGAAGCATCATGCATCTGCTGTTGCAGCATGGAATCGACATTGTTGACTTCTCTTCCTCTATGTCACATAGGTCCAGGGAGTGAGTGAGAATGCATATGCGAGTGTAAGTGTGGCATTTTTTTTTTTTTAAAAAGGGGTGCAGGCGTAATGAGGGTGTGTGTGTAACAGCTTTATTTTTCTATATTTCTTCTTTGTTGTAGACAAAAAAAATTTTTAGTCCAATTCTAAAGTTTCATGTTAATAATCAAACACAAGATTTCTTTTTAGCACCGATAACTGCATAGTCACAAAAAACACATATTTTTCGAAAAAAAACTCGAAAAGAACGCAATAAATTAAATGGCCTTTCAAAACTTTTAAAAAGCATTTTTTTGAAAAAATGTTAAAAACAAAAAAAAACACGTTTTGAAGGCATTTTTTTGTGTTTTTTTCATTTTTTTCACCTTTTTCATTTTTTTCAGTTTTTTTAATGCCAAACAGTTTTTTTTTTCATTTTCTATTTTTTATTTGTTTCAAATCTACTTATTTTTTGAAGTTTGTGTTATTAGTTTCTCACTTATTTTATTTTTCTCCTATTTTTAGTTTTTCAAAATTTTTAAAAATTTACCGTATTTTTTCCTTTTTTTTCCCATTTTTTTCAAGCTCGCCATATTATACCTGAGAAAAATCTCGCCGTTTAAAACTCCAAGATGTTATTTGTGACTATGCGATAAAGTATCATCATTATAAAAAACAATGACAGCCTGGTCATCGTTTCATCATTATAAAAAACAATGACACAACACCTGGGTTTTCCTTTCTAATTCTAAAGGACAACAGGGTGGAGAGAAAGGCTGGGCATTGTGTGTGACAAAATAGGAAGGAGCTATAAAAGGGGGAAAAGATAAAGGGAAAGAAAGGGAGAGAGGGCAAAAGAAAAGAGAGAGGGAGGGGAAAACGATAGAGAGGAAAGAGGGAGAGAAAACGCCAAATTTTGCTGCCTTTTTTGGTCGCTGGAAGTGGAGAGACAGAGAAAGTTATAGGTGAGGTAAGGTTTTCCCTTTTTTCAAACAAAAGAGAAGGGTGAATGCGATCAGCAGCACCCCACTTGCATCAATCCGAGTCAAGTGCCCACCCAAGTTGAATCCAATACAACACCTATTTTGGTGCACCCATGTGACATAGCTCTCCCTCTATAGAGATTGTGTTTGCTCCTATAACATAGGTGCACCTAAGAAGGCCCAGCACCCATGTCCACATGGATGCGGGTGCACGTCCAAACACGTCCATGACATGGCATGGACCATGATGGGTGCAATCAATGCAGCTGATCCTGTGTCAGTCCATTTTTTGACTCAGTTAACTTTGACCGAGAACATTTTCATCAATTTTTAAGTTTTTTTTTTTAACATGTATATACACAGTGATTTTTCAGCCTTCAACTGAATGATCAAAGAGTCGAAGGCTACACTCCTCATGTGCTTTGTGGGCAACCCACCAATGGACGGAGATTATTAGATGTTCAGCATCTTTTTCCGATCATCTATCTCTGGCAGACACATACCATTTCCGGCAAAGGCGCCATCTCTGATAGATGGAAATCGACAGCCTTCATGTTCATCTTTTTAAGCAAACCCTACAGTTGCCAGCAATTTTTATCTTTTTCTAGCGACGGCCGACGGGTATGATTAGCTTTCAATATCATCATCTTGTTAGACATCTATGCTGATTTGCCACTTTTTCAGCCCCTTATTTGAATTCTGCTGTGCCTTTTCTGTTTTCTCCCTTATCTGCTGATTTTTGTTCCTGTGGTGACTGAGTATCTAAATCATCAACTCTTTCACTCTTTTATTCATCTATTCATTCTTTGTTGCTATTACCTTGTCAGTGCGATTATTCTCACCAGTTACCATCTTTTCTTTTCTTATTTTCTATTTGTTATTTTCTACTTCAAAGGGCAGCAGCTTGTTAGCACCGAGGCTCGCTCCAATGGCTTGTTAGTCCTTCCAAAAAGAGGGCAGCTGCCTTCTCTCTACTCACTGGTTCTTGTATTTTCTGTTTTATGGAGTTTTAACTTTTAAGTTGTATATATTCCTTTTTCCTTGCTAGTTACTGCATATAACTGTTCGCTCTTTAGGTTTTCCAAACCTGTCCTCCATTGAGGTTTGGAGCTCTCAATGTATTTCACAAATCATAACGTATGTAAGAAATAAAAATTTATGTTAGTTGTAAATAATAAAGTATGAATTGTATTATATAAGGTGAATGGTGTATTGTTGGTCTGTTTAAAATCTTAATGAATGTAATTTTCCTTCTTATCACACACACACACACACATATATATATGCACATATGTATATATAGGAGCTGAAATCCTCCAGCCATCTTGAGCTTCATCCAATTACCGCCACGATGCAATGCCTTGGATGGATGTAACTCAGTATACCGTCCGATGCAATACATGTGCTGTGAGGGGAAAATCCACAAATCCTATATATACCCTCCTCCAAACTAGTTGTATTGTCTCTCAAATTGATGCTTTTTCATTCAAATAAATGATTTCTCTCAAAAACCCACAATAACTCCCTTCCCAAAGCTATATAAGTTTTTAGAATGACAGAGAACGATGGTTTGTAAAATAAAAATGAAACAAAATGGTGTCCACTTTTTTGAAACACCTTAAACCTGTATCGTAAGATACAGGGTGTATCAGCTATGTCATACAAATTGGCAGTTGTATCATGTGATATGGCAGCTGTATCATATAATACAGCTGATAAACTTGAGAAAAATGTATCAATAGTTTACTGTATAGTTTTTTTTTTTACTTACATGATATGTATCGTACAATACGGCTGGTATTATACGATACAGATAACATTGCCTCCACTTGTGTGACATGGTGTTTATCAATAAGGAAAACAAGTTTTCTAAACCAGAAAAGCAACTGTTGAATATTTATGCTTCACGTACATTTCAAAATACAGCAATATATGTATCCTACTGTTCTCTTATTACTTCACTCCATCAATCATCTACTTACAAATTATTTTGTTAACATAAGAGAAAGATGCAATTTTGATTCACATCTGGATGCAAGAAGAAATGGCATAGGTCCAAATTGGAGTCTGTTTTTATCAAGCTATATTGTCATTGTTTTATTTGATTATCCATGATACACAGTTGACAAAACCACATGCAACAAACCATGAAAATCTGGTTCATTTTATGAGTCTCTTTTTTTTTTCCAACTCACATATTAGCCAATTATCAAGTCTGACTTTTCCTAGGAGCTGCCATTTCCTTGCTCATTCTTATCACCATAGAAGCTTTTGTGCTTGACTAGCAAAATCAAAACATGGATAAAACTTAAAAGAAATCAAAGAAGCAGGACATGACAACATGTCAACGTCTTTGACACCCAGATACAAGGTAGACTCGAAGAAAGCGAAAGAAAGAGTCATTCAGAGAACTGAGAAGTGTGAGAACAAAGAGGAAATTTTATTATGACAGAGTATGCATTTGCACAGTTCATCCTTCTTCTCAGACTCAAGATATCAAGTAATGCCGCAAAAAATATGCAGTTCGTCCCTTCAAGAGAAACTAACTAACATTTCTATGAAGGGAGAAAGAAGAAAAAATATAATGTTGTTCCCTAGCAATAAGATCTTAAGATGAGCCACTGACTTTTTACTAAGCAAATCATACAGGGACATTCCATCAGGCATCAACAACTCAATATTCAGGCGAGAACAAAAAAAGTAGCATAGAAACTTCACGGCTTCTCAAAAAAACGGAAGTAGACGTGAGGGCAACAAAACTCATCTCTAAACTAGCTCACTCGTTTCGAGACATGCAACAAAACTGACAAATGCATCCAAAAGCAGTAAATCTTCATTATCAGGCAACAAGGCCAACACGCTCTCGACTTAAAGCTCAACCAAGAACTACTCCAAGTTCAATCAAATTCTTGTCCACTTGAAATCAAATCGAGAACTGTCCGGAAAAGCGTTCACATTGCCGGAAACACAAGCACGTACACATAAAACAGAGAGTCGCTACAAGAGAACATTTAATTTAATTCGTTAACCTGTGAAAGTAAGAAATAGGGGAAGAGAAACTCTGGTGCACCATACAAAGAGACCAGAAACAGTCTGATAGACCACCTTGCGCACCAAAAGCCACCGGGAAAGCCACAAATAGTACAAAAAAAGAAGGGGCAGAAATCCAAACACGAGAAAGCGAAAGAAAGAATACCAAAAACTCGATTAAAACAACAAAACGGTGCCAATCATCCCAAACAATGCCCCAGAAACCTCACTGAAGCAGTGGAACTTCACCGACGCATCCCTTTTAGCGAATCGGCGGGTGCATCACAAGCTTATTTCACGGAAGAGTTGAAGGAGACAATACAAGGAATAAAAAGAAAGTAGAAATTGAGGGTGTAGACGTGAGGGGCGTACTCTTGAGATCCGCGACGGTGTCGCGAGGGGAAACGGAGACTGCCATATGGGTATAGAGGGAGCTGTCGACGAAGACTGTGAAAGTACCGTCCTCAATAGCAGAATCTGGGACGTTGTTGCCGGAAAGATGAAGAAGAAGGGCGGCATCGTCTGAAGGGCAAGCCTTGAGAGCGTCAGCCATGGCCGTCGGCGAGGGTACCCTGGGTCCTTGGGAGAGGCTGCCTGCGCCTACCGTGATGGTTCCCTCCAAAATAAGGTGTGGTCATAACGGGTCGAATACAAATCTATGCACCAATTGATTACAACCGGACCCGTTCAAGGCCAACCTTACCTACAGACATTCCTTGAGACTTCTTATCCCAACAATCAAACACGCCCTTAAATGTGTTATTAGAGTGCATTTGATAGCTGTGATTTAAGATCCGACGGTCGAATCTGTCGATCAAACATCGCATTTTATAACAACGAATTTCAAATCATAAAAAAAGAAGTGGAATCCAAGGTTTTGATCGATCTCCATTGCTTGGATCACATTTATTTTTACGGGTTTGATTTAAAAATGGATCACATTTATTTTTACGGGTTTGATTTAAAAATGGATCACATTTATTTTTACGGGTTTGATTTAAAAACCTCAGACATTATATCCAAAGATTAGAAATCGACCCTACATCTAGGTTCCCAAGCCATCAAACGTAAACCGATAGTTGTAATCAGGTTAGACCTTGTTAAAGGACAAACCCAAAACTCTTGTGTTTGCGTTTGGACAAATAGACCAATTTGAGATCACCCTTTCAATAGAATTAACAGAATTAACAAAAGCAATGTCTCCTTGTATAATATGGATTCCAAATGAATTTGTATAATATGGATTCCAAATGAATTGTATAATATGAATTCCAAATGAATTATATAATATGAATTCCAAACATTCATCTTGAACCGAATTACTTATCCCTCGATCTATTAGTGAATTACTTATCCCTCGATCTATTAGTGAACCGAATTACTTATCCCTGGGTGAACCATCTCCTATAAATGTCTATAATATCATTTAAATCATCATATACATGTTTACATTTTGATCACTATTTAATCTCATCTTATATGTATTTTATCAAACCGGGTCAAGTCTGACACCTCATTTGAGACACGTATTGTTGCATCTTCCATGGGGTTCTTTGAAAACTTGCCTTTTTATTATTGTTGAACTTTTCATTAACTTTTTGGTAGACTCTTTACTAATCAGACAGCTAGTGCAATTGGTAGTTCTTTTTTTTAATTGGTAGTTGGTAGTTCAATTGGCAGTTCTTTTTTTTAATTGGTAGTTCAATTTTCGGTTTCGAAAAAAAAAATCTAATTAAAAAACGAATCAAATTCAAATTATAAATAACATCCGATCAACTTCGAATTCAATATTATTATAAACAACACCTGATCAATTCAAATTCAGACGAATATACATAATTATTCGATCAGATTTAAATACTAATTTAAGAATTTGAATTCGAATCGAGTTCAAATTGTAAAATTAGATTTTAAATTTAGATGTAACTTTTTTTATTCAAATTTGAATTTGTAGATATCCAAAAAAATGGATAAAAAATAAATATAATTAAAGAAATCCGAAAAAAGAAATATAACTAAAGATATATCCTGACAACCCTAATCTTGGCGGTGACGGTGAAAACAAATTTTGAAGAAGATCCTGAAACAAACCTTGAAGAACAAAACGCCTGAAACGGAAATCAGGTTTTAAAGCCAAGGTTTTATCCCTTGAAGGGTTTTGGCTGACAACTTAAATCCTGGTTTTACCTCAAAACACTGTTTCAAGCTGTTTCAAGTATTTTAAAGAATGTTACATTAAAATGAGATTTTGCTAAAACCTGATTTTAGTCTGAAAAAGCTATTTCCTCTTACAAGTTTTTCACTTGTTTGGATCATCAAAACTAAGTTTACAAAAACAAGTCTTTAACTAGGAGATCAAAATCCATAAAAACTAACGTTATGGTCATCGCCACCACATCATCTCTAACATGATCATCTTTTTCAGTTTTTCTTCTAAGAATCGGGATTGATTTTCAAGAGCACGTTCCAGTCTTTCATAGAACAGAACACAGAGAATGCAGGAGCCAAATTAGCCAGAAAAATTCAAGAACACATCAATCCAGTCCCTGCGTATTAGCACCCAGTCGAATCAAAACTAAACATCAATCGGTCCAATCTTATCACTAGACCACGTATACCAACCTCCATTATCTCAAACATTATCTCATCATTCTTTTCATTTTCATATTCTTTTCATTCTTTTGCCTTATAAACATTATCTCATACTTCTTTTCCATCTCATATACATAAACCTTATCTCATAGTTCTTTTCATTCTCATACTTAGTCATTCTTTATCTCATACACATTTGTTGCAATATTTAAAAATGTTGGCAGTAAAATCCACATTCAACGTAGGAATATATATATATATATATATATATATATATATATATATATATATATATATATATATATAGAAACAGGTCACCGCAAACTTATTATTCAAATAGGGCATATTATAAGAAGAGCCATGTTTGCTTGCCTACCGAACAACCCTACTTGCTAACAGCAACTCCATATATGACCCTAGAACTCTGTCCTCATGTCTGACGCAAGAACAGACAAGAACAGACCCGCCACCATCCCAGGCGGCACTGTGGATAAAAAGCAAAAGAGAAAGAAAACAACACAAAAATACGGCGAACATCATCGCTCCATTTCGTACGCAGAAGAAACTAGAAAGCAGGCCCCCCCTTTTCTCCCGCTCAGTGCTTGCCGACGGCGGCCATGTGAAGAATCAGGTCGATAACGCGGCAGCTGCACCATCAAACAAAGAAGGCACAAAGAATGAAGATTAACCATCTTATGATGGAAAGAACTTCAACAGAGGACCTTCCTCCTAATGAATATTTATGTACCTGTATCCCCATTCATTGTCATACCAAGAAACCAACTTCACAAAGCGATCGCTCAGTGCAATCCCTGCCTTGGCATCGAAAATGCTAGACCTGTGCTCGCATCAAGAAAGAAACATACAGAATTAATCAACAAGAATTAGTAAAACAGCGAAATTATATACAAAAGATCCAACCATCAGACCTGCAGTCACCAATGAAGTCAGAAGAAACCACGTCGTCCTCAGTGTAGCCCAGGATTCCCTTCAATTTCCCCTCAGATTCCGCCCTGCCATTCACCACCATCAGAAAGAATGAAAACTTAACAGAAACTTTTTCTTATCAAAACCCCCAAGACATCGTTTAGTTCTCCATAATCCATAAGAAAGAAGACAATATGCAGTGGCAACTTTGGTGTTACTCACTTTATGGCTGCCTTGATGTCTTCATACTTGGCTGCCTTGTCGAGCCGCACAGTGAGGTCCACCACAGAGACATTCACGGTGGGAACACGGAAGGCCATTCCAGTCAACTTCCCGTTGAGAGCCGGCAGAACCTTGCCCACGGCCTGAGTGTTTTGGTCGCCATCGATAAAGGAAGCCATCACATATACATTTCAGAGAGAACTATGATGTCACAACAGAGATGGAAAAATACGTTGCTTTGGTTACCTTGGCGGCACCAGTGCTGCTAGGGATGATGTTGAAGCCTGCAGCTCTTCCACCCCTCCAATCCTTGTTCGATGGGCCATCGACCGTCTTTTGAGTTGCTGAATCGAGAAAAAAGGACGGAGAGAAGCAGAGAAGGAGACATCAAACATGAAACTCTAGGTGATCAGGTACAGTAAAAAGAAAAGAGGGAAACTCAGATTAAGATACAGGTCCAGAAAAAATCAGAGAGAAACCGACCAATACAATACAAAAGTTGTTATCTGAGCCAGAAAACCAACTAAAAGAATCCATGTTGTTAAGCCAACAAAAAGAAGAGGAAGCTCTGTACCAGTGATGGCGTGAACAGTGGTCATAAGACCTTCAACGATGCCAAACTTATCATGAATGACCTGAAAAGCCAGGTAGCTAATCAGACCACTGAAACTCAAGATTCAAGCAGGAGAAAGGAGCGAAGAAAAATGGCTAAAGCATGGACCGACCTTAGCCAATGGAGCAAGGCAGTTGGTGGTGCAACTGGCATTGGAAACAACGTCGAGTTCGGGCTTGTATTCGTGTTCATTGACGCCAACGACGAACATAGGCGCATCTTTGCTAGGTGCAGAGATCACAACCTTCTTGGCACCACCCTGTTTTTCACCAGCCAAAATCCCACTCAAGGACATAACCAATCCATGAAACAGACATTTTTTTGGGATAAAGAGGACCAAAACTCTACAGAAAAACTGAAAACTAACGGACCTAGTACTGAAAATTTATAAACGTAGGTGATGACTCAAAGGACTATTATCACCAGAGTCAGGCCGAACAAAGAACTGGAAGGAAAGAAAATGACTAACCTTCAAATGGGCAGCTGCCTTCTCTTTATCAGTGAACACTCCCGTAGACTCGACAATGAACTCAGCACCAGTCTCACGCCATGGGATCTCCTCCGGGTTTCTTCAATCACATCAATCATTTATACCATTACACACAGAAGAAGAACACAGAAGCAGGGGATCTGCAGTGACGAGAAACCGATCAACTTACCTGTGACCGAAAACGGTGACAGGCTGTTGACCAAAGAGAAGAGTCTTGGAGTCCTTAATCTTCACGTCGTGGTGCTTCCACAAGCCATGGACGCTATCGTACTTGAACATGTACACCTACCAGCAAAACCCACCGATTCAAACAGTAGAAAGAAAAGAAGCTTAGGTTCAAAACGACATCTCTCTGAAGCTGCTACAGTTTTTCACAGAAGTGCTGAAGCAGGTTCCCTCATACGAACCATGTAATCCGTGTTGATGAAGGGATCGTTGACAGCGACGAGCTCGACATCGTTGCGTTGAAGAGCTACACGAGCAACCAGCCGGCCGATCCTCCCGAATCCTACACGTTTCGACCATTAAACCTCCGATAATTCCGCCACCATCACAAAAACAAATCAAGTTCAAATGAAAAGAAGGAGAAAGGGGAGAGAGATCGAGACCATTGATTCCGATCTTGATCTTCTTGCCAGATGCTGCAGAAAACAAGCATGCATTAGAGAACCAGTAAAAGGCAGAACCGGAGACAAAACCACAATCAATAAACTAAACATTCTTGATCGTACCCATGACGATCGATCAAAGAAGACAGAAGAAACGGAAGAACTAGAGAGGGGCAGAAGAACGGAGGAGAAGCAGAGAGAAAGACCGAGGTCGCAGAGCGAGAGACGAACTGGCACGGAGAAGATATTTAAGACCAGAGACAGTGGTGAGCCAACCGAGGCACCGCCGGTTTCGAGTGGCGACAGTGATATCACAAAACCACGGTTGGCCAACCGCCAGGCGGTTTCCGGAAAGTGGCGGGAGGAGGAGGAGCGGCTAGGAGACGCGGCCTGGGTGACGGCGCACGCAGGATTTCCGCCACGTAACGCCATGAGTCACAAAGCCCGGAGCGACGTGTCGATCTATAGCGCAGACCCGCCAACTCGCGGCGCAGAGAGTCTTCTCGAACGTACGAATAAGGGAAAACGGGTCTGGATTTAAAATCATGATTTGGTACTACCAAACGGGTTGTGGCTCTTAGTATTAGATTTGGATCTAAAATTATATCAGATTTATATTTAAACTAATTTTAAAATCTTCTAATATTTTTTCTTCAATTTTTGGTATTTTTTTTAACTGTTTACAATAGATAAGCGACATTTTAGTTGATGAATGAACCATTCTTAACTAAATTTTAAAACAGTTATATCAATGACAAAATTTGAGTAAAAAAAATTAAAACAGTCGTATAAACGACAAAATTTGAGTAAAAAACAAAGAAGGGAAGAATTTGAGTAAACATTTTGTAATTGTTTATGAAGCCAACCCTGAGATTGCAAGTCAAGATGCGGTGTTTCTCGGATATTCCAATGACTTTTGGATCAAAAAATCCAGATATATTCCAACTGATCCAAGTTTTAAAGCCTCTGGACCGGATCCAGTTGTACGCCGACCAATCAATATCCGGTTTTCTGCCATGGACACAAAAGGGTCAGACCCGGTGATTTGATTAATTCAATCAAACCTGACAGTTTTGGATCCCATCCGGATCCGCTTTGCAGACACCTCACCCGATATCCGGTCAAAGCTGGAATCCCGGAAAGTGTTGAGACCAATGGGCAATGAGCCCTGCTGTTTCTAAGGCCCACACAGACCTCGCCGGGTCTCAGGGGGCGCCCACCGATAACTCGTCTCGGGCCCGAGACAGTGTTGCCAGACCACTTTTCCGCTTCCAGAGACGGCCTGCCTCGCGTCGTTCAAAATTAAGTTGATTATTTGAAGTTGGAAAGTAAAGTTACTTACTTCACGTGTATTTTAAAATGTTTTAGTCTAAAATTTATGTTCAATTTCGAGGGTGGTAAAGGAAATTAAATTATTTATAATCGAAATGTATTAAAAAAATTAGCTGGTAGTGAAATGACTAAATCATCTCATAGAATCAAGAAATGTTTTACATGAATAAAACTTGATCATTATATATAATATTTATAATGAAAAATATATAAATGATATCCAGTGAAATTCATATAAGGATTCATATAAATATCAGATTGGTTTCAGATTTAGATCTAGTTTATATTAATAATACCATACATCTAGTATCCATCTACGCATATCCTAATGTAGTTAAAAGTCAGGTTCAAGTTTGGCTATGACTTTAAAAATTGGATTTGGATCAAAATTGGAATGTGAATTTGGATTTAGATTCGGTTAAATACTTTTCTTCATTTGCATATGAATTTCAATATATGAACATATGATAAAGCAGATAAGATAAAGATCCACGTTTTATTCTTATGCAAAGCCTTCTTTCATGGCTTTAACCCATTTTGGATCTGAGTCTGGTTCCTCATAAGTCGGCGGTTCTACTTCTTGTTGATGTTGGACCTGCATGCCATCCATGAATTGAGGAACCATATGCAGAGGTGGGCATCGAGCCGGCCCGTCGAGCCCGACCCGGCCTGGTTATAATAAAATAATATTTTTTAAAAATTTAAAATATTTTTTAAATAATAAAATATATTTGTTAGTAATAAATATATATTATTAAAATAATTTTTTTAAACAGTATTTTTTAATCTTTAACTTGCGAGATCAGGCCAGGCCCGGGCTGGGTCCAAGGGCCCCGCCGGCCCGGGGCCCAGCCCTAACCATATGTTGTGTCTTGGTGGTTGGTTGACTATAGTTTTTGATGAATGGAAATGTCCACCACTAGTTGGATCCCAAAGAGTGGAAGTTACTATTATGGACTGGATCCCAAAGGAAACTATTGTTTCACCCATGGAATCCTATCTAGACCCAAATCTGATTCAATGTGGTTGATCATGTCCCCCTGAAGCTTATAGAGAGATGGTTCCGCAAGGTGTAGAGAGTGAACCTAAATGGGTGAGGGTAGGGGTAAAGTGGGGATTTTTTTTAAGGGCGAGTCAAACAGTTTAACGAATTTATTCGGTTAGGGCCAAACTGAACCCAAATCCAAAAAATACATTATGCAACTAAAATTTTTATTTTTTTAATATAAATATATATTTTTTATTAGTTGGGGTGGAGCCACGGCCTAGGCGGGCCCTCCCCTCCTGGGTGAGGTTTTGATGACTTGCTCTAAGAAGGTTGTTTGATAGGAGAAGCACCCATGAGAACTTCATAAATTTATCGTAAAGATTGAGACAAATTCATAAAACACTAGAACTAGGTATCTGTGAATATGCTATGGAACACTCGTAAAATATCTTCATTTTTCATGTGACCCTTTTGCTAACGTCTTCTTCAACAATCGGTGCTTGGCTTCTCCTAAACAAAAAGTTACATATATTCATTGAACATGGAATGATGAGAGACACACGGCCATTTGGAGATGTGTACCCTTGTGTTGAGAGCCATAAGCTAAAATGCACATGATTTTGTATGTAGATTACATCTAATTGTTGTGATAAAGGGATGGGAAAGGGATACCAAGTACTTCAAAAAATGTGAAGATGATGAAAATATTCTTCATTCTCCCTCTTTTGGAGCAGAGTTTCTGCTCTCTTTTGGATGGTCCCAATGAAATATTCCTCATTTTCACCCGAAAACCATGGTCCCAATGAAATATTCCTCATTTTCACCCGAAAACCATTACATTTTCTCTTTCTCCTATACATATCATGTCAGGACAGAGAAATATTTCTCTTGTACATATCAAGTCATGACAGAGAAAAATTAAGCACCCATTTTCTCATACATATTGTCCTGTATAATTGTCATTTTAAACAGCCTGCTCCCACTATACCAGATCTGTCTTCTCCATTGCAATTTATACTCACAAATTATCACTTTAGAACGAAAGAGCTGATCAAAAGCCAGAAACAAACGAGAAAAGGCAACATCTGGTCCAACAACGCTTCCTCTTAAACAGTTCACAGTTTGGTATAAATATCACAGGCCAACAGGTCGTGGACGAAGCAAAGCAGCGAGCGACACGATAATGGAGGCAACACATAGTAACAAGACGGGAAGAAAAAAAATACCGACCGGCGAATTGCCTTTCGGTTTCTGAACTCTATGCATGATGATTATAAGTTATAACAACGTGGCTTGTGGAGGAGAAGACCAAGAAAGACAAAAAGGGATCGTCGCCACGAATGAAGCAGAAAGAAGCATCAAAATACAAGCCGGGGAGAGGGAGAGAGAGATTAGTGCACGAGCCAAGAGCCTTCTTCTTATGCTGACGATTCTTAATTTCCGTTTGTGCCAGAGAGCTGAGTGAGGAGCAAGATCACTTGTGGCTTTTCCTTTGGCAAAGTGCCTTGACCCACCGGACTCCGGCGAGGGTGCCGTGCTTGGCCTTCTTCATCCGACCGGAGGCCGGGCACTTGGACGCCTTGTTCTTCCCATTGGTGGCTTCTTTTGCGCTCGATGGTGGCGGTTCTGAAGGTGGTGGTTCATCAAACGTGTCCCATTGATCTGCCCAAGACATCCCATTGGAAGAAATGTTTCTCTCCATTGGTATGAACTCTCTCTCTCTCTCTCTCTCTAGATCTCTTGTGTTGGATGCCAGAGATATAGGCAATCATCCAAAGGATGAGGTGGTATGGTGGCTTATAGCCGCATGTTCTTAACCTCTAATTGCTGAATTAGCACACCTGATTAGCTATTTTAGTGACTTGGGAGGCGCTGTTTTTTGATAACTTCAATCTGATCTGTGATTCTTCAGACGTTTAGATCCATATGTGTTTATGGCTAGACACCTCATCTGACTTGGATAAGACTTTGTAAATATAGAAACTGAAGAACTATGAATCTTAAGTTAGACTTTGAGTCTGTTTCGAGATTTGGGTTTTGCCAGCTTCCCCAGGACATCTTGCCCTTAGAATGATGAACTCAACGGAACCTAAATGATCATATGAATGTTTGTGCAATATCAACATAATCTCCCCTAGAAATAAGCCTGAGGTCATAAAAACTTAAGCATCCATAACCATCCAGATCTGAAACAATCCTTTGATCAGTGTATACTGTCATAGATAACAATCTGTGAAAACCTATGGGTGGAAGAAGCAATCATGTGATGTAAGACCTCCCTCTATGCACTTTTTATTGTTCGGTTTTCATAATGACAGTAAAAGGTCGTTTGGCAACAGCATTATGTTGTTACTGTTTGGTGAAAGTGCTAAAAAAATAAGACAAATTCATAAAATCCTTGTTACAGTGTTTCATGAATCTTACATCATTTTTTTTTTTGGCAAATTGATCATGAATAGTAACAATGTGTATTATTGCCAAACAACAGGCCTAAGGGCCATTCTATGCTAAGAATCAGAATGAAAAAAAATCCTCTTGAGTTGTGTTTGTTAACCTTGGATCTGAGATCACCGATCGAGGATGTCAGCTCTGCAGATCTGAGATCTGACCCCCTCCTCTTGGTACAATATTTTGATTCACTGTTTAAACAAACAGTGGATTTGGGTTCATGAGGAGGGTCGAATTAAAGTTTCTAAATTTTGCCTAGGTCAGAAATCATTTTTCAAAATTTTTATATAAAACAAATGCAATTTTAAAATTTACATGTTTTTTTTTTTAAATTTTGAGGTGGGCCTAGAGCTCATGAAGGCCCTACCTTAGGGTCCGTTTGATTGTCGGGTGAAATTTAACGTGGTAAATTTACTATGGTAAATTTTTCTGAAAAAATTTACAGGATGAAATTTCTTCCTCTTCCAATCTGAGGCCCTGTTCGATGCATAAGAAGAATTTAACGTGGTAAATTTAACTCTGTTTGATGCACAAGAAGAATTTAAAGTGGTAAATTTAACCTTGTTTGATGCATAAGAAAAATTTAAAGTGGTAAATGTTGTTTTTTTTTTTGTCTTCTCCTCTCCAAATTTGACGTGGGAATTAGGAAGCAGGTCCGAGCTCGCAGCTCGGACTTTCTCGCTGGTGAAATTTCACCCCCTCCCTTTTACGAAAAACTGGTGAACTTTTATCATGTTTGATGCGTTTTTAGTAGGGCGGTTGAAATTTCAACCGCCCGTACATTTTTCAACCCCTCCTACCATTTTATCCAGGCCATCAAACCGGGCCTTAGCTCCTCCCCTGAATGGATCTATGCAGCAAGGGCTTCAGATTTGGGAAACAAACATGCCTTTATAAGGTGGCAGATTTTAAAGCATCATTATATATAAACTCACAGCCCAAAGGAGTGAGCTTCTTGAATTTGGATGATATGGTTTCAAATTATGAACATTTATGCGTCTTTGGCGGCGCGGTTGGTAAAAGGAATCAAGAAACTTGCAACGTCAAAATTGTCTGAGGGAAAAAACCTTGACATTTCCTTTTGCAAGGGCTTAAGCGAGCTTTGCGAGTTTTGGGCTGTGATAATTTAATACGTGATTGCCCAGAGTACGAAGCAATCAAAGCAATCGCAATGATGAACTTGCGTAAGGAAAAAACCCTGGGGCTTCAAAGGCTTCGGTCAGCTTTGTGTTGTGTGTGTGTGTAGGGATGCATGTGTGAGAGAAAACTTTATAATTGAAAACAGCCAGCTACCGCTATGGTCAGTCATGAAAAAAACAAAAAAAATCTATCATTAAAAACCACCCCAAAATGTGCATTGGCGACGGTACTTGCCTCAGGTACTTGCCTCATGGTTCTTAAGGGCCCGTTTGATTGCCCAAAAAAATTGGTGAAGTGGGTTGAAATATGTACGGGTGGTGAACTTTCACCCGCCCGACACAAAAACCATCAAACGGGGTGAACTGTTACCCCGTTTACGATAAAGTGAGCGGGTGAAATTGCACCCGCTCAAAAGTCGGAGCTGTGAGCTCGGACTTTCGAGCGGGTGAAATTTCACCCGCTCGACGTTTTGCTTTCGAGCGTCTTCCTCCGCAGTCGATAATGGATGTGCAGTCGTGCGTCTTCCTCGTCTTCTCTCTTCCGCTTCCGGTGAAGGCCTCCGCCTGAGCGGCAGTGGCCGGACGGCAGCATGCTGCCCTTTTTCAGGAGTCCCGGCCATGGCAGAACCACCCTCACGACTGTGGCAGAATGCACAATTTATGGATGTTTTTTGGTGATATGAAATTGAAAAAAAAAAACCATTCATCCATAGAGGTAGTTTGCTGTTCTCTCTCTCTCTCTCTCTTTATATATATATATATTGAAAACTACCAGTCCTTCGTATACCAGACTAGATGAAAATGATCTATACTATCAATTCTTATGAGATCAAATGATGAAAATTAAATTCAAATATGAAGCCCAAGTTGTATTTTAAAGAGTGTAAGATATCCTTCAAAAAAACCAATGTTTCATTCAAAGGAATCCTTATTTCATTCTTTCAAGAGTATTTTGAACTCTTAAAAAAACAACTTAACTTTTATATTTACAACATAATCTCTACCATTTGATTTCCTTGGAATTAACACACTAGATCATTCACGTCAAAGCCTAGTATATGAGGGTTTGAAGCACACACACACACACATGAGAGAGAGGGAAGGAGGGAGGGAGCAAAGCTTACTATTTAATTCGTATTCGATTACTACAGTACCGCAGTGTGATTAATTTGGGGAGAAAGTATGGTATGAGATATAGTTCTGAGAAAGATGAAACGGGGCTTGCATAAATCAGAGTATACATGCTCAAAGCCTACGCAAATGCAGTTTCATTTTACCCTTTCTTTAAAGGCCAACATGCATGCATGAAACAGCTAGCTTTGATGCAAATTTAGAAACAGAACTCATCGGCCGAAGATGATCATGAGACGCCGATGACATTCTCAATCTCTTCGCCCTATTCCTTGCGACGACCATTCTCCTTCTCCTTCCTTCTCGTCTCCTGTCGGCGGAGCATAACTCGAAAGACCACCAACTTGAGCAGCGCTTCCGGCAACAGGCTTGCCCCCAACCACAGGAGGGAGTGAGCCCAGTGGGGCGAGCAGACGCACCGATCATGGTTGCCTATCCAACGCAGGCTCCACTCTGCATAGTCCTCAGCTGTGGGGACGAAGAACGAAGCCTTCATGCCTGTCAATTCCGTCGCCACGAAGAATGGGGCCTAGGAAAGAAGCAAGAAGAAACTTTCCAATAAATGAACATAATTATCTTTTAGAAAGAGATCAGACCGAATAAAGAAAGGAATCCCATCTGCAGTTTCTTAAGTTCTAAGGTTCCAAAACCAAATTAAACAGTGGTTCAGAGATGATTAATGTGATGGGTGTCAAGTAATTATAAGCCTAGATCATGTCTCAGCTCTGCCATTAACCTGTACTTTCGTTAAATTTTCCTCCGATGAGTGTGCAGTAGAGATTAATTAACATACAAACAAGTGTGATTAAAATCAGTTAATTAAATATAAAAAAAAGAATTGAATCCAAAAAGCAATTTAAACTGAAGCTGGTTATATGAACAGAGCACCAATTACTGAATGCTTCCTCTTAAAGAGCTAGCTGTCTGGCGGTGTATCCAGCTCCAAGGAAAAGGACACGAGGCTGTCAGAGAGCGGGTCGCGATAGTTGGTCATTAATTTGAAGAAGTTCTAACTCAAAATGGCGGCTATGCTTGCAATAAATGTAGTATTAAATGCTTCCTACTTAGCCCCAAGGGATGTAGCGGCTGCCTCGGTGGTAAGGCTGTTCACTTTAAAATGATGTGTATTGCAATACCGTGGGGTTGCTATTACGATCTAGTGTGTTATTTCTTTGGATCGTAAAAAATGTCACGAAGTATGTTTTGTAAATTCAAATGGGGACAAAAAAAGTGCCATGAAAAAATAGCACTTCATCACCTCATCTTGAAAAAAGGAAAAGAAAAGAAGCTAACTACTGATCATTAGAAGTTTAAACTTACCTGACACTGCACGTGGATGCCAAATCTTTTGTACTCAAGATTGAGGGTTTTTGAGAAATGATGAATATACCTGTAACAAAGTTGACTGATGTGAGGGAGAAAGAGAGCCGATAAAATGGGAATTAATAGCAAAATTTGAAAACAAAAAGTCCCCTAAGTACAAGAAGAACCCACAAAAACAAAAATAAAAGACGAATATACAAGACAATCACACAGTAAAACGAAAATAAGAAAATGTGGAGAGAGAGTGGATAGACGGCGCAACACAGTCACCCAACTGCAGACGGAGGACGGCGCCGTAGCAACACTTCGACAAGAGAGAAATAGAGAGAGTTAATTTGCAGAAAAATAGCTGTGACTCATAACACACTGATCTCCACATTTCATATTGTTTTACTGCAAATAGACTTTAATTTGCTGAAAAGTTCTTTCACACTAACCACGCACTCTCATGCACTTGCAATCCACATATCAAGGATTTCTCTGCAACTTGCATAAGAAATTTTCACAAAAGGACATTCAAATGTCGTGGTATAACAAGATAATGCTTTTAAGTTTGAACTTTTTTCATTTGACTGCTCTTTTGAAACTGCCAATCAAAAATTAAACGTACGTGCTTCTGTAAATTTTCCATAATAAATAACAATATTACTATTATTGTTATTATTACTGTTAGATTATAACTAAATCTTGCCCGCAAGCATGTTGATGAACACTGATCTTTTGTAAGTTTGACTCAATTAATTATGCCTATTATATAACCAGCATTTCATGTACAGACCACAGGCTGGAAAAAAAAATCAATACATGCAAGTGATTATTCAAAGGTCTAAGGAGCATATTTAATAGGGCATTGATTATTTAACAAAGATCTAAGAGCATTAATAATAAAATATTAATTTTTTAAGAGGGCACAAATATGTAAATAAAAAAAAATCCCCTGAAATATCAAGATAAGAATAATAATTTTTGTCGGTCTATTTTCTCAATTGCCCACACAATGTCCACACCTATCTCCTTTGATTGGATGTGCTGGTTGCTATTTAGTCCATCCATGCTGTATCCTCTTTATCTCAAATTCTTGAAAGAAATGCTTTCAAAGTTCGAGGATGTTGTGAGACAAAGGTATAAGCAACGCCGACGTTATATACAAAATACACAAAACAGTGTTATGTAGACAAAATATAAGTTCTCAAAAATCAGCTATTGTCAGTCATATACCAATTTTAAAACATGAGTTGCAGATGTAATACTACAAAACATTCCCTGATTCTAAAATCATGGGTAGATTTCCTAGCAAAAAAGGAGAGAAGAACTAAATTATAAATATTGTTTATAGGTTTCAACGGCAATGTTTTTCTCAGACATAGTACACATAGTACAGTAAAGTCTATTTTTTTTTTTTTAGTAAAATCATTACAAATTTTAAGAAATTAAAAAGAAACATCCTAAAAAATATAAAAAAGTGAAAATAAAAATGGAGCAACAGAAAATATGAAAGAAGCCAAAAATTCGTAAAAGAATGCATTTTTTGGAGTTTCTTCATTTTGAATACTTTTTCAAACAAACTGGACTTTTTTTTGGCAAACTTATTTTAAAGCATAAAACCCTTTTTTTTAAAAAAAAAACATGCGTTTTTTGTTACCATGAATTTATGATTATAAGCGCTGAAAGTGAGGGAACTTACGCTTTGGTTGCACCATAGAGAGAACTCAGAGGGTGAGCAGGCATGAGGGATCCGGAAGCAGAGCCAAGGTTGACGATGATCCCTCTCCTCTTCTTCACCATCTGAGGAAGCACCACATGGGTAACCCTAGTGAGCGCCTCCAAGTTCACTCTGATGATTCTCCCAATATCCTCTACTTCAACCTCATGCATGAACCGAATATAAGGCAATTCAATCCCACCGTTATTGAACAGGATCCCAACATCCAGCTCCTTGATCCCTTCCTCAATTCTCTTCATCCCCTCATCAACTTCCCTAGAGAAATCAACCACAATGCTTCGGACCTTCACAGATTCGAACTTGGCGTGAATCTCGTCGGCCACCGAGCTCAGCTTGGCCGGGTTGCTGCCCACTAGCACCAAGTTCAGGCCGAGGCGGGCCAGGCCAAAGACGATGGGCTTGCCTAAGCCATCAGTAGGGCCTGTAACAACTGCCCACGAACCATATCGCTTAAGGTTTTTCATGGGCATGAAGGAATAATCCCAAACCCACTGTGAAAGAGACAGGAAAGCTTTGAGAAGATGGAAGAGGCCAAGGACTATGCAAAGGATGAACAAGATTTGGAAGGGCATGGAGACTTCCATGGAGGATGTTATTGACAGAACTGTGTCCATGGAAGAGGAGGGTGCGGTCAAGTGGAAGGAAAGGCTTACTAGAAGAGAGTTCCTTGAGTGCATGCCAGGAGTCTACTATGCTTATATATAGTCATCCGACCTTTGTTTTATCTTTTTTTGAACTTATTTTTATGCGTTTGATATGATCTAATTCTGATGAACACTTTCTCATAGGGACGCAACTATGGGATATTTATTGCATTATAGCTTCCCAACCACCCAAATTTGATATAGATACATTGATTTTGGTAACAAGTAACGTATCTTGGTTTTAATGACTTCGAATGTACATAGAGTTTGAAGGGTAACTATCCTTTGGTTTTCTTCTCTTTTTAACCTTCTCTAAATTCTATGATGAGCCGAAAAATTCTGGTTAAGAGGTATTATAAAATTTAAAAGATTTAAAGAGTGCCAATATGTAAAGGAAAAAAATACCATGAAAGTAAAACATGAAAATGAGTATTTTTTTTGTTGGTATGTGTAGATAATTACTTACACAGTTCCCACACCTGCCTCTGCCGCTGCAAAGAGCTCTTCATAGATATTAGGAAGATAAGGTTAAGATATGAGTCAAATCATTTCACACATATGTATGACAACTGACGGGAAGTTTCTTGTGACGTCATCCACCTTGAAGTTAGATTTTGGCACAGAACCTTAATTTTGCTGGAAAGATGTTGGCGGAAAGGCTCTCCAGCCGGATATATATGAAAGAGGCCAGCTCCTAACAGGGATTCCACTCCTCTTAACTCCCTTTATTCTCTAAATTCAATGGAACAATAAATATTGCAGTTAATAAGTGTAGAGTTTTAAAAGCAATAGAACCACCATAGTCCTGTGTGCATTACTTTTCTGAGAACCACAATAGTCCTTTGTGCATTACTTTTTTGGGTTACAAACAGTGGTAAGTGCAACATTCGAGTTGAAAGATGTTGAAAGATGTACCATAAGTTTACTCAAGCCCTGAAGAAGCCAAAACTTAAAAGGCATAAATATATGATTTCTGAGGTTGTTACATTGAAAACAGATTCTCTTTATAAATAAACCTTGAAAAAAAAAACAGATCTGTTCACAGAATGGTGAGTTCTCCCATAACATACTAAAAAGAAGAAGCCAGGGTTTGGCTTATTAAATATTTCTTTCATTTTAACACGATATGTGAAGTTGACCATTGAGTTGGTGATAAGGAGTGCTTGACTGTCTCTCTCTTCATTGTAACACCATTGAGAAACTTCGATACTGTTTGCTAGACGGTTGCACTTCAAAGATAACTTATTCTGTAGAATATATAGACGTTACCTTGCCTATTGGACGCTCTCAACGTGAGATAAAGAGTTTAGTGTTTGAGGAGGCCCCCAGGCTTGACAACGAAGTTGGAGGAGGCCAGTTGGCCCTTGATCAACAATAAATACGTATTTAATTGTGTTTCCTACCACTTTCATATGAATTATATGCATCCGAGCAGTTGAGATGTCCATACCTACATTCATCTGTCTATTTTAATCTCATCTGGACTATAATATGGTTGATTAGAAAGAGTTTTTTAATGAGATCTGCGTCAAATTGACTAGCTATTATGAGCAAACGCTGCCTTTGACTTCCATTAATTCATTCAGCTCGTCTCATAATGATTATACATATGTATGTATGTGTGTGTGTGCATGCACAATACTAACTATGCTAAATAACTCTTTCTTCATCAAGTAATGCTTAATAAACATTTAATGGAAAGATAAATAACATATATATAACATTTTAATCTTGCAAATGCTGAATGTTTCCAAATGGTTAAAATTTAAAATGTATCCTTAAGAAAAAACTTGACTATATTGGCACTAGCAATAGTTTATGAGCAGCATTAGCTTTATATATATATGTGTGTGTGTGTGTGATTTAAAAAATTTTGTTCCATGTTGAACTGATGAATCGGTCCATGTGATCTGACTTGATCTATATGTTTTCTGGCTTGTATGCATGGCTTTAGGGTACGAACTGTATAGGGAATGGGAGGATCTGCATCACAAATACTTGCATGGCTTGGGGAAGCTTTTATGGGCAACTATATCGGAAGCAAATTATTGGGAACAATAATTAGGAGCAGGCGACCATGTATATATATTATTTGACAGTAACATGACTGCATATTCATGGTCCAAACTTAGGTTTGTAATTGTAATTTGAGAGCAGTAATATGCGCTTCTTTGGTTTTCATGTGACAGGACATGAATTTTAAACAATTAGGTTACATTTCGCCTTAATAAGCCACATATATATGCACATAGGCATTGCATGGTAATTGTAGGGTTTTAAGGGATGAGTTGTCGGGTGAGTTGGAGAAGTCTTTCGTTGAACTACCATCCAAGAAGAGAGCTGAAACTTTTACCCTGAACCAAGAAGAGTTTTAAGGGATGAGTCTTCTTTTTTCTAACCTTCTCTAAATTCTATGATGAGCCAAAAAATTCTGGTTAAGAGGCTTATAAAATTTAAAATATTTAAAGAGTACCAATAAGTAAAGGAAAAAAAATACCATGAAAGTATAATATGAAAATGAGTAATTTTTTTGTTGGTATGTGTAGATAATTACTTACACAGTGCCCACACCTGCCTTCGGCGCTGTAAAGAGCTCTTCATGGATATTAGGAAGATAACGTTTAGATATGATTCAAAATCATTTCACACATATGTATGACAACTGACTCTATAAATAAAGCTGCCATGAACATGTGCAGGGAAGTTTCTTGTGACATCATCCACCCTGAAGTTAGATTGTGGCAAGGAACCCTAATTTTGCTGGAAAGATGTTGGCGGAAAGGCTCCCCAACCGGATATATATGAAAGAGGCCAACTCCAAACAGGGATTCCACTCCCCTTAACTCCCTCTATTCTCTAAATTCAATGGAACAGTAAATATTGCAGTTAACAAGTGTAGAGTTTTAAAAGTAACAGAACCACCATAGTCCTGTGTGTGTTACTTTTTTGGGTTACAAACGGTGGTAAGTACAACATTCAAGTTGAAAGATATACCATAAGTCTACTCAAGCTCTGAAGAAGCCAGAACTTAAGAGACATAAATATATTATTTTGGAGGTTTTTACATTAAAAGCGGATTCTCTTTATAAATAACCCTTGAAAAAAAAAAACAGAACTGTTCACAGAATGGTGAATTCTCCCACAACATACTAAAAAGAAGAAGCCAGGGTTTTGCTTATTAAATATTTCTTTCATTTTAACACGATCGGTGAAATTGACAATTGAATTGGTGATAAGGAGGGCTTGACTATTCCTCTCTTCATTGTAACACCATTGATGAAACTTCAATACTGTTTGGTGGACGGTTGCACTTCAGAGAGAACTTATTCTGTAGAATATATTGAAGTTACCTTGCCTATTGGACGCTCTCAACATGAGATAAAGAGTCTAGTGTTTGAGGAGGCCCCCAGGCTTGACAACAAAGTTGGAGGAGGCCAGTTGGCCATTGATCAACAATAAATACGTATTTAATTGTGTTTCCTACCACTTTCATATGAATTATATGCATCCGAGCAGTTGAGATGTCCATACCTACATTCATCTGTCTATTTTAATCTCGTCTGGACCATAATATGGTTGATTAGAAAGGGTTTTTTAATGAGATCTGCGTCAAATTGACTAGCTATTATGAGCAAACGCTGCTTTTGACTTCCATTAATTCATTCAGCTGGTCCCATAATGATTATACATATGTATGTATGTGTGTGTGTGCATGCACAATACTAACTATGCTAAATAACTCTTTCTTCATCAAATAATGCTTAATAAGCATTTAATGGAAAGGTAAATAACATATATATAACATTTTAATCTTGCAAATGTTGAATGTTGCCAATTGGTTAAAATTTAAAATGTATCCTTAAAAAAAAACATGACTATATTGGCATTGGCAATAGTTTATGAGCAGCATTAGCTTTATATGTGTGTGTGTGTGTGTGATTTAAAAAATTTCGTTCCATATTGAACTGATGAATCCGTCCACGTGATCTGACTTGACCTATAGGTTTTCTGGCTTGTATGCGTGGCTTTAGGGTATGAACTGGATAGGTAATGGGGGGATCTGGATCACAAACACTTGCATGCCTTGGGGAAGCTTTTTATGGGCAACTATATTGGAAGCAAACTATTGGGAACAATAATTAGGAGCAGGCGACCATGTGACAGGAGATGGATTTAATCAATTAGTTTGCATTTCTCCTTAATAAGCCACATATATATGCACATACGCATTGCATGGTAGTTGAAGGGTCTTAAGGGATGAGTTGTCGGGTGAATAGGAGAAGTATTTCTTCCTACCATCCAAAAAGAGAGCTGAAACTTCCACCCTTCCCCCCACCCCTTTGAAAAGTATTTCTTCCTACCATCTAAAAAAAGAGCTGAAACTTCCACCCTTCCCCCCACCCCTTTAGGGTCCCCAATCCCCATCAAACGTGACAGTATTGGGTCAGTCTTAATTATCTCATTTGCTATTAAATGCGCTATTTCATGAGCTTGTCTTGTTCTTCAAGCCTTCACTAGGGACCAAGCTAGGAATTTTCCACTATAGGGGTGAACTTAAGCTAGGAATTTTTCACTATGGGGTGAACTTTAGTTTTAAAATTTTAATAGAGGCCGATCAAAACATAAGAGAAAAAAAAGGAAGTAACAACCACATCACTTGTTACTAACAACAATTTAAAAGAAATAAACTTAGCTGGTTCTTTCCTGGAATGTAGTCGTTTTATTGTTTGGTTTGATAAAAAAGTGGGAAAATAGTATCCTTTTACATTGAGGGCTATATATATATATATATATATATATATATATATATATATATATATATATATATATATATATATATATATATATATATATATATATATATAGAGAGAGAGAGAGAGAGAGAGAGAGAGATAGAGAACCTAGACTATGGGCGATACTGCTGCTACGACCGCTTGTTAGAAACTTTGAGGGTCTGAAACGAGAGAGAGAGAGAGAGGTAAAAACAAAGAGTAGAAACATATAATAAGGTATTATGCCATGTTAGGTTGACTTACAAAATGACCCCCACATTTTATTGCATTTTAAACCAGGTTAAAATCTCCCCATTTTTATCCTATGCCCATTTTAGGTATCAAAATTACAAAAATCGTACCTAGTTGTAAGCGAGCCTACTCCAATTAATTGAATCGAGTTCACGCAAGTCAAACTCAATTCTGAGCTCGATTCGAACTTAACTGGGTGAGTTCTAGTCAAGCTCGAGTTGGTGCAACTCGTTAAACATCCCTAGTAAGAAAGGCAATGCATTGGAAATGATGTGATGAAAACCTGACAAGTGGCAAAAAGGTGATGGTGGGAACACAGGACCCATTGGTTGGGTAAATGAATGCCTAAACGTTGAAGGTGGTAAAATGTATTAATGTAACTAGTCATGAGAAGCTAGGATGGCACCTGAAGAACCACAAAATTACATAGGGATCTTTGGAGGCCAAAAAGAAGTCGGGCTAACTGTAGCAAAATAATAGAACATGAGATAAAAGTTGAGGGATGAGACTAAGGGCCAAGAAGGGATGTCAGAGAGAGACAAGTAGTGAAGGTGAAGGAAAAGAGGGAGGAAGGCAGAGGCGGAACTACATTATTGCTGGTGTGGGCACAGGTGAAGGAAAAGAGGGAGGAAGGCAGGGGCGGAGCTACAATATTTCTGGTATGGGCAATTGCCCACACCAGCACAAAAAAATTTGATTATTTACATACAAGAACTTCTTTAATTTACATACAAGAACGAAAAAAAAAGCTAGAAAAAATGTCTTCACCTCTTGCGATGGAAAGATATTTCCCGAAAAAAATTTTCGATTCCAGCTTCAATGGTGAAAAATATTTTCCACGTTTGATAAACCAAAAAAAATTTAAAAATTTGATTTTTTTTTTCTTCTTGAGATACAGGGTTTTTCCAGCCCATCAAACGGACCCTTAAGATTTGAAACTTAGATTTGGACTGCCCCTCAGCAAGAAATTTCTAGCTCCACCACCAGAGAAAGGATGCTATGGGGGGGGTGGGTTGGGTTGCATGGATGAACACACAAAGATAGGAGTTAGAGACTGCCAGACGCCAAAGCCATGAGCAAAGCACCTCATCGGTAACGACATAGGTCAGGAACCCCAACATGACTGGTGCCGATGCCGAGTGACAATATCTCAATGCACCAACCAAATGGAGGAGCGATCACCACCGCAATGATGTTAAGGCATCTAACAACAATAGGGGGCTTGTTGAGGGACAAAGCATCAAGGAGGGTCGATGTGCACAATTATTCGTGCATTAGTATGGTTAATGACTAAAAATACCTTTAGTTCACACTGAAAAAGAAACATGAAACCAAAAAAAGTGAAAAAATTGTGGAAGACATTTCTTTTTGATAAATTACCAAAATGACATTCTCTCCTTTACTGTACTGCACATACATAGTGTGCCCTATGCAAGTAACTTTCTCTCCCAAAGTAAGCCATATAAAGGGAAAGCAACTCTCCTTACCAGCCTTGGAGGCGAGCCTGACATCAGTTGTTCTAAGGAATCCCAAAAGATGGAAGTTGGAGGGAAAGGGGAAACCAGAAGACATCAGTTGTTCTAAGGAATCCCAAAAGATGGAAGTTGGAGGGAAAGGGGAAACCAGTAGACCAAGATATTCGACGGACCATTGGCTAACACCTATTTTTGCTTTCCTTTTGTCCCGTTCCTACTACTGTAACCTCTACATGTTCCGAATTTTGGTGCAACCTTTGGGCTCCATACCAAATATTTGGAATAAGAGTTGTCGAAAGTAATTTAAACTAGAATTAAATTTCTCAACTATGTTACGGATCTTGGTTACATTGCGTGTGTGTGTGTTCTGCGGTGAGCGAAGGAAAGAGATCCGTGGCAAGTGAGGGAAAGAGATCGGTGGAAAGGGTCCAGTAAAAGTTACGGATCTTGGTTACAATGTGTGTGTCTTCTGGTGAGCAAGTGAGGGAAAGAGATCGGTGGAAAGGGTCCAGTAAAAGTTTGATCTACTAACTCAAGTGGACACCTCAGGAATCTCAACCATTTTACGGCATCTCAACCATCAACACGAAAATACTTGAAGAAGCTTCATTGAACTGTATTGTTGCACGGATTAAACGTTCAAAGAAACAAATCAACCGTGTGTGCTGCATCACGTTGTAGAAATAGTTATCTGGACCACAATGTGTGTACTTCGTCCCCGAGCTAAACGAATTTTTTAAGATGAATGAATGTCACAGTTGTTGATACAGATCGTTTTCGCCAGCTCCCCATAGGGTGGCTCTAGTTCTCCAGGTAAAAGGCCATTTCACCAGTTAAAATGAGAACAAATGGGGTTACGAGAACCATGTACTTGAGACCTGCTTATGTTCCAAACGAACTCAAAGGTATTTAAAGAAATCCTGACTGTCGGCTGGGATGGTTTGGAGGATTTCAAAAGGTAACAGTTACGTTGCAGGAATTGGGGATCGACTTGGAAGATCCCTATTTGCCTATAGAAATAGTTGGTCTACTTCCATACACATAGCTCATGGTTCCCTTCAAGCGGAGCCGTGAGATGTAATTCCAAAGGTACGCCTTGCCAACGGGGTTGAAACAAGGGCCCGATTACATCCTTAATCCTCATGCAACACCCCATAAACTAGGTCATAAAATCTGACTACCGATTATTAAAGGGTGAAATGAAATTAACTGGCAATTCAATGGGGCTGTTTATTTTAAAGGAGTTTTTTCTTTCTCATATCTTTCTATATATAATTGCTAAACCCATGCTATTATTGGTACCCTTAGGTCACACTATTAGCATTAGTTCAACTTTTTACTATTGATATTTTGTCTTTAATTTTCTATTACATTTATCACCAGATAACATTGATAAATTTAGGTATTCTTCTATGTCACAAGACTTTCTACTATTGTTATCTGTTTGTGGGAATGATCATGGCCTTCAAAAGCTGTCCTCTCTTGGTAGAAGGAGCAGTTTCTCTACCTCATACATTCATGATAAACACTGAAGAAATCAGAAGTGAAGGTATGCTTTTGGCTTCCTCTAAATAATGATCTTTTTGTAATCTAGTGCTCAAGTACCGGTTGTTCATGGGCACGATTGTTTTCTTGCTACTATGTATTGACAGGTTGTAGTTTGAATACTTCCCAGTTATTATTACTATCACATCTGTGAGTGGAAGAACTTGCTCTCAGAAAAGTTGGAAACTATCTAAAGTTTGTCCATTATTAACCAGCCTACAACAGAAATAGAATGCATCAATCTCAAGTGGTATCGCCAAGGATTACAAGTTTGTATACTTATCCTACCACCAATTTGTATTTCCTTTGCATTTATTCAGTCAATTTAACAGAATTGATCTTCATTGCCATTGAGTTTTCTAAAGACATTTCATCACTTTATGATGGTTTGTCCATTTTGGAGAACAATAAACATGCACGATTTTCACCATCAGAAAATGCTGGTCCGAAGCAAGCAGAACTTCCATGCCTTCATTTTGACATGTAGTCCCAGAATCTGAGGGGTTAACACGGTACTAAGAGTAGGGGACTACTTGACAGAAAGCCAGCAACATCTATGGCCTTTCAATCTCTACATACGGGGGCCAAGCCCGGGGAGGGCCGGCAGGGTTAGGGATGTCAAGGGATTAGATTAGAATAAGATGTAATATCCTTCATCATATCCGTTTTTTCGTTTTTCGGAGATTCACATATTCAAATTTGAATTTTTATTCAAATTTGAACAAAAAATTCATATCCGGATCTGAATCCAAAATCCAATTTCATAAGATTAATATGATCCAAATCCGATTCTTACATTCATATTCGAATCAGAATCCAAATTTTGAACCAAATTTGGCCGATTTTTAAAGTGTAAAAATTTTGGATATGTAATATTTATGTTTGATCAGAATTTGATCGGATATTTATGCATGTCTGAATCTGAATTCTACATGATAATCCGAATCCGATCAGATTTTTTAATCACGTATAATTTTTTTTTCCATATCTGATATTTTAGAATGGTTCAGTCGAATATCCGATCCAAATAAAAAATATTGGCATCCCTAGTTAGAGACCATTACTCCCCCTCCGTCCAGGACTTTGGAAAATCAACGTTTACATTGTAATATTTTTCAAAAATTGGCCTTGTGGAAATTTTGTAAACTACAATTAGCCCCCATGAAAAAAAAACTCTGGCCTTCTCAATAAGAAGATCCTCTCTGCCGCTGTAGACTATAGACACATCTCAACTCCCATGAACACCAGCCTACCCAATACATGAAAAATCCACCAAATGTTAGCCTATAATATACAAAATGTTATTGTTGATGCAAGTCACAACGCAATTTAAGTTTCTTTTGGGGGAGGACTTGGATATTAGAAGTGAAATTTACGTTTGGTAACTTAAACTGAACAACTAGAAGATTGTATGCTCTACACAATTTAAAACCAGCTTTTGGATGTGAATGTAAACATTGGATTCAGATTGTGAATTAATCAGATTTTGGATTCCGGTTTGGATATAACTTTTCTTTATTTTTATTGGAATCCGAATACATGGATATCCGAAAAAATGAATACAGTTAAAGATATATCCGATTTGTTGACATCCTCAGCTACAGGGGATCGCTTGTCTCAGCAACTTACTGATATACTTGAATTGACTGTAGCATTTGGATCACAAGAACCAAAGTAACTACTCGTAGGCTCTTGAATTTGCTTTTCTTATGTATTTATAAAATTATACATGCCACTGTTTTTCAATATCCGATCTCTGTGATCATGTCCATATCGGATACTGTTCCTCGTGTCACTTGTTATCACATTTCATTTGTCCTCTGCGTAGTTGATGGACCAGGCTTGTCTTGATCTGTGCATGTGATTAACTTAATTCTTATTACTATGCATCTGCGCTTACCAAGAAAGCCTTTTTGACAACCGATGCCCATCTTGTGGCCTATATTTCTGAGCAATATTGTAAACATGCCGAGAGGTTGGGGATTCCTGTCTAATGGAGACCTTATACAGTGTGTAGGAGGCTTTGAGAAGTGAACTATGTAAATTAATGCAGTTATGAATGCTTATGCCGATGAATGTGTTCATGATCTGTTGATTTCACAATTGCTTCTTTCTGATCACAAGATGATTTTCTTGATTATATGGTTAATTTACTTTCAAGCATTTAGTGTGTGCCTGTACATAGTGTGGACATTCTTGGGAATGCGTTGGGGAAGCAATGTGGGAAAAAAGAAAGAGAGATAGAGAGAAGCCAGAAATAAAAATAAGAAGCCTCAAATGGCTTAATGTTGCTGGTCTGAGGACTGTGCCCGTGAGAGTTCCATCCATCAGCAGTACTTCGATTCTTGTGGGCGCTAACTAAGTTACTGGACTGCAAATGATGGTAGTGCATAAATTCTGTTGATGGGTGTGCCATGGGTCTACCTTTGTTCCGAAGCAGCTCGACACATTGGTGCAGCAAGCATGATGTTGTACAAGCAGAGGTATGAAAAATATGATTAGACCTTTCAGTGATAAGGTTGGCCTTTTCTTTTTTTCGTAGACCCACTTCCCACACTTCCCAGCTGAAGACCAAAGCCTCCACAAATCCTTTGTTTTCCCATGTCGTTGGCAGTTGAAACACTTTGTGAGTGTTTCAAAAATCTACCTAACATGAAACACTAGAACTAGTTATCTATGAACCTACCTCAATCATCTTTAGGGTACATTCATAAAACATTCACAAAGTGTTTCATGTAAAAGACAAGGATAGTAGAAGGCTGCTTTCGTGGCCTTTTCTGGGAAGTTGCGTGGGGTTTTCAACTTTGTCTTTGCACCAAGCATTCAAATGAAGTGCACCGTCACCACCTTCCAAATCATGGTGAAAACTGCTGTTTCATTAGATGCCACAAAAGAAAGAGCTCATTTTCTTCCTGATCGTGACTTCTTCCCTCTTCGTACCGTCACAATATCTTGGCCAGATGTTGAGCATATATTTTTCGATGCTTTGGACACATCTAAGGTCCTGCCCTTTGGTTCATCCCTGAATCTACATTTTGATTTCTTGAGAGAGTCTTCTGTTCTTCTGCTTCGGACACCAGAAATTTTTAATGTCACGACCAAATGAATCTGGACCATGTAATCACCATTGACCACATTAGATCTTACAGTTCACGTGATGCCACCCGCGTATGCCCTTTGCAGTCACATTAAAAGTTAAAAATGTACATTTGAACTTGAAAGCTATATCTCACCAACTAGTGTGTGGTGTAGCTAATCGGACTTACAGCACATGGACAGTGTGTCTCTAGTTCGATTCTCGTAAGTGTTACCCTCCAGTTGGCATTGAGAGTGTAAGAGCTGAGTGTAAAGTCCTGCAGGCTTTTTGGACGGCCGGGGCTGTGGTCGTGCCCCCCTCTCCAATGCCACTATTTAGTGAGCAATAATCGAGTGAAGACAACAATGACTAAATTAGGGGCTGAATTAACGGTCCTAATCATAGATGGTCAGATTGGAGCACATGGACAGATGAAGATGTTCATATGGTAGGAGTGGAGGAGGTTCCTTAATCCTTGCTAGTATCAATGGAGATGCATTTTACAAAGTGGGAGATCATATGGAACCAGTGGCACAAATCTTGAATAGAGGATCTCCTGGCAGTAGTCAAAGCATTTCCACCCACATTGCAGTAGTTTTGGTAGTGATCTAAATGGTTCAGACTTAGATTGGATCGACCATTTACCAGATCAATTTCTATTGGATCTTCCCTAATTCTTGTAGGACTTCAGATTTGGGCTTCAAATTTTAAGAACAAAATGAAATCCAGCTTTTACATCTAATCAATCAGGTCGCATCCTTGTCGGGTTTTTGTCATAGAATCAGAATTAAATACATAAACTACAAAGTGAATCTGAGTCCGGTGGCGATTTAGATTCTTTTTGCTTTCATGGATCTGAGTAAAACTATCCAGTTTGAGTCTTAAAGGACCACCATAGGTGTTGGTGAAGGAATAGGTGAGGGACAATTTTTTAGTGAGTAGGAGGTTAACAACCCACCGCCTCACAAAGAATGGGGCCCCGGAATTCCCCTTGCTGTCAGGGTCATTTGACAACAACATTATATCATTACTGTTTCATGAAACTGTTTTAAAAAATAAGGCAAATTCATGGAACGCTTGTTACAGTGTTCCATGAATCTTGCATCATTTTTTTTGGCCAATTGATCATGGATAGTAACAAAGCACATGCAAAGTCAGGGGGAAATTGCACAATGCACTGCACTCTTTGGTAGTGCTTTGCACCTAGCAGCTTCGTTGGTTGGAATGCAGTATCCCAACAATGCAGTTAAAAACCAGACACATATCAGGTTGCAGGACAAAAGCCTAAATTGCACATTACAGAAAATGAGCAACTTAGCTTTAGTTTCTAGAGGGGTGTGTGTGTTTGTGTGTGAGTGTAAGGATGCATGTGTGAGAAAAAACTTTATAATTGAAAACAGTTAGCTACCTGCCTACCTCTATGGTCAGTCTTAAAAAAAAAAAAATCTATCATTAAAAACAATCGCAAAATGTGCACTGGCGACGTTACTTGCCCCATGGTTCTTAGTGACAGAATGCACCATTTATAGATGTTTTTTGGTGTCATAAAATTGAAAAAAAAATACCATTCAACCCATGGAGGTAGTTTGCTGTTATATATATATATATATATATATATATATATATATATATATATATATATATATATATATATATATATATATATATATCTCAAACTACCAGAACTTCATATACCAGATTAGATGGAAATTATCTATACTATCATTCTTATGAAATCAAATGATGAAAATTAAATTGCAAATATGAAACCCAAGTTGTATTTCAAAGAGTTTGAGATATCCTTCAAAAAAACCAAAAGGTTTCATTTAAAGAAACCTTTATTTCATTTTTTGAAAGTGTATTTTGAACTCTTGAAAAAACAACTTAACTTTATATTTACAACATAATCTCTACCATTTGATTTTCTTGGAATTGTCTGGCTAGATCATTAACGTCAAAACCTTCTATAAGAGGGTTTAGAGCTAACACACACACACACACATATATATATATAAAGAGAGAGAGAGAGAGAGAGAGAGAGAGAGAGAGAGAGAGAGAGAGAGAAGGAGCAAAGCTTACTAGTTAATTTGTATTTGATTGCTACAATACTGCAGTAAAATTAGGATTATCTAGTGATTAATTTGGGGAGAGAGTATGGTATGAGATATAGTTCTGAGAAAGATGAAACAGGTTTTGCATCGAAAATCAGAATATACATGCTCAAAGCCTACATAATTGCAGTTTCATTTTACCCTTTTTTAAAAGACCTTAGCCGTTTCCAGGTTCTTAGGCGACAACGGGAACATGCATGCATGAAACAGCTAGATTTGGTGCAAATTTAGAAACAGAAATCATCAGCAGAAGATGATCATGAGACGCCGATGATATTTCTCTATCTCTTCGCCCTATGCCTTGAGACGATCATTCTCCTCCTTCTTTCTCTTCTCCTGTCGGCGGAGCATAACTCGAAAGACCGCTAAGTGGAGCAGCGCTTCGGGCAACAGGCGGGCCGCCAACCACAGGATGGAGTGAGCCCAGTGGGGCGAGCAGACGGACTGACCATGGTTGCCTATCCAAAGCAGGCACCACTCTGCATAGTCATCAGCTGTGGGGACGAAGAGCGAAGCCTTCATGCCTGTCATCTTCGTCTCCACGAAGAATGGGGCCTAGGAAAGAAGCAAGTAGAAACTTTCCATTAAATGAACATAATTATGCTTTAGAAAGAGATCAGACTGACTAAAGAAATGAATCCCATCTGCAGTTTATTTGCTTGGATTTAAGCTCTAGGATTCCAAAACCAAATTAAACAGTGGTTTAGAGATGAATAACGTGATGGGTGTCAAGTAGTTGGAAGCCTAGATCATGTCTCAGCTCTGCCATTAATTGTACTTTCGTTAATTTTTTCTCTGCTGAGTGTGCAGTAGAGATTAAGTAATATACAAACAAGTGTGATTAAAATCAGTTACTAAATATAAAAAAAGGAATTAAATCCTTTGCAGAAGCTGGTTATATGAACAGACTTGTGCACATGTACACCACTCTGCGGGCGGTGTACTCGGGTGCACATGACCTCCTCTTCTAAAATCTAATCTACTTGCATCCCTAGCTGCTGAGATTCTGAGAGATTAAAGAACTGCCACCTTCTAATTGCAGCATGTCTGGCTTTAATAGCTTTTCTGGAAAGCAGGAAGTGATTTGAGGGAGAAGATGATCATTTATGTATAAGCATTTATAAAAACTGCAGCAATGAATAGCAATTTAAAACCTTAATTGAATACTAATGAACTAGACTTCCAATTACTGAATGTTTCCTTTTAAAGAGCTAGCTGTCTGGTGGTGTATCGAGCTCCAAGGAAAAGGACACTAGGCTGTATGTGACTATATCAGAGAGCGGGCGGTGATAGTTGGTCATTATTTGAAGTAGTACTGACTCAAAACTGCGGCTATGCTTGCAATAAATGTAGTATTAAATGCTTCTCACTTAGCCCCAAGAGATGTAGCGGCCACCGACTGGGTGGCAAGTCGGTTCACTTTAAAGGGGGTGTGTGTTGCAAAACCCATGGTTGCTATTACGATTTAGTGTGCTACTTTTCTGGATCGTCAAAAGGTCACGAAACATGCTTTATAAATTTAGACGGGGAAGCAATAAATGCCATGAAAAAATAGTACCTCACCGTGAAAACAAAAAAAAACTTACTATTGATCAATAGAAGTTTAAACTTACTTGACACTGCACATGGATGCCAAATCTTTTGTACTCAACATTGAGGGTTTTGGAGAAATGATGAATATATCTGGAACAAGATTGGCTGATGTGAGAAAGAGAGAGAGAGAGAGATAATTTGCTGAAAAATAGCTATGGCTCATAACATCCTGATCTCCACCTTTCATATTGTTTTACTGCAAATAGACTTTAATTTGCTGCAATGTTCTTTACGTTCAAGTATGTAGAGATGAAAAATGATCACAAACACTCTCATCCATCTGCAATCCACATGTTAAGGATTTCTATGCAATTTGCATAAGAAATTTTCACAAAACGACATTCAAATATTGTGGTATAACAAAATAATGATTTTAAGTTTGAACCTTTTTCATTTGACTGCTCTTTGCTATGAAACTGCCTGTCAAAAATTAAACGCACGTGCTTCTGTAAAATTTCCATAATAATAACAATATTACTATTATTGTTATTATTACTGTTGCATTATATTAATATATCAGCTCTATCCCACAAGCATTTTGATGAACACTGAGCTTTTGTAAGTTTGACTCAATTAATTATGCCTATTACTTAACCAGTACTTCATGTATAGACCCCAGGCTGGAAAAACATCAATACATGCAAGTGACTACTCAAAGATCTAAGGAGCATATTTAATAGGGCATTGATTATTAAACAGAGATCTAAGGAGCACATTTAATAAGGCATTGATTATTAAGCAAAAATCTAAGGAGCATATTTAATAAGGTCCACATGGCACTACTGCAGTATAGCCGTTCAGAAAATTCTGTCATGATCTTGGCTTCTACTTGATCGGGTATTCCAAGTCGTTGGATATTATTCTTTAGGAGTTGGACTATTTAAAGAGCACGATAATAAAATATTAAATTTTTAAGAGAGCACAAATATGTAAATAAAGAAAACTCCCTTGAAATAACAAGATAAGAATAAAATTCTTGTGGGTCTATTTTCTCAATTGCCCTGCCTTTGATTGGATGTGCTGGTTGCTATTTAGTCCATCCATGCTTTATCCTCTTTATCTCAAATTCTTGAAAGAAATGCTTTGAAAGTTCGAGGATGTTGTGAGACAGAGGTATAAGCAAAGCCGATGTTATATACAAAATACACAAAAGATAGTGTGACAAAATATTAGTTCCCAAAAATCAGCTTTTGTCAGTCATATACCAATTTTAAAGCATGATATGGCAGATAGAATACTACAAAACATTCGCTGATTCTAAAATCATGGGTAGATTTCATGAAAAAAAGGAGAGAATAACTAAATTATAAACATAATCATAAATATTGTTTATGGGTTTTAAACGGTGAGGTTTTTCTAAAAGAGATAGTACAGTAAAGTTTCTTTTTTTTTTAAGTAAATTTCTACACATTTTAAGAAAAAATAAAAAGAAACATCCTAAAAAATGCAAAAAAAATGTGACAATCGAAATGCAGCAACATAAAATATGAAAGATGCCGAAAATCGTGAAAAACATATTTTTTGCATTTTTTGGAGTTTCTTCATCTTGAATATTTTTTCAAACAAGCTGTATTTTTTTTTAACTATTTTTAAATATAAAACCAGTTTTTTTTTAAACGCTTTTTTTTGTAACTATGAATTTTTTAAGTGCTGAAAGAGAGCGAACTTACGCTTTGGTTGCACCGTAGACAGCACTAAGAGGGTAAGCAGGCAAGACAGATCCGGCAGCAGAGCCAAGGTTGAGGACGATCCCTCTCCTCTTCCTCACCATCAGAGGAAGCACGACATGGGTAACCCTAGTGAGCGCCTCCAAGTTCACTCTGATGATTCTCCCAATATCCTCTACTTCAACCTCATGCATGAACCCAACATCAGGCAAATTAGTCCCAGCATTATTGATCAAGATCCCAACATCCAGCTCCTTGATCCCTTCCTCAATTCTCTTCATCCCCTCATCAACTTCCCTAGAGAAATCAACCACAATGCTTCGGACCTTCACAGATTCGAACTTGGTGTGGATCTCGCCGGCCACCGAGTTCAGCTTGGCCGGGTTGCGGCCCACTAGCACCAAGTTCAGGCCGAGGCGAGCCAGGCCGAAGACGATGGACTTGCCTATGCCATCAGTAGGGCCTGTAACAACTGCCCACGAGCCATACTGCTTAAGGTCCTTCATGGGCATGAGGAAAGAATCCCAAACCCACTGGGAAAGAGATAGGAAAGCTTTGAGAAGATGGAAGAGGCCAAGGACTATGCAAAGGATCAGCAAGATTTGGAAGGCCATGGAGACTTCCATGGAGGATGTTATTGACAGAACTGTGTCCATGGAAGAGGGCGGTGCTGTCAAGTGGAAGGAAAGGCTTACTATAAGCGAGTTCCTTGAGTGCATGCCAGGAGTCTACTATGCTTATATAGAGTCATCGGACCTTTATTATATCTTTTCTTGGAACTTATTTTCATGCGTTTGATATGATCTAATTATAACGAACACTTTCTCATAGGGAGGCAACTATGGGATATTTATTGCATTACAGCTTCCCAACCACCCAAATCTGATATAGATACATTGATTTTGGTACAAGTAACTTATCTTGGTTTTAATGACTTCATACATAGAGTTTGAAGGGTAACTATCCTTTGGTTTTCTTTTTTTTTTTAACCTTTTCTAAATTCTATGAGGAGCCAAAAAATTCTGGTTAAGAGGCATTATAAAATTTAAAGTATTTAAAGAGTACCAATATGTAAAGGAAAAAAAATTACCATGAAAGTATCACTATGAAAATGAGCATTTTTTGTTGCTATGTATAGATAATTTACTTACACAGTATCCACACCTCTCTCTGCCACTGTAAAGAGCCTTCATGGATATTAGGAACATAAGGTTAAGATATGGTCAAGTCATTTCACGCATATATATGACAGCTGACTGTACAAATAAAGCTGCCGTTGAACATGTGCAAGGAAGTTTGTTGTGACATCATCCACCGTGAAGTTAGATTTGGCAAGGAACCCTAATTCTTTTGGAAAGATGTTGACGGAAAGGCGCCAAACAGGTCGGATATATATGAAAGAGGCCAGCTATGGAATAGAAAATATTGCAGTTAACAAGTGTATAGTTTTAAAAGCAACCGAACCACCATAGTTCTGTTATGCTCTGGTGTGTTACTTTTTTTAGTTATAAACAGTGGTTAGTGCAACATCCGAGTTGAAAAAGATGTACCATAAGTCCTCCTAAGCTCCAAACAGACTAGGACTTTAGAGACATAAATGTATGATTTTGGAGGTTTTTACACTGAAGGTGGATTCTCTTACGTTGAAAAAGAGAACAAAACTGTTCACAGTATGGTGAATTCTCGCATAACATACTAAAGAGAAGAAGGCAATGTTTGAGTTATTAAATATTTCTTTCATTCTAACACGATCAGTGAAGTTGACCATTGGGTTGGTGATGAGGAGGGCTTGACTATTTCTCTTTTCATTGTAGCACTATTGATGAAACTTCAATATTGTTTGGTTGGTGGTTGTATTTCACATAGATAATGAGTCTAGGGTTCGACGAGGCCCCGAGGCTTGATAACCAAGTTGGAGGAGGCCAGTTGGCTGTTGACCAACAATATGTATTTAATTGGGTATCCTACCACTTCATATGAATTATGTGCATCCGAACAGTTGAGACGTCCATACCTCCATTCATCTGTCTATTTTAATATCGTCTAGATCTTAATATGGTTGACTAGGAAGAGGTTTTTAATGAGATCTGCATCAAATTTACTAGCTATTATGAGCAAAAGCTACTTTTGACTTTCATTAATTCATTCAAGTTGGTCACAGAATGATTATACGTATGTGTGTATGTGTGTGTGAATGCGCAATACCAACAATGCTAAATAACTCTTTCTTGATTAAATCATGTGTAATAAGCATTTAATGGGAAGATAAACAACATAGATACAACATTTTAATCTGCAAATGTTGGATGTTGCCAAATGGTTAAAATTTACTTTTATGGGCAACAATATCAGAAGCAAATTATTGGGAACAATAATTAGGAGAAGGCAGCCATATATGCACATTATTTGACAATAACATGACTGCATATTCATGGTCCAAACTCAAGTTTGTAGTTGTAATTTGAGAGCAGTAATATGCGTTTCTTCGATTTTTCATGTGACGGGACATGGATTTTAAACAATTAGGTTGTGTTTCTCCTTAATAAGCCACATATATATGCACATACGCATTGCAAGGTAATTAGAAGGTTTTAAGGAATGAGTTGTCGGGTGAGTAGAAGTATTTCATTCTACCATCTAACAAAAGAGTTGTACCCCACACCATTAGGGTCAACATATATCGTCCTTATCAAAGGTGTGTTTGCATTCCAAAATTTTTATTGGTTTTGAAGTACTCCAAAAAAATGAGGTTTTATTTCGAAATAGAAAAGAAATTGACTCGCCCGTCAGTACGAGGATCGACCGTTCCCAGCACTTTTACCGGAGGTAACCAACTCAAGGGCTATGTTTATCATTGGTGCATTTTTTTTTTTTTAACTTAAACATCTTTTTTATTCTATATGCGGTGTAGAAAAATATTGAAAGTTTGATGTTTCAAACTTTTGAAAAGACTCTTGGGGGGCGTTTGATACACCGGAAATATATTTCCGGAAATATATTTCCGGAAATATAGGAATTGGAAAAGTGGAATGGGAAAAATTTTTTCGATTCCAATTTTGATGAGTGTTTGATAACTGAGAAATATATTTCCAGAAACATATTTCTGTGTTTGATGAAACAGAAATATATTTCCGGAAATATAATTCTGTGTTTGATAATAAGGAAACATATTTCCATATTTACATGATCTTTATATAGTTTCTTCAACACATGATAGAATACAGAAATCAACCACTACTTGAGT
>JAANDH010000039.1:664426-926423 GCA_011799765.1 Nymphaea thermarum
AGAGAGCTGCGGGAGGAGAAAGGGACGATGGTGCGGCTGCGGGCAAGAGAGAGCTGCGGGAGGAGAAAGCAAGGAGAAAGAGGTGTGCCCTAACGGGCAAAAAAATTTCTCCGGAAAAAAATTTCCACCCCCCCGGGTGGAAATTTTTTTCCGGAAAAATTTTTCCAAAATCGACCGTAACGGTCGTTTTTTTTTTTTCCACGTTTGATACGCCGGAAAAATTTTTAAAATTTGGATTTTTTTTCCACTGCTACAGTGGATTTCCGGCGTATCAAACGCCCCCTTGAAGAGTTGCTTGAAAATGTTGAATGTTTTGGAAAAGCTAAAATTAGTAAATATCATTTGAAAAACTTCAAAAATCATTTTGAAATCACTTTAGTGTTCTCTTAAGACTTAAGTAGATTTGAGGTTTTGCTCTAATTCGGTTACCACTTAGTTAGAGTTTCATCTCATCTTGCTTAAGTTCTTTTGGAGATGTGTTTGTGATCATAAGTGACATTAAGTGAGTGAAAATGAATGAATGCATTGACCCTATATGGTTGAAAGGTAAATCATTCATTTCTATTACAACATTAATCTAATGGCATTTCTATCATAACATACATCTAAGATTCTTGTTATTATAAATATCATATATATGAAGAAAAAGTTTTTGAAAATGCATTGGGATTGTAGACCATCAAGTATGATTCCAATATTTGGTCATATGCATTGAGATTGTAGACCATCAAATATGATTACAATATTGGGTCATTACTTGGTTTGTGATCTTGATGAAGTCGTCAAATGAAAAATTAAAATCTTAAATGGTAAGATATTGAAAGAACGGAAAAGATGAAAGACTGCATCCCAAGAGAGATATAGAGAAAGAGAAAGAGATCTTGAAAATCATAAATCAAAGATTTAAAAGGAAGATATATATATATATATATATATATATATATATATATATATATATATATATATATATATGAAATCTTTTGAAAATGAGGTTTAAATCAAATATAGAAGAGAAAATCATTTTAGAAAGAGAGAGATTTAAAATGGAATATATATAATATATATATATATATATATATATATATATATATGTAAAAGTATGAAGAAAGAATCATAAAGAAAGATATTCATATGCACACATATGTATATAACATGTATATACACATACGTCTTCATAAATATGAAAATCAAGGAATGATTTGAAAATAGCTGACTTCAAATTTTATATATAGGCCGGATGAGAATTTGGGCTCATGCAAGAACCTAAGTTAAATATCGAAGGCCGCATTAGAGAGGTTTCTTTTGAAAATGTTTTGAAAAATATGATTCATATCTAAACATGGAATGTTATGATTTGGTTTGTCACAAGAGATATATTTCTTCCACCGTTAGGTATGGAAGAAAATCAAGCAATATAACGAGACACTCGTTAAGGTTACTAATTGGGTGATTAGGAAAGAAACTAGCACAAAATGACATGCAAATGCATATTAACATGTATGTATTTTGTGAGGGTTTTTCCTGGGTTGGACAAGTCTCAACCTCGAAAATTAATATAAAGATAAAAGTAAAGAACTCAAACCGTACTCTCATTCCCATCATACATTCACATATAAATGGAAAATCAAGCAACTATGCATAGATTATATATAGACAATATTCAAGGAAGGAAAGAGAAAGGAAGAGCATGATGGAGAGAGAAAGACATAGAAAGATAAGTGGAGAGAGAGAAAAACGTAGAGAGAGAGAGGTGGAGAGAGAAAGGTTCAACTAGGAGAAAGGGCATGATCTAACTACGAAATGATACATCATGTCATCTTCTCATGCTCCCGATGCACTTGAGCATAACCTCTTGTCTCTAAAAAAAAAGAAGTTTAGTGTTATCTCATTTGGCCATGGTAAGATGAAGATGAGAGAAAAATGAAGAAAGAAACAATGCTATATTCAATAAAGAGTAAACATGATTTGATCATGAAATGAAAGATCATCTCATCTTTTCATGCTTCCGGTGCACTTGAGCATAGTCTCTTGTCTCTAAAAAGAGGTTGAGTGTTATCTCCTTTGACCATGGGAAGATGAAGATGAAAAAAAATGAAGAAAGAAATGAAAAAGATGATGATTACATACCTCTAATGAAAAATGACCTAGGGGAGATAAACACCTTTACTTGAAGATCCCCTTGAATGAAGCTCCAAGATGATGTCTCCAAGAGAGCTGTAGCTTGCTCTAAGTTAGAGACAAAGAGGAGAAATGGAAAGAGGAAGAGGGAGAGAAAGATAGCTCAAGAAAAACCCTAAGTCTTCAAGTGAGAATACTCTAGAGTTTCTCCCAATGGCCACTCTTACCTAAGAGGGGGGGAGTAGAGGCTATTATAGAAGATTTTATAGCCAAAACCCTAAATTTGAATTTTTTTGAATTTTATCCTTTTTTCATCTGAATTTTACATAATTTTGAATTATTTTGAAAAAGAAATGGTTTGAAAATGGGTATGATTGGTCATTAGGCTTATAAAAATATTTTTTTAAATGGGTTGGACCTTTGTCCACTCAAAAAGACCAAAATCGCAAAAGAGATTTTTTGTCAAAGGGAGGGGCAAATGGGTCTTGTCCACCAAAAAAGACCAAAAACGCCCTCTAAAAAGATGTTTTTTTGTCAAAAGAAATGGCAAATGGGTCTTGCCCACCAAAAATACCAAAATCGTCTTATAAAATGAGGTTTTTTGTCAAAAGGAGGGGCAAATGAGTCTTGTCCACAAAAAAGACCAAAATTACCCTCTAAAAAGAGGTTTTTTTATCAAAATGAGGGGTAAAACGGTCCTCGCACGCGGCTGGCTTATTGGGCCTGCACAAGCTCTGTCGGGCGACGCGAGCACTTGGCGCGAAGCCAGTGCGCTGCGTGAAAACTTTTTTTTTTTAATCAAATCTAATATTATAAAAATGCTATTTGTACTATAAATACTTTTTTTTAATGTAAAAAAGGTTTCTTTGTTGAAAATAGGTGGTCGACTCTGTTTCGAGTCATTCCAGACTCGTTTCAAATCCGATTTTGGTTCAATCGGTTGTGGACTTGGGTTTTGAAACATGTTTTGGCATGAGTATGAGACCATAAAACAGAGGGAAGGTCCGCACATGTGCGACGCTCAAACTTTATCGTTTTGAATCCGATTTCGAATTTCGGATTTGAAATACTGGATTTGGACCTAAACTTGGGTTTAAAATTCATTTTAAAAAAAATAGACTTGAAATTTTAATAGCCCCCTATTTAAGAAAAAAAATGGGGTGATTGCATGGTGACAGTATTGGGTCAGTCTTAATTATCTCATTTTCTATTAAATGTGCTATTTAATTAGCCTGTCTTGTTCTTCAACTTAGCCCCGTGCAACTTGGAGGTAGGAGGAGAGAGGGGGGAGTGGTTAGCAAAAATTGTGGATGGACTATTGTATGGGCTTCTGCCCCGTGCGCGAGAGAGAGAGGATAAAATGGAAATTCATTGCCAAAATGGGTGATAAAATGTCACCATCACACAAAATCCAAACAAATCATATAAACAAAAAAAAAAAAGAAAAATAAACATAAACATAAATGAGAGAGAGAGAGAGAGAGAGCCTTCCCTAGGGACCAAGCTAGGAATTTTTCAGTATGGGCGTGAACTTTTAGTTTTAAAATTTTAATAGAGGCCGATCAAAACATAAGAAAAATAGAGGAAACATCAACTTAATAACAACAATTAAAAAGAAATAAACTTCGTTGGTTGTTTCCTGGAATGAGTCGTTTTATTGTTTGATTTGATCAAAAGTGGGAAATTGGTTTCTTTTACATTGAGGGTTTTATATGTGCGCCTATATATATATGTATATGTTAGAAACCTTGAGAGTCCGAAAAGAGAGAGAGAGAGAGAGAGAGAGAGAGAGAGAGAGAGAGAGAGAGGAGGTAAAAACAAAGAAGAGAAACATACAAGAAGGTATTATGCCATGTTATGTTGACTTACAAAATGACCCCCACATTTTATTGCATTTTAAACCAGGTTAAAATCTCCCCATTTTTATCATATGCCCATTTTAGGTATATAAAATTACAAAAAACAGTACCTAGTTGTAAGTGAGCCTACTCGAGTTAATTGAGTCGAGTTCATGTAAAACAAACTCAACCCGCATGAATCAAGCTTAACCAGGCAAGTTCTAGTCAATCTCGAGTTGGTGCAACTTGTTAAACTTCCCTAATAAAAAAGGCAATGCATTTGGTGTGTGCCTACTGCCTAAGTGTTAGAAGGTGGTCAAATGTATCAATGTAACTAGTGATGCGAAGCCAGGATGGTAGCTAGAGGTGAAGAACCACGAAATCACAGAGCCCTCTTTGGAGGCCAAAAAGGAGTGAGAAATAACAGAAAGTGAGAAAAGTCGGCGGATGAGACTAAGGCCCAAGAAGGGATGTCAGAGTGAGACAGGTAGCCAAGAGGGAGGAAGGCAGAGGTATTATTGCTGGTATGGACAAAGGCGAAGGAAAAGAGGGAGGAAGACAGAGGCCAAGCTACATTATTTCTGGTGTGGGCAATTGTCCACAACAACACAAAAAAATATAGTATTTACATATAAGAACTTTAATTTTCAGTTGTAGAGGGGCTTGTAGAGGGACAAAGCATCCAGGAGGGTCGTTGTCTGGCAATGTCTAACCAAAGTAACAAACTTGGTTATATGTGCCGTACTTGTGCATGGATTTTCATGCGCTAGTATGGTTAATAACTAAAATATTTTAATTCACACTAAAAAAGAAAAATTTTTGTAAAGACAAAATTAAAAATGAAAAAAAGTAAAAAGATTGTGGAAGAAGTTTCTTTTTAATAAATTATCAAAATGACCTTCCCTCCTTCACGTGCATGCACTTAACTTTCTCTCACAATGTAAGTCATCCAACAAGGGAAAGCAACTTACCTTACCAGCCTTGAAGGCCGAGACATCCGTTGTTCTAAAGAATCCCGAAAAATGGAAGTTGGAGGGAAAGGGGAAACCAGAAGACCAAGATATTCTAAAGGCAGATTGGCAAATCTGCACCCAATGCATGCTTCTACAAAGAGCATAATAGTAAAGTCAACATGAAGCAGAGATAGGCGGCACTTAGCGGGGTTATTAGAGAGGCCGAAAGCAAGCTCAAAGATCCTGAGGAGGAGCCAAGTTCGGGGAATTTGTTGGCGAGATGTCGTCCCAAAGATGGCAAAGAGAGAGATTGATCTTACCCATCTCTCCATATAATTAGAATTTGAATTTATGTAATGAACTTTGTTCCAATTAACAATTGATCTAGATTCACCACACAACAGGCTGCCCATGTTTGAAAGTTGATAAAAGGCCGCTCAAACATGCCAGTTACTCTCTATTCAAAAGGCGAGGGCTGATGTTGATTGCTAATCTTACCCATCTTCCTGCTTGAATTTGAATTCATTAATTTAATGAAATTTGGCAAAAAAAATAGTATCCAACGATAATTAGATCTAGATTGATTCTCTATACACAAACCTTCCCATGTTGAAATTAGATAAAGGCCCAAAAAGTTACTCGCGCTACCAGAAAAAACACTTTTCATTGATGCAACAAGGGAAAGAAGAAAAGCATCAATGCTTTAGTAATTAACATATTCTCAGTAATGCATGGAAAGTAAAGTCCAAAGAGAAAATAGATTTCCCTGACGTTAATGACCGCGCTAACCAATTATTAAAGCGTGAAATGAAATTGCCTGGCAATTCAATGGGACTATTTATTTTAAAGGAGCTTTTTCTTTCTCATTTTTTTTCCATATATAATTTCTAAATCCACGCTATTATTGGTACCTTTAGGTCACAATATTAGCATTAGTTTAACTTTCTACTATTTATATTTTATGTTTAATTTTCTGTTACATGTATCACTAGATAACATTGATTGATTTTGGTATTCTTCTGTGTCACTAGACTTTCTACTATTGATATGTGTTTGTGGGAACGATGGCCTTCAAAAGCTGTCCTCTCTTGGTAGAAGTAGCAGTTTCTTCTACCTCATACATTCAGGATAAACACTGAAGAAATCAGAAGTGAAGGTATGCTTTTGGACACACTTGCTTCCTCTAAATTATGATCTTCTTGTAATCTAAATTTTGGGCACAATTGTTTTCTTGCTACCATGTATTGACAGGTTGTAGTTTGAATACTTCCTAGTTATTACTATCACATCTGTGAGTAGGAGAACTTGCTCTCTGAAAAGTTGGAAATTATCTAAAGTTTGTCCATTATTAACCAGACTACAACAGAATAGAATGCATCAATCTTAACTGGCATCGCCAAGGATTACGAGTTTGTATACTTTTCCTGCCACCAATTTGTATTTCCTTTGTATTTATTCAGTCAATTCAACAGAATTGATCTTCATTGTCAATGAGCTTTCTAAAGACATTTCATCACTTTATGATGGTTTGTCCATTTTGGAAACAATAAATATGCATGATTCTCACCATCAGACAATGTTGGTCAGAAGCATGCAGAACTTCCATGCCTTCATTTTGACATGTAGTCCCTGCACCTGAGGGGTTGACACGGTACTAGGAGTAGAGGACTACTTGACAGAAATCCAGCAAGATCGATGGCCTTTCAATCTCTACATACAGGGGCCAAGCCAAGGGAAGACCCGTAGGGTTAGGGATGTCGATGGATTAGATTCGAATAAGATATAATATCCTTGATCATATCCGTTTTTTTCAGAGATTCACATATTCAAATTCAAATTTGGATTCAAATTTGAACACCAAAAGTCATATCTGAATCTGAATCCAAAATCCGATTTCATAATATTAATATGATCTGAATCCAATTTTTACATTCATATCCGAATCAAAATCCAAATGTTGAACCAAATTGGCCGATTTTCAAAGTGTAAAAATTTTGGATATATAATATATATGTTTGATTAGAATCTGATCAGATATTTATGTATGTCCGGATCTGAATCCGATAAATTTTTTAATCACATATTAAATTTTTTTCCATATTTGATTTTTTAGAATGGTTCGATCGAATATTCGATCCAAGTCAAATATATTGACATCCCTAGTTAGAGACCACTACTCCTCCTCCCTCCAGAACTTTGGAAAATCAACTTTTACATTGTAATATTTTTCAAAAATCTATTTTTGGCCTTGTGAAAATTTTGTAAACTACAATTAGCCCCTATAAGAAAAAAACTCTAGCCTTCTCAATAAGAAGATCCTCTCTGCCACTGTTTCTACAGACACAGCTCAACTCCCATGAACACCGGCCTACCCAATACATGAAAAATCCACCAAATGTTAGCCTATAATACATTAAATGTTATTGTTGGTGCAAGTCACAAAAGCAATTTAAGTTTCTTTTGGGGGAGGACTTGGATATTAGAAGTCGAATTTACATTTGGATGTGAATGTAAACATTGGATTCAGATTGTGAATTAATCTGATTTTGGATTCCGGTTTGGATAAAATTTTTCTTTATTTTTACTCGAACCCAAATATATGAACATCCAAAAAAATAGATACATTCAACGATATATCTGATTTGAACCGATTTGTTGACATCCCCAGCTACAGGGGACCTCGCTCGTCTCAGCAACTTGCTGATGTACTTGAATTCACTGTAGCATTTGGATCACAAGAACCAAAGTAACTACTCGTAGGATCTTGAATTTGCTTTTCTTATGTGTTTAGAAAATTATACATGCGACTGTTTTTCAATATCCGATCTCTGTGATCATGTCCATATTGGATATTCTGTTCCTCGTTTCACTTGGTACCACATTTCATTTGTCTTCTGCCTAGTTGATGGACGAGGCTGGTCTTGATCTGTGCATGTGATTAACTTAATTCTTATTACCATGCATATGCGATTACCAAGAAAGCCTTTTTGACCACTTATGCCCATTTTGTGGCCTATATTTCTGAGCAATATTTGAAACATGCCGAGAGGTTGGGGATTTCCCTCTAATGGAGACCTTATGCAGTGTGTAGGAGGCTTTGAGAAGTGAACTAAGTAAATCAGTGCAGTTATTAATGCTTATGCCAATGAATGTGTTCATGGTCTGTCGATTTCACAATTGCTTCTTTCTGATCACAAGATGATTTTCTTGATTATATGGTTAATTTACTTGCAAACATTTGGTGTGTGCCTGTAAATAGTGTGGACTCTCGTAAAGCAATGTGGGAAAAAAGAATGAGAGATAGAGAGAAGCCAGAAATAGAAATAAGAAGCCTTAAATGGCTTTGGTCGGAAGGCTGTGCGGGAAAGAGTTCCATCAGTAGTATTTCTATTCTTGTGGGCGCTATGTCATTAGACTGCAAATGATAGTAGTGCAACGTTCTATTTAACAGGTGTACCATGGGTCCACATTGGTTCTGAAGCAGTTCGAGACACTGGTGCAGCAACCATGATGTTGTACAAGCAAAGGTATGAGAAAAATGATCAGACCTTCAGTGATAAGGTTGGCCTTTTCTTTTTAGTGTAGACCCACTTCTCAATTGAAGGCCGAAGCCTTCACCAAATCGTGTTTACTTATCTCTTTTGGCAGTTGAAATACTTTATGAGTGTTTCAAGAATCTACCTAACATGCAACCTCCGTGTCAATGTAAATTAATAGAATATTCACAAAGGGTTTCATCGTGTAAATGACCCCCTATGGTACCTTGTCGCGTTTCCGTTTTGGGAAAAAAGGCTGGGAAGTTGCGTGGGGTTTTCAACTTCGTCTCTGCACCAAGCATTTGAGTGAAGTGCACCGTCACCACCTTCCAAATCATGGTGAAAACTACTCCTTGTCTTCCTGATCGTGACTTCTTCCCCCTCATAGCACCATCACAATATCTAGGCCAGATTTTGAGTACATATTTTTCGATGCTTTGGACACATTTTGATCTATTGAGAGAGTTCTTCTGTTCATCTGCTTCGGACACCAGAAAATTTTAAAGCCACGACCAAATGAATTTAGACCAAGCATTCACCATTGGCCACATTAGATCTTGCAGTTCACGTGATGCCACCCACATATGCCCTTTGCAGTCACATAAAAACTTAAAAAATGTTTGTTTTCAAAGACAGCACCTGTTATAATTTGCCATGTCATTTTGGATGACTTATGTACATTTGGACTTGAAAGCTCTCTCTCCCAACTGGTGTGTCGCGTAGCTAATCGGACCGGCGTCTCTCCTGATGTGTCTTAGTGGTAATTTAGATCATTTTTGCTTTCATGGATTTGAATAAAACAATCCAGTTTGGGTCTTAAAAGGACCATCATAGGTCTTGGTGAGAGAATAGGTGATGGATAATTTTTGAGTGAGTAGAAAGTTAACAACCCACCGCCTAAAAAAGAATGGGGGCCCTAATTCGACCCACTTTCAAAGTCATGGGTGGTGTTGGGACCTGGGTGTGATACAATGCACCCATCAATTATAGTGGTATGATCCCACTAGAAAGTAACACTCACAAGAATTGAACCAACAATGTGTCTTTTATATGACAGCTTACTTGACCAACTACCATACTTTTATAGTTCCAAACAAGCTATTTTTTCATCTGTTACCCAAGAATATTATAAAGAGTTCAGATCCCAACTCATTTATCCCCCAAAACAAGTTTGTGGCTAATCTAGCTTGATTAAATGTTTCTGTTGATCAATGTGGTTGAAACTTGAAAGACTTAGAGTCATAAGGGGAATATCACCCATAATTGAAGGTTTAGATTGTGTTGAGAGGAAATCCAGGCGGGTGGTTTATCGATCCTCTGTAATGCATCGTCGTTGCCCAAGAATTTATCGCGGTTGTTGAGTTGAATCTTAAGATGGTAGATGGCAATGGATGTTAACAGATGAATTGAATCAATCATAAACAAAATATCAATCAACCATGCATAATAAACTAAACAATAGTAGAAAAGAAGAACTCAAACCCCAAAAGTATCTGAAGTGTACAGAACCTTCACATTCTATACAAAGAAGCCCCCCTTTACTGTAGAGGCACAATTTTTGCAGCGTCGTACCCACCAAAAATGCTAAGGAGGTGTTTGGATAACACCTTAAAACCAGAAAACCTGGATTTGCCTTCAAAACTAATACTTTTGGAGCATTTGATTGTTATCAAAACTGGGTTTGAGGAAAACTCATTTTTAACAAAAACCTGGTTTTGTAAAAGAAAGCAAAAAAAAAAAACCTAACCTTTCTTAAATTATTGAGTTCAAAAAAGCAGGTTTTCGATGTGTCATAAAAAACACAAAGGGGATTTCAAAGCTTAAAATATTTGGTTTTCATAAAACCAAGTTTTAAAAACCTGGATTACATGAACGGCCCCCCAAAAGTTGTGGGGATAGGTGTCGGTTGAAGAGAATGATTTGCCAAAGATGGAGGGAGGGGAGGGGAGTAGTTGAGCTGTGCAAATCATGGTAGATTTTAGAAAATGGCCTCGTGGCCTGCGGCTTCTTACGGATCAGTCCTCCATCCTCCAGCAGAGGCGATACAGCCCATAGATCACATAAAAAATGGCAGAGCAAGCGAAGAAGAAGAAGAAAACAGTACTTTGGAGAGGTAACCGAGAGAGAAGGCTCTCATAGAGGATCTCAGATGGGCAGTGCGCCGTCAAAGTGGACGGCCCGTGTTCTCCTTGAAAAAAACAAAAGCACGGCGTCGGAAGGGCCCAATTCCTCACCTCGCGTCGGAGAGCCGGCGGTGTCGGCTGTGATGGGCATCTTCCTTCCTCATTACGAAAAAACGCCTCCTTCTTCTTCATTGGAAAAAAAAAAAAAGAGAAGCGTTGGCCTCTCCGCCGTCGCCGGTGGCCACCCGCTACCCGTCCCATGCCGGTGGACGTCGGCGGCTTCCCACCACACTTCTCTTGCTGTGGACACACTGCCGGCATGGGAAGGGTGGCGGGAGGCCGCCGACAGCGAGTGGGAGGGCCAATGCTCCCTCTTCTTTCAAATGAAGAGAACCTTATATATATATATATATATATATATATATATATATATATATATATATATATATATATATATATATATATATATATATATATATATATATACTGTCTTAAGGTTTAAAAAAAAAAAGTAGAAAGAATTGTGAGAATGTTCGTATCACTTGGAGGGGCACTCCGTTACATGGGAGTCCATGCTAGCAAAAATGAGATCCATTACTCACAACTCAAAACTTTTGAGAGAAAATCAAGATTAGATTGGTTCAAAACTTGGTCATTCATGATGTATCATTTCATTGTTTTACATATGCCAAAATAGGCTTTTCTACAATTGGAAATTGTTTGGCAGCACAAAGTCCCATGAATATATTTTAAAGATAATGACAGATTCATAAAATATTGGTTTAGCATTCCATGAACCTGCCGCAGTCTCATGATGCACTCACGTAATGTTCTTCCTAACAAACAACCCCAATGTTACTTGGCTGCGTGTCCATTGTTTTGTTCTGAGCCTATGGAGCCATATAACTTGGACCACATGTGATAACAACAATATAATTACAAGTAGAATAGGTTTTTAGGTTGAGGGTTCGTGTGTGATGGTAGCATAGGTTGATGCGATTTATCTTGATTTCGTCTTCTTTAGATTTATTTTCATTTGTTTGCAGATATGACTTTTTATAATAAAGGTCATGAGCTAACCTCCCAACAATCCGTTTATTAGAAATTTACAAAAACCAACGAGAAGCTGATCCATCAGATTTATCTTTTATTACTTTTCACCACACCAATGTTAGCAATGGAAGGCTACTTTTTAGTACCTAAAATGTGAAGAGAGAGAAACAAGCCTGACAACATTTATTAGTGGATAGTAGTGCATCGGACGGTAAAATGGTCCACTTTTTAAAGACACTCCTTTTTTAATATTGAAGTGGACACTGTCACTTTCTATTGAGTTTATATTATATGCAGTGTGTAATAGGTTCTTAAGCATGTCTTGAAAGTAGAGGGTAACTTTTCTCAACAGTGATGAAATGAACTACTCACTCTCAAAAAAAAAAAAGAAATGAGATCGTGAACAAGCATCTTCTAAATTTGCTCAGTCTTAAAAAAAAATGAAAACTAAGATCATGGACAACTCTAAGCATCCTCTAAATTTATCAAGTAAACTTTTTATCGCCACCAATATTTGTAAACACATTGCTAAAAGAACATTGAAAGCCTAAGATCGATATCTCTCTCATGTACGTGAGACCCAATTGGTTGTTAATGCGATCATGCCAACAAACAACAACAAATGAAGACCCCACCATCGCCCTTCCCCAAAAAGTAGAGTTTTCCCGCGATTGGAGGGGAAGCAAGGGGTGGGGGGCGCGCTCTCTATCTTCCTCTCTCGTCCAGAAGTCCATTTCCTCATACTCCTTGGTTGGCATCCTCACACAGACAGACAGAGAGAGAAGGAGAGAGATGGTTCTGTCACTATGCGATTCGATCACACGATCACAACTAAGTGAACATGCATAATTTCTAGACGCTTGACTGCTACACCGCTGTTTCTTTGCGTAACTGCAACCTCTCGTTTATATCGGATCTTCAGTTCTTGACATTATGTTATGAATGATAGAGAAAGCTCACTGCCACCACCACCACCATCGCCACCTCCAACATGCTCTCTCTCACTGGCACAGTAGGCAGCAGATCATCGGAGGACGCGACAACCTACCATCAGAAGAAGAGGCGCTCTCCCAGCCTCCTCCAGCCGTGGGTGAGGTCGCTCCAATTCTGGGCAAGAGCCACAGACATCTATCTTGGTTACAAGGTAGAGAATTCGCACCTTTCTCTCTCGCTGTCTCTTCTCCTCGACTCATCTGTTTCTTTTTGTTCCGGTTGTCCATTCACTAGGTTTGCCAGTTGCGGGTCAAGTTCGTGAAGGAGCAGAGCAAACAGGAGGAGATATGGGATCAGCAGCACGAAGTCGCTGCGGACAAGCTCTACTCCATGTGTTCCGAACTTGGTGGTTTCTTTCTCAAGGTTCCACGGTTCTGTTTTTTTCCTAGACGCCCATGTTTCTGCATTTGGTCTCCCTTTTCGTTTGATCTTGCTGTTTGAAAAGCAATCATGTTATTGTATTTGGGGTTAAAAGAGAATGCTCGAGAGCCATGTTTTCACATATTCTCAGACGCCCATGTTGCAAGATTTGGCTTTTGTTGTCGTTATTGTTCTGTTTTCCTTTTCTTATAAGCAGTTTTCGTGGCTTAACAAAGAAGAAGAATTCTTTAGTTTCTAGGTCTCTAAGAATCTTCTTCCCTTCTTTTGTTGTGAAATCAGATCGCTCAGATAATTGGCAAGCCGGATTTAGCACCGACAGCCTGGGTCAAGCGGCTGGTCACATTGTGTGACCGAGCTCCTCCAACGCCTTTTGAAGTGGTTCAGTCTGTGTTGGAGGAAGAATTGCATGGAAATCTTGGGGAGCTCTTCGAGAGATTCGATCAAGCTCCCATTGGTTCTGCATCGATTGCACAGGTTCTAATTGCTTTGGCTGTTTCATCCTTTTTTCCCTCTTTCGATAGCTTTATTTTCTTTCTTCATTTTTCATCAGAAATGAAGAACGTTTGTCTTCATGGAGAAATATGAGCTCTAGTCTATGCACTTTCATTTCTTTTTCCCTTTCGACTAATATCAAAGATGGCAACATGGCGTATACGATGTCCTGACTTTGATTATTTTATGCATATAATTTTATCGATAAAGTTTCAGCACAAAATCAAGGAAAGCATGATGCTTCGTTTGGAATTATTACTCATGCAGTACCTTTGCGTACCAACACCGTCCACACTCTGTATATACAAACTTCTCGTTTTACTTGATGTTATCTGTGCAATTTTAGTGAAAAACATTTAAAATTTTAAAGGTCCTCCAGTCGATTCTACTCTCTTTGTGGTTTTCATTTCAAATTCTTTTAAGTTGCTCTGCTGTTAGTCATTTCTGTTTTTTTTTTTTTTGGGAACTACCTTGCTTGCTAATCACTTCTGTCATTTAATCATTACATCCGGATGATCATGGTGACAGGTACATCGAGCAAGGATAAAGGGAGGAAAAATTGATGTTGCTGTAAAGGTAAGAATAAATAATATTTGGGATCTTTTCCGACAAGAAAATTGAGAATGCTTTGCTAGTAATTAGGAGTAAAATTTAGTTGAGAGAGTAAGGAACCACATGCAGTATTTACTTTGGGTTCCATTCAGTAGTGGAATAGGAAAAAACTATGATGTGTTTTCCCGCAGCATAAGAACTAGATAAAAATGCATTTAAGTGTACCTCGACAGGTGCAACATCCTGGAGTTCAGGAGCTAATGATGACAGATATACGCAACTTGAGAGCCTTTGCCATGTTTTTACAAAATACAGATGTGAAATTCGACCTTGTCTCTGTGACTACAGAAATAGAGAAACAGGTATGGATTTTTCATTATCCATTTTCACGTTTTAATTATTGAATTATTTACTGCAGCCTTTAATAAGAATTATTTTATAGATTGCACACTACAATATCATGAATTAGGGTTGCCACACGGAAATATGAAAGGTCCGTCATGTCAAATAATCAATAGGTATGAGATGAACTAATACATTGTCAAAGACGCTATGTTGATTTATTAATAACTAAATCAAAAGAGAGCAAACTGGTTCAGACAACAAGAATGCCATGCATATTTCTGCATCAGCCTCTGACTATTGATAATTACTCCATGTTATTCAGAAAATGCATAAAGATAATGTGCTTGATAACACAAGGTGATACCTTAATCCAGCAAGCCTTAGGAAAACAAAGTGAAAGTTTGCCCTGGTATACAGGTTGTGTCCGAGGGAGATGGAGCACACTCACAATCGCTACATTGAACATGCACATGCATATGATTTTTGTGTTTATATGTCAGGCGTTGCCAAAAGGCCTCTTTTCTAGAAACAAGTGCTATATTGGATTTGAATAAGATTTCAGATCAACCTATACTGGTTGACTGCTTCCATTATGTTGCTAGCAAATCCACTAGTTTGGGTCTTCGATCTTCCAAATGTTTCCTGCAGGAAATGCAGACTCATTTCTTCTGATCCTTCTATAAGAAGATTTATCCTCTTTGTCAACCCATGTCTTGTACGCAAACTCATAGCAGGTACCGTTGCTAGTTGGGAATAACAGTGAGCATTTTCTTGTGGTGTATCAGGAATTTAGTATAACAAATGATATGATTGTACGGCAAGCTGATGTTTCATCAATAAACTTTGGTACCTGCAACGTTAACTGAATCTAATACAGTGAGTTTGGTTGTGATGTAGTTTTGCTTGCATGTTGAAAACTTGAAACTGGCACAGCTGTCTCTGTATTTTAAATGCATTCTTTAGCATACTAAACAATATGACCTAAAGCCCCTTGAACCCTGCAAGACAAGTCTTGGAATTCACTTTTTGACTCGTGATCTGTGTCAACTATTTTAACCTGTAACCTGTGTGAATATAGAAAATGTTGATCTAACAAAAACCTGATCAATTGACAACCCTAAACTATATTCAATTTGCCAGTAAATAACAAAGAGAAATCACCATATGCAATAAGATTACATAATATTCTGCATGTTCTTGTTACAGTTGTTTGGGAAGAGAAAAAAATCATCCTTAGATTAACGCCAATCTCTCTTAAATAGAGATTAGAGGGGCGGTACAAAGATTACATCTAGATCCACAAAAAAAGAAGAAATGATTAAATAGCACACTCAAATACTTTCTAAAATTCTAATAACCACCCAACCACTCTCAAGTCTCAACAGTTCTTCTAACAGGAAATGAGCTAAGTGACACAGATATGGCAACATTTCTGCTGTATCCGTGCTGACATGCTGACATGCAGGCACAGGTATGGCGACACACTTGGACACATTTTTTAAAAATCTATATTAGTTTTTGCATTTTGCATATCAATTTTAAAGTTTTGCATATTAATTCTCCAAAACATATTTTCACCTATTTTGCATTTTTGTACCTGTTTTGTATTAATTTTGCATATTGTTTGTGAAATTTTGCATGCAAACAACAGACATATTATATATGTCTATATGCCTTGTCATATCCCTATATCCACAATTTTAAAATTGCCATCTTACCCACACCCTTACCCTTCCTAATATCCATATAACTTAGGAAGTGAGTCCTGGTCTCTCACTTTGACTAGATATTTCCAAAAGAATTGCCATGCCACTTCCATTTTAGTAGATAGACTACATGGTTGACTTCCATTTACCAGACCAGATTTGGCTTTTCAATATTGCTGTGTTGCTGTGGGCTAACGTAAGTTCTATCCTTGGAACATCTGCTCCAATAAGAGTATCTATTGTCATTTTTCTCCTTTTGTTCTGCAATTTTTTGGATAGTTACAATGTTACATTATGGTAGAGACACATTACCATTTTAATTATTAAAGCTTGAAGAAGCCGTGTATCTGATGCCACGACACATTTCCTCATTTTGTGCAATTTGTTTGGAGAATAACTTATTTAAATTCATATTTGCTTGTTTAAGGTGATCTGTGTCTTTAATTGCACCCATGATTGCAAATGAGCTGCTAAATCTTCCATGGCGACCTTCTTGTTTAGGTTGGTTATGAGTTCGATTTTCTGCGTGAGGCTGATGCAATGCAGAGGATACATCATTTTCTTTGTACAAACAACAAGAGGTCTCCTGTTATTGTGCCACGTGTGATTAGCAAGATGACCACAAGGTATGCTGCAGAACAAGAATTTTTGTTTTTTTGAAACATAAACTGGGACGTGTTTAAGACATTCCTTTTTTGTTGCTTGTTATATGTGTTGCACCTTCTGTTCTCTTCCTATAGTTCTGCCAAATTGGTGGAACATTGGAACAGAATGCTACATCCTGTGATGCTGCATGTTCTTTCCTGTCAAAGATACTCTTGCTTTTCACCTTGGTAACTAGGCTAGGGTTTAGTGCTTGAATATTTTTGTAACAGCTATCCTTATGGTGTTGGGGTCTTTCTATCGGCTTTTCTTGGTTTGGCTTAATGCATTGGGTTTTTCCTTTTCCTTTTCTTGTCTTTGTGGTTTATAGTTCATAATTGATTGTTTGAGTGCTTAACACGACATGGTACAGCTAATCCTTATCAGGGTATTGATAATTAGGGCTATATTCACCATTTGGTTACAATGTTAACCATGTGAAGGATGCTGATGGCAAATGTGACCTGTCTTGTAGGTAGCATTCTTGTTTGATATACTTTTATGTTATGATTGAGATCTCTCTTTGTAGCATTTTGCTTGTCTTCTTAATTAACTATTAATATGGAGCTTCTTAATTTGGCCATCGTTAGTTCTCATGGAAATTTTCTAAGATATCCTTGGTTATTTCTCCATGTCTGATCCCTGCACTCCTGAAAGGAGCACCTTTCTCAGTTCATTTTTTGAAGGGGATTCAAGGTGTCAAACCTGACTGTTGCTGCCCATTCATTGTCTGCCTGTTGAATCTATTTATATTCACCGTCTTCTTTTTAAACTTTGTTTACCTTGTCACCTTAAAATATGCTTGTGGTCTAGGAACTATTGAATATTTTGGGTTTGCAAACATGTTATCTTTTGCTTGTCTTTCCTGATTTATAAACCCTCTTTTACTTTAATTAGCTCCCACTTCTGCTATGTGAGCCATAACGTATATGTTTCTTCCTCCATTGCTTGTAAAATTGTGCATTATGTGCTTTCATTGTTGTCTCTCATTTTCCCTTTCTAGAGAACACTTCGAATTAAGTTTGTCAAGCATCAACTTTTGTTGGATTTCAATTGTGCGATAGTGAAATGTTTGGCTGAGTGTGTGGAATTAATCATATTCAAAATGGAAACCTAATGATTGAATTATATTTATCAGGAGAGTCTTATTGATGGAGTTTATTGATGGAATTCCAATTACAAGTCTTGGTGAGGAGATGGCCAAAAGAGGCATTAATCCCACTGGTAGGATTGCAGCAGCAGCAAAGCAGTAAGCTCCTGGTCTGTTTTGGAGATTTTTAAGGTTTTGCTTTCATTTGCGTGAAAATGAAGTTAATGAACATGTCATTACTTTTTAAATTTTAAACATTTGGAAAATTATTTGGGCTTGTTATATGTATCTCAATCAAAGTCCCAAATATTGTTAACAGCGCGAGGTTTTTCCTGGGTATTTTTTGGCAAAGTTGTAAAACTCGGCAAAAATTCACTAATTTTTTTAGAAGATAAAAATCCAAAAAATTAGAAAAAAGTAAAATAAATGAAAAAGTAACAAGAAAACATAAAAATAACTTGATAAAATGACAAAAATAATGTTTTAATAATGATAGAAATGAAGATAAATAATTTAACTTAAGTTTTAAACTTTAAAGCAAAAATAACATAAAAATAATGAGAAAAACGTGGGAAAATCCTTTTGAGTTTTTTCAAAAGAAGGGAAAAAGGAAGGATTACTTTTGTCTGCATGGTTTTTAACATTTTTATCGGGTTTTTTTGAAAAATGGGTTTCTTGTCACTATGATTTCAATTAAAAAAAAAAATCGCATTTTCATAGCTGAAATACGAACCAGCCACAAGTGTTTTCAGGCCAGTAAAATGTTCTTGATGATGGTGATGGTAGTGATGATGATTGTGATGGTAATTTAGTTGGTGTCCTCATCTTGTCCATTATTTCCTCAGGCATGTGAAATCATAACCTGATGGGCTTGTAGAGGCCTTCGGATAGAATCCATAGGTGTTTCTTTTATTTTTGCATGAAAACTATGGCAGAGACAATAGATTAGTATCAACTATCAACAGAATTTAGACGTGAAGCTTTTGTTCATTTGGCATGTCACTGACCATGCCAAATAATAATCTATAAAAAAAGCGATCTGGTTACATGTGTAATGCCTGGAAATGGTTAAATTGAACATTTAGAGTTGACTGGTCACTGATGTGACATTTCTAACAGAATTTTGTTGGAACATGGATGCTCATCATTACTGGTCATTACCATCTATACTCTTTGCAGGAGAGTCCTGTTAAACCTTTAGTTAAATGCATTTTATTGATGCATTTTCTCTAAAGTTTAGTCTATTTAATTGTTCGTATTTAGAAATTACTTTTTGGCTTCCTATTCTGTCAAAAGGCCCAGATAAGAAAATCTCCTTCATATTTGTCATGCTGTGTTGTTTTTTGGTTCAGACAATGCTTAATCTATTTCTCACGGCCTGTGTTCATTTTTTTGTATTTGGAATGGCATATGAACAATCATTACCCCCAACTCCAAAGTACATTTCTTGGGAGAGTCTTTTCCAGTTTTTACATTGTGTAAGAAAGTTTTTGTTGTGCTTCAGATAGTCCAAACCAGGGGCGATTCAAATGCTATCATGGCTATTGAGGCAATAATGTTGTAGGTTATGGTTCGGTTACCTGTGAATTCTTTTCCCTGAGTAGTGAAGAATCAAATCTTACTGATTCTGTCTTGGAAAATTGATCATCTTAATCGTTCACATGGCTTGAGATTAGGGATCATAAACAAGCAAAACAAATGAAAAGTCAAGGAATCTTAGGTTCATTTTTAATATATTCTAAATTTTTTTTATTCTTTTAATATTTTAATAATTAGTTTGAATATCAATTTTTTATCTAAAAAATTCATAATTTCATAATTTTTCCCATTATTTATTTTTGTTTGAAGTTCTGAATATTCTTGGAATTTTTATGGGACACAATTGTTTAGATTAATACCTGTAAAACGTTGCCAATAAAAACAGGAGAATGATATTTGGGACAGAGTTGTGGTAAAAAAAGGTGATGCTGTGATACATCATGCAAGAGGTGTATATATGATGTATATTACAGTACATATCATTATTACACATCCATACACACAAAATATATGGTATGCATGCACTGATCAGCATAAAAAGGTTTGAGCACCATCTAACTGTGCTACGTAGCCTTGTGAGCTTTTTTGTTCTGGACTTGCCAACCTCATTTTACAAATCTGGACAAGCATGAACGAATGACCAGAGCGGCACAAGCAGATCCTCATTTCTAAACCACTCTGGAGACTTCTACGTGTTCTCAAAGTATTGGGCATAAACATGCTACTAACCAGTTACATTTGTTTAGCAACAGAGTCTCTTGCCTGGACAGGGAAATGCATTGCTTGTATTGATCTAGTCAGTTCATAGATAATGTCAGCTTAGAAGAAATGCATGATGAACCAGGAACTCTTCTCTTAAAATTTTCCCACCATTAGCAGCTAATAAAGATATGTCACATTTCTTGTCCTCTGTGTTTCTTGATGCAGGAAAATTTTGAAAAGCTTGATGCAGGCTTATGGTCAAATGATTTTGAAAAGTGGGTTTTTCCATGCTGATCCACATCCTGGAAATATTTTCATTTGCAAAAACTCAGAGGTAATCAAATATGCCCATGCTGTACAATAGTGGACCTTCTTTGCCATCATTTTCTTTCTCTATTATCTGGACTTCTATTTTCTTTGAGGGGTAACATAAAACTACTCAAGGAGTGATATCTTACTTCACTGATTATGCCTCAGTTTGATTTGATATTATGTTGTTGGTTGTGATAGCAGCTCCCATGTGCATGGTGTACATGTGCAGAAGAAAAGACAAACAAGAAAAGCATGCTGTTTATGTACTTATGTTGAAGTTTTAGTGCATATACAAATTTTTATGGCACAATATTGAACCTATGTATTGAAGAGCATTCATTATTTGTTTCCATGTCATACAGGTACATGTATGGGTACGGGTGCGGAACTTTTTCAAAAAACATGGGTATGGTATATAAATATATATTTATATATATATATATATAACAAAAAATAAGATTTAAATGAACAAAACAATACATTCATGATTCATAACTTATAAATTATGAAGAAAAAACTAATGAACAAACTACAAAGTATGAAATGGAATCATACGATGAAGATGGGGAAATAAGTTCTGCTAATCTAGCATAGAAGGTTCAACATACGTGACTGCAGCAATAATCACCTATGCTGAACCTTGTTGTAAACTTATATTATCTAGGAATTCAAAGAAAATATAACCAAGACAATGGCCATACGCATATACAGGATAGGATTAAAAAACAGCCCCATTTCTAAGACAAAATCGGACTCGGTCAATTTTAACCGAGGCCAAAAAAGATGGACATGGCCCTGGGTGCGTTGACTGCACCCGACACAATCAGCATCGTGTCTGACCTTACCAGTACTCGTGTCGACATGGGTACACTCCCCGAGCAGGGGTGTCCATGTTATGTAGTTTGTCTTTTAATGTCTAGGATTGCTATAAGGGACTGATATAACTATTAGTTTGATTGAACTAACATGTGGTGTATCCTTTCTCTTATTCATTATTTTGGCCTTTTTCTATATGTGCAAACAATCGGGATGATGCACTTTTTCTTCCTGAAATTTTATAGGTAGCGGAAAGCCATTTAGGGTGTGTTTGATAGTCTCATATCTGTGATCCGACACTGATCTGAAATCCCTTTTATGTGGGACTTACAGAGTAAACAAACATTGGATTTTGCCACTATGTAAAAAAATGAACTTTTTCTTCCTGAAATTTTATAGGTATCGGAAGCCATTTAGGGTGTGTTTGATAGTCTCAGATCTGAGATCCCTCACTGATCTGAAATCCCTTTTATGTGGGACTTACAGAGTAAACAAACATTGGATTTTGCCACTCTGTAATTGAGATCCTCAATATATGGACAAAACCTAGATTTGAGGTCAGATGGGAGTGGGATCTGACCTCCAATCCACGGATCTGAGATCCTCAGTGATGTCAAATTACCTCAGATCTGAGATCCGAGGTAAACAAACATCAGTTAACCCCACTTGAAGGAACACAATCAATTTCTTTTTCCCTCCAGAAATTTGTGGCTTTTAGAGTACTTACCTAGCAATCAGCTCCTTTTCTTGCTAGGTCCTTGAATATAGGTGAGGGAATTTATTCTAGGTGATCCTTATGTTCTATAACAAACTGGACTTTGTAGCTTCCTAGTGGGAAGGATCCTTTATAAATTTCACGTTCTCCTTTCTTGAAGGCAGGACAGTATTATGGAGTGGTCATATATCTTTCTGGTGCTAACATGTTGTATGCTTACGCCTTACATTGTCTGAAGAGGTTGCTTCTTTATGAAAAAGAAAAATAGGAGGGAGGTAGTTAATCTGTTTGAAAACTTCTGTTTTCCCTGTCTATTTTTTACACGATGGTTTTTATTTGTAATTGATTCAAAACTGTCATTAGGTGGAGGCCAATGCATGAAGGTGTCATCCACTTTGCTAAGATCACTTATTGAAACAGTGATTAGCACATAACAACTACTATGATTGAGATAACGATGCACATAAATACATGTCAAAATAAAAACAAATTTCTAGGATTTATGTAGCCGTGTTAAATGTATCATGTGGCAGAATGTTGTACGATACTGTTGTTTAAGTAGTAATGGCCGACCAAAAAATTACAGGTCTACTGTTTGGTAAAACAATGACCAAATTAGTCTTTTCTTCACTCCATAACTCTCTAATGATATGTTACTTTTCTGCTGTAGCTGCCTATTATTATGCCACTTTGCTGAGATAAAAACTCTGAACATCTCAATCAAGTCAAGGCTTGGAGAGGAGGGTATGTTAAATCTGCTGCATTGAATGTTGACATCAATTTTCCATCAACTTCCATTTCAAAGATGCAATACAGGGCTGGCTGCTAAGGACTTAATAACTTTAGGAAGAAACCAATCTCTTTTTCCACTTTCTATTTAGAATTTTGGTGCCATGTTGGTGCACGTTTTATACATTTGATTGTTTTTTGCTTTTTCGTGCTTTTCTATTTTGACCCTCCTTTGTTATTCACTTTGGCTTTTGTACATATGTACATTTTTAGTAGCTGTTGCTTATGCTGCATCCTTAAAGGCAATTGTCTTTATATGCTTATTTTGTTTGGTTTATTTTGCTATGTTGATTGCCTGCAGAGTAGCTTATTTTCATTATTTTATACTTGAATATCTAATGTGCCATTATTTTTAAATTTTAATATGCTATAGACCTAAAACTGTGTAGTGCCTATTATTTAACACATTTCAGGATGTATTTGTCTGTGTTCCAAAGTGTTATGCTAAAAGATTTTGATGTGGATGGATCATTCTTATTCTTAGGTAGCCTTGCTTGATTATGGGCAAGTAAAGTATATCACGGATGACCTCAGGCTTGCATATGCCAACCTTATGCTTGCAATAGTTGAAGACAGTCCTGTGAAGGCCACGATAAGTTTGAGGTGCGATTTGGTAATTAAATGTACTTCGCAAATTTTGGAATGGATCTTCATTAATAGGACAAGTACTTATATCTGTGTTTCCCCTTTGATTGTTAGTAAATGATGTTATATTCTCAGTTATTTTAATTGTTTGCACATGTAATTTCCTTTTTCACATTGGACTAACCTTAGCTGTATGATTCTGCTATATTCACCTATTCCTGTGTAACAGTAGGTGCTCAATAGCATAATCTTCTATCAATAAACTAGAAATCGGTAGCTCGTCAACACTGTTGATTCAAAAGGAGAAACAAGAGGGCTGAAAAAATATGAGAATTTGAGAACAGTGAAATAAATAAAATGTTACTGATGCAAGACAGGCAAAAGCAGCATTGATCTCATTCAATTTCTTAAGGGAACTGATCACATGGAAGAATCCTCTTATAGTTGTGGATGGGAGTCTACAATTCCAACCAATTCTTTGGACTACAAGTTGCAGAAACAAAAAGATGTGATTTTCATGCTTTGTAGTTACTGGAAAAGGACTTCCATGCCCAAGCTGTGGCCATAGGTATGGTTTTGATGCAGGTTACAACATTAGTGCTTGTGTTAATAGTATCTGAGGAATCCTGATGTATGATTGATGTATCTATGTCCTTCCATGTGTTTGGACACCATACCTTCATGCATATGAACCATTGGGCACCACAAGTTGGGTATCATTTGATGATCATTTATGCCTGCCTACCATACAAACTTGTGTGTTGTATATATACCATAATACCATCTAGCTCGATGGTGTTCTCTAAAATTCAGCAAGAGTAAGCATTGAAGAAAGTCCAGTTGGTTAAAGCTCTGAGCCTGTGACTAAATGTGATCCTTCTCCTTACGTTGTTGACTAGCATTCTCCGGTTACCACTACAGAAGCCAAAAATGAAGGGAATTTTGTCCTCGTAAGATGGAATTAAACTTGCTGATTGTTGCTTTTCTTTATTGATGCTGTAGTATGTTTTAGAACTTTAGACACTCTTTGATTGCTAGAAAGCTGCCCACAGAAAGTTTTTCATGAAAACTTTCCTTGCATTACATTTTCATAGAATGGATTTTCCACCTTTGTTTTTCCTTTTTCTGGTGTTTGCAAAGGCATGAGAAAGTGCCTTAATCTGTTTTTTGTGTGTTTGATTATATAAAAAAGAAAAAAACCATTGCTTGTTGTAACTATGTTGGATATGGATCTGGGAATGGATTTCCTAATTTGATGCAACACCATCAACCCAAATATGCATCCCATTTGGTAACAAAAATCTGAATCCAAGTTCTGGACTGACTCCAACTTTGGGCTGTAATCCAAGTCTAACTATTTGAATTCTGGATTGGATCCTCAGTGCAATGCCCAAAACTAGATTTGATTAGGTAAGTTCTGACTCGAAACTGAGTTGTGTTCTGTGGCAATTGGAAAACTCATAGCTGTCTCTTAGTTTGTATCATTTCTCATTGATGAAGCTGTGGCTTATACATCAGGCTGATATTGTGAGAGTGAGTGTGTGTGTATGTGTGTGAGAGAGAGAGAGAGAGAGAGGTTATAAACTGTTGAATTGTAGTTGCGTAAGGCACCAATAGAAATAGAAGGTTTAGAAAAATTTGGAAGGTGAGCAGGAAAAAGGAATTAGTAGTTAAATAATAAAAGTAGAACATTTGTTCCACGAATGTGGTTGGTTTAAAGTTTAACCTGTGGGACCCACTGGAGAAGCAGGAAAAGTCTTCTTCTGTTTTTTTTCCTTCCCATTAATCGAGCCTCCTCCTCAAGAGAGTTCTTATTTGTGACCTCCAGATTTCTTAACATTATGACTTCTATTGAAGGTTGGGATCTTTTGCTTCTAACAAAGTCTGAGGCAATTTTGACCCTTTAAACATCACCATCAGGGGCACTGTGGAAGTTTTAAGGAGTGCAATTGACATCTTCACTCTTTTCTTCCATATCTTTAGAAAGTTCTTACCCTTCTTCTGATCTATGAGATTTTGAAACTTCTACTAGTGAAGTTCATGAGAACTTGTCAACTCAGAGAAAATATGTCGAAAATATAAGTTCCACGTTTACATATAGGCATTCTTATACGTGGGAACGTTGTCTATCTTGCGCTTATTTTAAGGCTACATGCAAACTTGGAGTTTGCAAGCTTGAACAAGGTCATTAAAGCTATTTTGATCTTTTCTTTCTTGTTGTTTAAATATATGTAGGGAACTTGGTATATGTACAAGCCCATGCGCTGACGAAGCCAATGAACTATTAAAATTGGCTAAAACAATGTTTGATACAAAGCTTCCGCCTGGTGTAAAAGCTCTGACACCATTTCAAGATGATTCTTCGTTACGAAAGTTGTCTGTTCAGGTAAAGCTCGTTGATTTAGTCTTCAACAGCAAAACTTTATTTTTTATCTGGTGTGTTGCCAAAGTAATTGAACTCTACCCTTGCAGAATTTCCCCGAGGAGCTATTCTTTGTTCTCCGAGCCGTTAATCTGTTAAGGGGATTAAACGTGGGTCTGGGCATCAATTTTTCTTGTGCAGAGGAGTGGAAGCCGATTGCTGAAGAAGCCTTGTCTGCTGTTAGAAGTCAAACAGGTAATTTTTGTTTTTTCTCTCAAAGTATCAGAAGCTTTTGAATAAGTGTTGTATCTGTAATTGTTTCAGGCACAAGGCAAAAAGGTAGTAGTAGGAGCTTCATTAGGAGGTTATTTTGGAGAAAATAATGTTGAGACAAGGATCAACTTAACCTGACAAGAATACTCGGAGAAGCAAAGAGGTGACTTCTGGGTAGCAAGCAAGTTGCACTATGGTGGCGCAAGTGATTCATTTATGCAGCGCAAGTTGAAGATAATTTCTATGCCTGGCCAGGTGCCATGAGATGTTCATTCTTTTCCCACCCCAAATTTCTGAATATAGCAATCTGTCCCAAATTTCTAAATATAGCAATCTGTGCCATGATTCTGGCCAATAGGGAATACAAAAGTTTCTATTTTTCATTAATAGGGGAAATTAAATCATTTTTTCTGACAATGGTGAGAGGGTTACAGGGCAGGAGTGAAAAGGGAAAAAGGTCTCTGGGCTTTGTGCTCTTGTATATTGACCTTTTTCTGTTTATAGAACACAGAGAAGTGTATTTTTGTCCCTATGGTATTCATAGTTTTCAGATTTCAACTGGACTGGCAGCCATAGGCTAGAGGAAGCATTTTTCCATGATTCCATGATCTTCTTCCGAATTTGAAAAAGGATTCCATGACATATTTGACAACAAGTAGAACAGATCATATTTGTGGTGGAGATACCTGTATGACTTGGGAAACTAATTTCCAAAGTAACATGAGTGGATTTTCGTCTTGTCCTTTTGATACTCCGGGGTCCTTGCCGTTGTTTTTAAGGTGTAAACCCCTTCTAATGGGACCATGTACTTCGATGGCAGTCCTGACTCCCAAGTGCTGATTTAGAAAACAGAAAATTATCAGTTATAAAGAGATCATGGGTGTGAAGCTCAAGCAAAAGGATGTAAAAATTTACGTAAAAAGAAGATGATCCAGGAATACTAGATATCTTAGAAAATGTTGAGGACGATTCGAAGAGTTGATTAGGAGGTAGTGTTGGAGTGACTCCGTCTCTAACAAAAACTTTCACATCATGCATAAGCAAATTTCTTATTGGGAAGGAACAATAGCAGACTGGGACGTCATTTACCCTGGCGCGTATCGCCTACGTTTGCAGTTCTCCAGATTCCGAGAGTGCTTATTCGATTTTCTCGAGACAAAGCGTTTCATCCGGCTGCAGTGTTGTCAAGTCCGTGTGCAGGGGCTGACAGGAGGACCATTGAGGCAAAAGCTTGTATGTCACTATTTTCAAATAAAATAATAAGTATTCGGCTCTAAAAATTAGGTAAAAATTAAGGGGGCGTTTGGATGCGACCCTTTAAAACTTGGTTTCACAAAACTAGGTTTTGTTTTGTGAAAACTTGGTTTCACAAAACTAGGTTTTGTTTTGTGAAAACTTGGTTTTTTAATGAATTTTTGTAAACCTACTTTACATGTTTGGATGATCCAAGTAAAAACCAGGTTTTCAGTATTTAAAACCAGGTCTTTGATGAAACTCACGTGAAAACACTGCAGCATTTTCCTGACATCCAAACACTTTCTAATAGTTTTATAATACTTATCAAGACTATACATATTGACCGATACAACCTGACCGCCAGGTTTTCAGTAAAACACAACTCAGATACTGATGATAATAACATTGCACGTAAATCATTCTATCACTTTACATGAAGAGAGAGCGAGAGAGAGAAAGAGAGATTACGGCTTCTGCTTACCCCGGTTGAGTTCGAAACCAACCTGATAAAGGCTTGCTGGCTTCATGGTTTCTTAGTATAAACATTTTGGTGATTCCTACCAAGCCAAAAAGAAAAAGATACAGATAACTGTCAAGTGCTCTTGTGAAAGTAAACACCCATTACAAATGGGTTTTACTTTTGGATCACAAGTCACAAGCAAAACCTTCTGATTAAAACTCAAGTAGAAGAAATGACCGTTGTGGTAAATCTTGCATGGCATCAGCTGAGACCCTAAACTGTTAACCAAAGAGGAGATTATTCTCCATCAACCACAATGCTACCGTGACCTAACAGTATCAGTTTACACAGGTAGCCTTGTGCATAAGCCTGCAAAACACAAGCTTAATAAGAGGGAGTTGCTGGTCCGTCTTCCACGATCAGGCACACTAATGCAAGAGGATTAAATGGTCTTCGGACATTACGGTACGAAATCAAACACAGTGCCAACATATATTTAGTTCAGTTAGAGTTCCTCCTGTTAAAAGGACAAACATTACACATCAGTTCAAACCCGTGCACACCATCTCTTGGCAGCCGCAGCACTGATTCCACTATAACCAAGTGCCCCTCAGGAGAAAAGGAGAAACTTGTCCGGTTCTCCACAAAAAAAAAAAAAATACCAACAAAATCTTGTCCGAAACCCATCTGTTACCACTTTCATTCTTCCCACAGCAAGGGGAAACAGTTGGTAGATCAGCAAGTCCAGATGAGACAATAACCAAAACCAAAAATATTGCCTGGTGGCCCACAAATTACAGGAAAACTTAAGAAAATAAATGTGGTTGCATTTATTCATGCTCTTCATCACTATCCTGCAGGAGTAAGCAATCTTCAATTTGCTGCCTGGCAAGAGAAAATAAGAGGATTCAATGAGTGGACAAGAGTAGAAGTGCCATACGAGAAAAACCAGATAATTACCTCAACCAACTCTGTCCATCAGTTCCATTACACTTGGTTCTCCTGATCATTTCTTCAGGCAGAAGTGAGTAGACGGTGTCCATCGATGATTCGTCTTCTGGGAGGATCTGGAATGTACAACTGGAGCAGCAAATGGATCTGAAGAAGGCACCTTTCACAAGACCAGTTTCCAACTTGCTTCTTACAGTTTGCAGGTCTGCTTCACTGACTGGACAGCCACATATTGGACAGAGGAAATCTGAGGCTATGGAACCACTAGACTTGAACTTCTGTAAAGCATGCCGTCTTCGGAATGACAAACGTTCAGAGTCTTCACTTTCTGGTAGCTTATTAAAGAAAAATGGGCGCAATTTTTCTGCTGTTCTTAAAATGGTTCGTTCTCGTGAAGAATTTTCTTCCTGTAATATCAAGAACATCAGAACTGCAGACCTTGGGAAAAATTGTAAACTGGATAAGAACCAATTACCTGTAACTTTGCAACAAATGATGAAACAAGACTGTTAATATTAAAGTGAGGCTCTTGAGTCAACTTTAGGGTCGTTAAACTGCCCTGCCAAAAAGAAATTGCTACATCATAAGGCTGTCCAATGTGATGATAAAAGATGAGGACAAAAGATCGCTGTTCACCCCTCAATTTGACAAAGCATGGTTATTTCATGTGAGACACAGTCACGAAGAGGAAGCACTACAGGAATTCCCCATCTAGCATCAACATATTGTACATCAGCAGGTAAAGAGTACCCTTGCCCCTGGACAAAAAGAAAAGGAAAATAAGTAATATGGTTGACTTTGGTTGAATTCTAATTCAGAATCATCACTACCTTGAAATTCACTGAATTTGGGTCAGCGCCTAAGCCTTGTGGCCTTATATATTCGCAAAACAAGTATCTCATCTTTAGGACTATATATTTTAAAATTAGTTTCTTTTTGAGGGCATGTTTTACACTTCCACCTTAATAGTGACCCACCCCCAATTTTGCACCATTCTGGTTGAAGCCAGAAGTGAAAATATGGGTCTCAACACCAAAAGATGCCAATATCTAAAATCTCGTGATAGAGTCCAATGTTCATTCGCCAAGAGAATCCAGGATTGTGCTATTTCACCACATTAAAGGCATTAGAATCACGAGTACAATTTCAGAAAACAGGATTGTTTTTGGACTTAGGCTTCACAATAGCATTTTCACTAGAAGCCTTTCCAGTGACAATGGAAGATCATACTTGTTGTATCGGGTTTAGACCTCTAAACAAATTTCGGACTCTACAAATAACACTTTTCATCCTAAAATATGTTCTTGCTAGATCAAAATCATACCTAATTTCCACTAGTTCATGTTTTTTTCCTTCTCCCATAGAGTAGGTTCAATGAATCAATATGCATTTATTTGTGGATGAAATTTAAGTTTGTATCCTATGAAAGTAAAATTTTCTATAATACAATTTGTATCCTGGTATAAATGTCAGTGGACAGGTAGTGACTATTAAGGAATTCCTATGACAGACAACTCTGCCAAATATTTCATAGTGATCGCTAATCAAATGGTTCTGGTTTAGAATCTGGATTCATTCCCCAGTTGGGTTCCTCTTTCTTCCAAACAAGCCTAAAAACACCTTCCTTGCAGGCATCTTTCTCAGATAGTGGAAATCGAAGGTTAGCTGAAAAGAACTTGAAAACCATGTCTTCCAGTTGTAATGCTCATGAAAACAATTTCACTGACCATTCATACTGATAAGTGATAAATATAAAATATCAGGACAACTCATGACCCTACCTTAACAGTTGCCGAAATCACGTGGCATGCAAGCTTTGATGTGCACAGACCTAACACCAGTTTAGTGTACCCATTTTCCATAGCAATCTGCAGTTTCATATTTAAATAGTGGATAGCACATAAGAAAATCAACACCTAATATTTTTCTGCAAAACAACAGAAGCTAGAAAGAACCTAGAGCTCTTACTTTCTGCAAAGCTAGCATACGCAGATACTGCAAAAAGTCTTCTTTCCCAGTGGCATCATCAACAAAATGAAGTAGTTCAGTTAATCTGCTTCTTCCATCCAGTTCATCAAAATTTTCAGAGCACACAGAACCGATGGATAAAACATGAACTGTTTTCACTGGAGGAGCTAAGTTTGAAACAATCAGCCGGACTTCTTCAACAGCTTTGCTTGAATCAGGTGAAGAAACTGAGATACTGTTTTCAACAATGAAAGCAACACCAAGTCGAAATACAGGCAACGACCTATCTTTACTAGCTTGTAAATTCTTTTGTGCCTTCGATTGCATCTCATGTACAAATTCTAGAACCAACCTATGACAGAAAATAACATTTCTATTAGCAAACAAACATTCAACTCCTAGCTAATAAAAATTTTCCAATGCAGAATATGTCATATTTTTATGGAAGATCAGTACTAGGAAAAATAAGAAGAATCTCCGTATGGCACCAGTAAACATACATAACCACCTATATGTAACTTTATATATAGAGGACAAACAATAGAGACAAATACTGCATGGCTATATTTACGTTGTGGGCGATCCTTGGTTGGCTTGAGTAATACGTCTGGCATGTCGCATGGGAAACATCAACCAGTAAGCAGGTAGTTCAAAAGAAACCACAGTGTGATGTTTCAACTAAAAACTTCAACTGTCCGAGGAAGGCGATTTAGTTTTCATGCACTACTACTCAAAGAAGAACAACGGACAACTCCACAAAACTACTTCATAAAATTTTATAAAGAACAACCGCTCCTTAATTTCCCTCGAAAGAATATGATTCCACTAAATTTATGTCAGCATCAGTAATCCAACAGCCTAACAGTTTGTTTCAACACAAATTCGTAAAATTCGATTATCTTAGAAGGGAAATGGAGACCAAGAGAAACCTATGAACGAAAAGAAAAAAACGAGTCATCAACTGAAACCGATGATGACTTCCACACCTGGAAGCGGAGCCGCCTGAGAAGGCAACAAGGACGTTGTCGGAAGGGTTAATCATAGAGTGGGAGGTGACAGCCAGCTTGAATTTGGCGAAGAGGGAGGAACGGAGGCAGCCGCCACACAGGTCCTCCGTCTGGTTGGCCTTCGCCTCCGCCGGTCTCTCCTTGCACTTGCAGCAAAGGGGAGAAGCCACGGCACGACCATCATTACAAGCAGCAGAACAGACGATGTTGGGGCTCGTCCTAATTGTATCACTGCCACAGAAACCGTCGCCTCTGCACTGGTCTGCCGAGCCTCGGCAGGCCATCCCTCTCTCAATCGCTCTTTCTCTCTGTGAGTAGGAAGAGAAGCCCCTTAGTCCCTTAAACCCAAGACCCTGCAGAACTCGTCGCTGGCACGATGAATGTTTGGCATGTGTATGTGCCCTAGCCCCATGGCTATGTTTACCATATTAAGCAGCTTGCATCTTAAAGTTTTTTTTTTTTTGGTACCGTATGTTCATAAACTTTCATTCTAAGGAATCCTGAATTCTTCAGTATTCGTAATGCCATGCAATTTTGGCTCATAAATTAATAATGTCAGCATGATTAGTGGTTGTTTAGTTAATTAACAACATTGGTCAGATACTATATGTTGAACTTAAATTCCTAAACGCATCAAATCTTGGATACTGATTGTTTTATAAGTACGGCCCAAACCTTGGGGTGCATTTATAGAACCCAAAATGTTATATGTCCAAATTTTAGAATATATCGATAAAGTACGCTAAACCCTAAACCCTAATATATCGATAAAGTATAATTGTTTCATTTGCCAAAAGGGCCCCAAAGTGCTTGCACCAACTTAATTGATGATCTTTTACAAAAAATTGTTGCAAATCTTCATTATGTTTATACCTTGATGGACCAGATATATCACATGCATCCATTCTTTTATTTTCTTTCCAGTATAACATGTAGTTGTTTAAACAAAGGTCTATTTTTTCATCATTGAAGTTTAAGTCTATAATAATCTTTCTTCTAATCAGGTAACTGTGCTTATTATAGATAAAAATGTTTACTTAAAAAGCATGACAATATGTCAAATTATTTATTGCTTCAATCATTGAAGCACTTTACGTGAAATAAACATAAGAGAAAACATAACCTTGAAAGTTGCCTACACGATATTATTATTCATGAGCTTCATATGTGCATCATCAAATGGAAACTGACCATCTTCATTATCATGCATAAAATCACGATGACCAAATTATTCTGTATGCATCCAAAAATCCACAAGCTATGGCAACCAATTAATCGTCTATTTCCATCAGTTCACAACCACCATTATTTGTATGAACTGATGGCAATATCTTCGGGTCAGTGGAGTTTGACCCAGGCACCAAAGAAGGCCAAAACCCCTACCCAACTCCTCATTTATGAGGATACAAGGCTTGCTTTTGGTACTTCGAGATGATGCCCCTATTGTGCTTCAAGTGTCGATGGCTATGTCACAGTGGTACGCCATTTTACCCGTATCGGTACGGCGGTACGTCAGTACTGGTATGCTGGTATGTTTGAATCTGGATTCAGGTCAGATCCAGATCCAAACTGCATTATAACTAAAAAAAAGTCAAAAAAATTACTTATTCTTCATTTTTTTTGTTTTTTATACTTTAACATAACAAGTCTCTCTAACAAGATAAAACATTGATAATTTATTCATTATGAACTTTTTTTTATTGACATTTTTGTTACAACTTGTGGTTTAATTATATATAATAATTATTTTTTTAATTAATTATATATAATAATCGCCGTACCCCTACCATGATTTTAAAAAATACTGTACCTATCCTTACCGTACCATTGTGACATAGAGTTGGTGGCCTCTCATTTGCAGTACAAGAATTGACCCTTAAGAATTTGAAAGGAAGACTGGTCGTGTGCCAACTCGATCCGGTTGTACAAACGTCCTCGCGATGAACCGAAGAAAGTTTGATTCTCGATGATGATACCAACATGGTGCGATGATCCATGAAGTGATTGCATGTTATGATCAAACACATACCGTTAGCTATTTGTTTTTATGGTTTTTTTTTTTTTTGAAAATTTCTTCATAGTTCTTAATTTGTGATCATTTTTCAGAATCATTCCTTTTTTTTCCTAATTTTTTTTCATTCTTTCATTTTTTTAAACCATGGCAAAAGCCCGCCATTAAAAGAAGGTAACTGGAGCTGAAAAGAACAAGATGTGAACTGCTGTTTATTGCTTACCCTCATTAGGAGGACAGTTTTTTTTTTTTCTCACTAAAGAAACAAGGATTATTTGGGTAAATTCGTTGTGCTTTTTCATTGAGAAAGAGAAAGTGAGGGAAATGGAGTAGGTATGCCAACAATCATATTCGAATCAAATATTCCTTTAATCATATCTGCTTTGTCAGATATTCACATATTCAGATTCAAATTCAAACAAAGAAAACTAGTATTCAAATATGAATCCAAAATCCAATTTCACAATCTGAATTTGATTTTACATTCATATCCGAATCCCAATCTGAATTTTAAGTTAAATGCAACTGAATTTCAAAACGTAAGAGCATTGGGCATATGATATTTATTTAAAACTAAATCTGATTTGAAACCGAATCGAAATCCAATCAAATATTTATGCATATCTGAATCTAAATCCAATCCAAATTTTTAATTGAATATTAAATAAAATTTTTCCATACTGATTTTTTCATCATGGGTAATAAGATTTTATCTGATTTAAATAAGATACATTGACATCGCTAAGGCAGAGGGTGAGAGAGCAGGGGGCTAGTGCAGTTTAGGAAGGGCATTATTGTGTCAAATTATTTAAGTTAATGGGCAGCTTGAGTTACTTAGACAATCTTAAACTGGAGATGAACATGTCCTTTTAACATTCAAAAACAAAAGAATGGATTTGGAAAACACTAAAAGGGAAGGAGGACTTTGATAACATTTGATAGGGATTAATGTACAACCCCACATCTATCTTTCCAAATAACTCATGCACATAAATACACATAAACAGAACGACGGATGATTAAAGCAAGCAAGAAGTTTTGTTTTTCGAATAAGTGGAACCTAATAAGTAGTGGAGCCAGAAAATATTCAATTCTGGAGGGGCATTATATATATATATATATATATATATATATATATATATATATATATATATATATATATATATATATATATATAGAAAAGGATAAATATTTAAGATTCATTTAGAAATAAAGAACTTTTAAGAGACTGGTGTGGACAATCACAATGTGGCTACGCCACTGCTTACAAGGCTGTATTAAAAGGCATGTCTTGAGAGATCCTCAGTTCGTCTAGATCTTAGTAACATAGATTTTAAATTCATGTTACATCTTAAAAAATTATTGATTTAAGGATGGATTTGGGGGGAGAAGGGTTCGACCTTAAATCCATGGGTCTGAGATCCCAGATCACTGCAGATTTAAAATCTGTGGTGAAACAAACACAACTTAATCGAAAAAGAAGGGTATATCAAGATAAATAAAAAAAATAACAGTTAACATTCTCAAATGCAAATGCATATATTTTCATATCCATTAATAATGTTGTGGATGTCCTTTTTTTATATATTTTTCAAAACCAGTGGTTATTATTGCTTGAAGAGAGGACACAACTTCTCCATGTGTCTTTCATGTGATGTTCGTTCCCAAAGCATGCTTCAGAATCTTGACTGTTCAAAGAAAGAATGCGCTTGATCATGACAGCGACCACAAGATTTATAATGCAAAGAAGACGCAACTTCCCCATGTGTCCTTCCTCCCATGTTCCCAAAGCATGCTTCAGAATCTTTTACTGTTCAAAGAAAGAATGCGCTTGGTCATGATAGCGACCACAAAGATTTATAATGCAAACCCCTTTGAAGTAGACCGCCGGTGCGGAACTGCTGCGGGATGACCATGGCTCGATGACAAGATAGGGAGCGGAACTTAAGTGGGATATGCTCTAAAGATACTAAACGTGCCAAGTTGTTGGAAACGGAAGATGACAGGAGATGGTTCATCTGGACTCCAACCATGTCTACCTACAAAGGCCTGATATGACACATATGTGAGATGGTAGGCTTGACCAAATGTACATGTGGGAAAACGCCCAGATGCTCACCTCCTGTCTTGTTTTCTAATTAGAGTCATTCAGGAAGTTCCAATAACTATAACGAAGGTTTTGCATGTGTCGTTTTGCGACAACGTAGGGCACTAGCGACGGCGCTTGCCGTTGCCATTATGTAGGTGGAGCTATCGCCCTCCTCAAACTTTATAAAACTGGCATCGAATTAGAGATGCTCTATGTCACCAGGGTGCGGCAACTCTGGTGACGCACCGCGTCGACACGGGTGGGACCCATATTCACACCTAGTTCGATTTCAGTTTTTTTATCAAATTTGATATTATTAATATATTATTATAATAAATTAATAATAATAATAATAAATACCTTCGTTGCACTGTCACACCGCAATCTTTTGAGATGTTCCGCGCTGGCACCCGCATTCGCACCTAACATTTTGGTGACATAGGTGATGGTTTTAGCCCTCCCATGGCATCATTCATTTGACGATTGTTTTAGTAGTCGCGATTACTTACTTGAAGTAGCAACTGCATAAGCTATCACCCATTCCCATTCCTTTTAGAGAGTATTTGGGTGCCTTGAATTTTGATATTAAGATTAAAATTCTACAAACAAAATTTCACTTTAAATTGGAATTGGAATGAAAATTCCAATTCTAGTTTCCATTTGATAATATGCAATTTTGATTCTAAAATTAAAAATGATGTGTTTAATGAAACAAGATTTAAATTATGGAATTGATGGACATGTGCCCCAAAGAGAGATGAAAAAATTCTAAAATTCTGGAATTATAATTCCACTCCCTACGATTGAATCACAATTTTGAAATTTTGGTCCAAGTATGAAAATATAATTCCAAAATGAAAATTCTTTGTTTAATAATGCAATTCCCGTTTCATCAAAAATGAAAATTTTAATTCTAAAAGTCTATAATTCTGACTTCATCAACACCCCCATAAACTTAGTTCATTGAAAATTTTTGCCTCATGTCTCCATCATGGACTAGGTGTCTCATGACTTCGGGATTGTAAATCTCTATATTCTCATTTCTTATAAAATGAGAATTGCATAATCAAATTAAGAATTTTGATTCAATAATTATTAGGCTCATTTTTGAATCAAAATTTCAGAATTGTAATTCTACCGTTCTACCAAAAGAAGTCGAATATATAATTTTAGAATTTTTTCATCTTCATCAAAACACATGTCATGAGGGTTTTAATTCACCAAATCTAAAATTTTAATTCACACTTAATCAAACATGTCATTTTTCAATTTTAGAATCAAAATTCTAGACTATCAAATACAAAAGATAAATAAAACTTGAATCTTCATTTCAATCAGTTTAGGGTGGAATTTTCTTTTTTTCAATCAGTTTAGGGTGGAATTTTTTTTTTAGAAAATATTCAAATATTTCAAAAATATCCAGTTTGGTCATGATAGGACGTGCTCTTTTCTTTTTCTCAAATTACCAGAATTTTTTGTCCATTCTTAATATTTATTTCGAAGCTGCTCATTTGATCCCGTTGGCGTCATCACCAACGTTAGCCAAGTTAGCAGCCCTCTCTCTTTCTTTGTGGCCAGAATTTTTTTTTTACAGGGTCAAATAATATTTTCAAAATTTGTACAATATTTCCAGAGCTCAAGAATATATACACTATGTGGTGACGACACGAGGATGTTTAGTATGGATTTTAAATATGATGGCTCCTCATCAATCAAAATATCAAATATAATTGGAGATATATAGCATGTGGTATCCATAAACCCGAATAATTTTAAGCAAATCTAGCACCATCGTGGTACTTTTCTGTGGTTCATTCGCCAATGACTTGGTTCTAATTTTTCTCATAAAATATTATTGTTAGAGCTTAAAAATTATTTTTTATTATTATTTTTATGTTTTTTCAGAAAGTTCTATGTACAAAAACAATTCATGGAGATCACCTTTACATACTTGTTTTCTCTTGAAAACAGTAATAAAACCATGGTTTGACTATGCTTGGTAGGGGGAAGAATGATGCAATGTACACGAAGATAGTTTTTTTCGAAGTGAGAGAGTAAGAAAGGTCTGGCGGAGGTTTTCGAAGGGGAGGGTTTTAGCGTTCCCCCCCCCGAGGGGGGAGGAAGGGAGAGCTATGGAAGGTACTGCGAGTAACCAGGGTTTGGGTCGATCCCCAACAGGTGGGTTCTTAGGAGTGCAGCCGGGGTTCAGCAAGGATGGTGAACAGGGCTGGGGTGGTGGGGCGACTAGTTGCTCTTGGGCTGCAATCGTTGAAGGGAGGGAGAAAGGATTAGAGGAGTCCGTTCCTCCTTGTGAGATCAGAGAAGTTGAGGGGGAAAGACAGTTGTTCGTTCCCAAAGTGGCCTATAAGGCGATGGTGAAGAGATTTGATTTTGCAGCTATTGGGGCATTAGCAGGGAACAATGGGAGTAGGAGACTTGATTACCCATTCATTTTTAATACTCTCAAGAAGCAATGGGCTGACTACCCCTCTGTTCGGTTTACAGTTGTGGGAAAAGGGAATTTCATCATTCGGACTGCCTCAGAAGAAGAAATCAATGCCATCCTAACCCCTGGAGCTTGGAGGGTGGGGTCCAGAGTTCTTGTGGCGAATCGTTGGAGGCCTGGCCAACCCATGAAGGTGGAGGCCACCAACAGGGTCCGCATTTGGATCAGACTGCCAGACTTTCCTATGGAGATGTGGCGCGATGAGGTGTTCGAAGATGTAGCAACGATCTTGGGCGCTAGATTTATTTCAACAGATCAATGCACCCGATGGGTGGAAAGAAATGGGTTTGCTAGAATCCAAATAGAAGTTCCCATCGGATACCAGCCTCTTCCAGAATTTAAAATGAGGATGGAGGATGAGAATGTCATCGCTCAGGTGATTGAATATGAAGCGAAAGTCAAATTCTGCTCTTCCTGTGGCTCCACAACACACTTTACAGCAAACTGCAATGTTAGTACAAGTCCTACTAACAGGGAAGCAAGCAAGGCCTCAGAGGATGGCTGGTCCAAAGTGCGCACAGTAAAGTTCAACATGAGGAAGCAAGAAGCCAGAGCACCTCAAGCTTCTCGGGTGAATAGATTTGAAGCATTGGGCGGTGAAGATCTTTTGCCCCCTTTGGCAGGCAATGAGCAGGAAGGAGGAGCTACTCCCGTGCATGCCCCGGTTTCTTCCATTGCTACAGACTCTATCAAGCAAATCTCTGCTATCAAGCAAATCCCAAGTGACCAGGGGGCAGGTGAAAAGGAAGGCAACACCAACTCAGCTTTTATGCAGATGGACCAGCCCTCAGAGACCTCCTGTCGCAACCATGACTATCCTGTAGAAATCGATGACATAGTCCAAGGCCCCCCAGGCTTTGCTGAGAAGGGCCATATGGAAGTAGATACTGAAAATGTCATTAACGGTGGTGAGCATGACAGAGACCGAAAAAGCAAGACTAGTAGTAAAAGCTCAAAAAGAGGACTTAACTGTAAGTTAGTTAGTCAATTCAAGAGAAAAGCCTCTGCTCATTCGGAACCAGACAATCTAATTGAGCTTCCTTCCAACAAAAACAATCAAGGGAACTCAAAGGGCAAGGTCAGTCGCAAAAAAGCTGGTGATTTATCTTCCACTATTGTTGATTCTGATGTACCAGTGGCTATGTCCATGGAGGAAGTAGTGAATGTTGGGTCTGCAGTCTCCTTGACAAGGACCGAGGATAGAGCTGACCTGGAAATGGACTTGGTGGTCCATGAAGATAGTTAGCTGGAATATACGTGGAGTGGCGAGCCCAGCATCGCGGCGGGATCTCACGATGCTACTCTCCACTTTGAAACCCGCAGTAACAATCCTTATTGATCCCAAACTGTCCACAGAAGGTATGATCAAATTTCAGCTGAAATTTCCTCAATACCGTATTCTGTCTAATGCAGGTTTTGAGGGGGAATGGGCTAGGATTTTGGTGATGTGGGATGAGACTGAAGTTACTCTAATCTCTCATTCCCTTGCGGTATGTTGGATTAATTGCTTGTTCCAATCCTCAAGCACTATGGAACTTTTCAATGTCATTGGGGTATATTTGTCTCCTGATTTTAGAATCCGCAAGCACCAGTTTTGAGATCTCCAATCGGTGATCCAATCCGCTTTGAATCCCCTTATTTGCCTAGGCAATTTCAATTCCATATTAAGTGCTACAGAAAAATCTGGTCGCGCTCCTGCAGCTGCTGCATGCTCCGCTTTTTTGAATTTCATTGCCTCTTCCAACTTGGTGGAGCGTTCAGATGAACACTTCAAATTTTCTTGGTCCAATAATAGGTGTGGCGATAGAAATGTGATGTGCCTTCTTGACAGAGTCTTTTTTAACCATAGCTGGCTAGACAATTTTCGTCAACTGTCCACAGTATCGCTGCTCCCGAGATCTTCTTCAGATCATAACCCGGTGGTGGTGAGGGTCGAGAAGATAAATGAATCTCGCCCTGGGAAAAGTGTTTTCAGATTCTTCAACTTCTGGCAGGATAAGGCTGATTGCTTAGACATCATCCATTCAGTCTGGAATCAGAAGTTCACTGGTTGCCCGATGATTCAGTGTCGATCCAAACTTGAAGAACTCCAAGCAAGGCTTAGTCGATGGTCTAGAGAGACTAAAGAAAACCTTACCTCTCAGATTGACTCTATTCGACAAGACATCGCTAACCTCCAAATTCAGGCTGAACGGGGTTCCCTACATGCGTTAGTGGAGGAAAAATCCTTGAAGGCCAGACTCACCAAACTTTTACAGATGGAGGAAGATTTTTGGAGGCAGAAGTCTCGTATGAAGTGGTTAAGGAGTGGCGATGCTAATACTCATTTTTTCCATGAAGCGGTCAAAATGCGAAGAAGACGAAACAAAATTCACCAAATTGTTATTGGGGATACTACTGTGACAGATCCTAAAGAAGTGATGCAAGCAGTTTCAGACCACTTCTATCAGTTTTTGGGGCAGGATACGTCCTCTGGTTTTGTGCCCTGTGCCTATAGTGACGGTCCTAAGGTTACAGAAGATGATAATATTGGTCTTCTGAATTTCATTACAGAGGATGAAATCAAAGAAGCTGTCATGGGTGCTGATGGCGATTCGGCCCCGGGTCCGGATGGTTTTAACTTCAGATTTTATCAATCTAACTGGGAAGTGGTCAAAACAGATATCTGCAATGTTGTAAGAGATTTCTTTGCCAAAGGAAGGCTGGTCCGTAAAGCTAATCAGACACATTTGGTACTCATCCCTAAGACGACAGGAAATTCACATATATCAAATTTCAGGCCTATTTCTTTGACAAATTGTTGGTTTAAAATTATCAGCAGGGTTATGGTCAATAGGATGCGTCTGATCCTTGAGAAGGTGATTTCTGCTAACCAGCATGCTTTTCTCAAAGGCCGTAACATTCAAGAATGCTTTTTGCTGGGCCATGAAGTCTTCCATTCCCTTGCCACTAGGAAAGGTAAAGCTTTGTGTTATAACATTGATCTTAGCAAAACTTATGATCGAGTTAGCTGGGCCTTTCTTGAATCAGCCCTGCACCACCTTGGATTCCATAATCAATGGATTGACAGGATCATGCAGATTGTAAGTTCTGTGTCAATGGCTGTACTGATTAATGGTAGGGAAGGACCCTGGTTTCAGGTGAAAAGGGGGCTTCGTCAGGGTGACCCGCTCTCTCCTTACCTGTTTGTAGTGGTTGCAGAGATGATCAGCAGGACAGTCAAGCATGCAACCCTGTATAAGCACATCAGATTGCCCCAAGTTGGTAAATCAAGAAGGTCCATTTCCTCTATTATGTTCGCTGATGACTTTCTGTTTTTTTCAGCTTATCACTGGCCGTCCATTCGTAAATTTAAAGAGCTGCTCGGGGTAATCGAAGTTAATTCTGGGTTGGTAATTAACCCAGAAAAAAGTCAGGTGGTGGGCTTTAATGTCAGCAGCCTAGAGATCCAACAAGTGGCAACTGAGTTAGGATGGGCAGTTGGATCCTTGCCGCTCAAGTACTTGGGATTGCCACTTCATATGGGGAAGCTTTCCACTAACCACTTTCATGTTTTGCTGATTAAGATGGAAAGCAGATTAACTGCTTGGAAGGAAAAGTTTTTATCTTACTCGGGTTGATTGTGCCTTGTAAACAGTGTTTTGGCTTCGATTTCCAATTATTGGAGTATGGTTTTTCGATTACCTAGCAACACCCTCAAACAGATGGAACGCTTATGCTCCAAATTTCTGTGGGGTGATGATGTTCAGAAGAGACATTTCCATCTAATCTCGTGGTCTAAAGCTTGCCTCCCGAAAGCTGAAGGCGGCTTGGGCATTAGATGTAACAGGAAAGCCAATGATGCGGCTTTAGCTTTTCTGGCTGTTCGTGCACTCTCTACAGACTCAGCTTGGGGTATTTATGTCAGGGAGAAGTATCTCCGTAACTCAAGTTTATGGGACACAAATCAGCAACGTTGTGCCTCTCACTGTTGGAAGGGTATGATTAAAGCATGGAAACTCATCAGGGAGAATGTTAGGTGGCAAGTTAAGAGTGGAACTGCAGTTAAGTTTTGGAAAAATCAGTGGTTGGACTATCCTCTTAATCGAAGCCATCACTTCTTAGAGGTGAACATGCAGGTGGACCAGCCAAATGTTACAGTATTCCAAATGGTGACATCATCTCACATTCGGGCGGAAGCTCTCATACAGCGTATGTGTCCTGGTACACTCCTTCCTCCCTCTGAATCTCTGGCTGGAGATGCCGTGGACGTCATCGTTTGGAAAGAACAAGGTAAGGCCATTAACTCTAGGCATGAAATTTGGCAATATATTAGCTTCAAAGGTCAGGTTGAGTATTGGAGGAAGACTATCTGGGTCGGGTTTGGGCCTCCAAGAGCGTCTTGGTCGCTATACCTTGCATGTGAAGGTAAGTTGCTGACAGACGATAATATGCAGAAGAGAGGAATTATTTTGGCTTCCATGTGCCCCCTTTGTCGTAGTGCAGGGGAATCAGTTACTCATTTGATCACTGGTTGCAAAGTGGTGAAGAATGTGTGGCGTTTTTTGGCTCCCCATTGTGGCATATGGCCCCTCCCTAGAGGATCCACTAAAGATGCTTTCAAGGCTTGGGGGAGAAAGAGAAAAGGTTACAAGTTTTTACTGAAATGTAGATTAATTGTATTCCACATTTTGGTTTGGTGTATGTGGCGACTGAGAAACCAGCTGAGGCATGACACCCTAAATATAAGAGGATCTATTGCAAACTGGGTATGGGATCGATGCATGGAGTTTTTTCTTAGCATGGAGGCTGATCGTCATTCCCTGAAATGCCTAAGAATGTGGTCACTCACAGGCATATGGACGGAAGGTTGGAGTCAGCAGAGGGACACTGGGGTAATAATCCAGATTGTATCGTGGGAGAGGAACCACACTTTGGGGTTAGCTGCAATGGTTAAATTGAGTAATGATACCATTCCTTGTGCAGTAGTCAAGTGGTCTATGCCCTCTGCCTCTATGGGTGAAACGTGGCTGCTCAATTTTTGTCTAAAGGTGGTCACTCAAGAGCATAAGCCGATTGTCCTCCAAGCCAACAACAAGAGATGGTTGCAATGGATCAACAGAGCTGCTAGAAGGCAACCCAGGTTGATTGCTCATTACAGCAAGATTGAACAATATCTTGCTTACTTACAGATTGACAACACTTATCCAGCTAGCTCCACAGTTGCTCTTTTTTTCTTGGCTGAAGATGGTAACCAATTTCATGAGTGGAAGGACCTCCCAGCAGATTGGGATGTTGTTGCTTATGCAAAGTTTTAATGAGTTTTCATCCCCTTCCTTTTGGGATCCTATAATTTTTTGACTGTAAATATTTCATTCCTTACTAATAAAGGTTGAGGGCCTATCCCTCTGCAGGTGTTTTCCGGAACTATGCTTGGTAGGGGCGGAGGTAGGTGCGGGCATGCATGGCAATTGTGGACGTAACCCCATGAAAAATTATTATTTTCATATTGATATTTGAAGATAATTTTTCTCATTTACATATTAATTCTCCTTAAAAAATTTAAAGGTCTCTTAGCTAGAAATTTCTGGCTATGCTTAATTAGTTGGCAATTGGCATGCTTCTATCACAGGAGCACTCGACCTTAACATATAGTTGAATTTAGGAAACATAAGTTTGGATTTGAATGAGCAGGGCAATTTGATCAATTGCTCAAGTATCTAATGTTTCAGGTTCAAGACTACATTAACGTCTGGTGTTGAGACCCAATACACATCAGTTAGTATAGTCGACTTAAATTAAACTGGTTTGTTGAATAGCCTCTCGCAACTTAAAAAAAGACCTCACAACTAAGGCTGGCAATCGGCTGGGCCGTAGGCAAGTACCTGGGCTCGGGCCACACTGGGCCGGCCCGATTGGGGTCGATAAGCCCAGGTGGGTCCGATAATTTTTTAATTATTATATATATAAATATAATATTTTATTATGATTAATTATATTTATATAATTATTTTTTATTAAAATATATATTTTTTAATTTAATCAGGCCGGGTTCGAACTTGGGCTTTAATGGTTGGGTTGGGCCCAGATTTCGGGTGTTGCGCCGGCCTGAACCCAGCTCCTTATGGGCCAGCCGGCCCGATGCCCAGGCTTGCTCGCAATCCATCGCCAGTGCAATTGATGGACTTTAAAGTGCTTGATGAGATCCACTTGCAAGATGTGCTAGACTATCTCAATGTTGTCTTCTTAATATTGACTAGTTTTGGCTCCTACTTATTGATGCTTAAATAGAAGGGTCGGTTCAGGTCAAATTCACTAGGGGACTGAATTATTTCCAAAGAGTGGAAAGACCAAGATTATATTTAGAGCTTCAGATATTGAGAGATTGGTTGGTCATAAGATAGGGTGATTCATTGATTGACAAAAGGGGCCGAGGGAGGGGGGGCCGCCTAGGCCATGGCCCGGGTGAGCACAGGAAAAAAAAAATTATTTTGAAAAAAAATCAATTTTTTTTAGTTTGGTTCGACCTGTCGCTCCTGAAAAATTCTAGCTCCGCCCCTAATTGACAACATTGGTTTAATATCAAGCTTCTTTCTCGTATTGTTACAAACAGTTTATAACATAGGAGGTGTTTGGGTGATACCTCTAAAACCAGGTTTTTAAAGTGTTTGCATGATATCAAAACTGGATTAAAAGAAAATCCAGATTTGACAAAACTTGGTTTTGTAAAAGGGAGTGAAAAACTTGATCCCCTTCGGGTTATTAAGTAAATAACCCAAGAATGGTAGGTCTTTCACTATATTTACAGAACCACCCTTCGTCAACCCTAGGTTTTTCTCGAACATAGTTTTGGCACCAAAGATTCCACAAACCATATTTTGCTTTTAAAATCTGGTTTTGGAACATTTAGGCACCTACTAGAAATTACCCCGGGCTTTTCTTCCCCAAAAAGTAGTGGCGGAGCCAGAATTTTTTTCTTGGAGGGACACATGTTTAGAAACATTTATACCTGGTGGGACACTTATATACATATAAAAATAATATTAAATTTCTCAATGTCAAAGTAAACGAATTTTAAAAAACTAGAGTGGGCAACTGCCCACCTTAGCCCACATGTGGTTACGCCACTGCCAATAAGTTGGTGTAACAGATTAGAAGCTATGAGCAGATAGTTCTATCTGTTTCCCTTACTAAAAAAGACACCGATACTCAAACTCAAATTGATGAATAACAAAAGTGTCACTTTAAAACATGAAAATCAGTCTTGAAAGCTTAAGAATGGAGAAAAAGATGAGGACTTGAGCTCTATAGTTAGATAATAACATAAAATGTTCCTCTACTCACCCAACAACAATTGAGATCTTTTGTTAGATAATAATATAAAATGCTCCTCTACTCACCCAACAACAAGTGGGTTTCTCATCTCCATTTATCTTCGCAAAAATTTAAAATTTATTATAAGCATTTACCTTTTAAAATAATATATATATATATATATATATATATATATATATATATATATATATATATATATATATATATATATATATATAAGTTTTAAAAGGCTTCCGGATAAGCATGAAACCTGGCGACACTTTTGACGCCGGGCTGGAGGAATGAGACGGCCCAAAGCATGCAGCAGCCTGTGGGCTCAGTTTCAGTAGGCGCGCACAGCCCATACCTGACTGCGGCGCACCCTCCACAGAAGGAAACGGGACATCACCGACAGCTTCCGTGTCAACACAGAGCCTCCCCGTCACCATCTCACAAACTCACAATAACCTTACCTGTGGTATGGCATCAAAGTTGACAGATCTTTTGGTGGTAGCGCACTGTTTCTCTGTTTTTACAAGGGGTGAAGAGCGTCGCTTTCTAAGGTTGGTGCAGCAAAGGGACGGGAAGAGCGTTCAAGAATCGAGCTCGGTTGAGTACGTGCTGCCAACTTGACTGTTCGTAGCAAAACGCCAATGCCCACATGAAGTTGTACAGAAAAAGATCTCTCCCACCTCAAGTCTTTTATCCCCTGCCTGTTTCCCTTTTCATCCGTTTGCTCCTTATAGTCACATAGCATATGCGAATCCCCTCTCCTTCCCTCCCCCCGCGCGCTCTTTCTCTCTCTCTCTCTCTCATAGGAAACAAAAGCATCTCCATGTTCATATTTTTGTCTACAGTAACACCTTCTCTGATTCATCTCCCCAGGCTCCACAATCTCTGATTCATCTCCGCCATGTCTGCGTTGGATTTTTACATTGCTTGCATTCTTGGAGGCTCCCTGAGCTCTGGACTCACTCATGCGGGAGTCACCCCTCTTGATGTCATCAAATGCAATATGCAGGTAAGCCATTACACCATTAAATTAATAGATCTCGTTTTGCCATCTCAGGCGCCATGTTGGTGGAGTTTTCTGTACTTTGACATGGTAAGAGAGTCCGGTGATGTTGCAGGCAAACCCATCAAGGCATGTGAGCATGGGATATACCTTACAGAAGGTGTTGAGCAAATATGGAGCAGGTGCCCTCTTCAAGGGTTGGGTGCCCACTCTGCTTGGGTATAGCGTTCAAGGTGCAGTGAAATATGGGTTGTATGAGTTTTTCAAGGTGGAGTGTGCAGGAATGGCTGGGAATCATGAGGGGCACAAGGCACTTGTCTTCATGGTTGGTTCTGCTTGGTCTGAGCTCATATCAGATGTGTTTCTGTGCCCCTTTGAGGCAGTTAAATTAAGGGTTCAGACCCATCCAAGCTTCGGTATTACCTTCCCGCAAGCAGCCCTTGAGATTGTCAGAAGTCAAGGCTTCAAGGGGTAGGTATGAGAAGCTTAGGTCTATTAATTTGTCCAATGTGATTCATCCATCCGTCCCATTTCAAATTCTTTTATGGTCTAGTGCTGATTATTCTTTAGATATTATCTATTAGAAGAGAGAGAGCCATGTTTCAAGAATTTTGCTGTTATTTTTTTTTTTAAATCTATTTTAAAATTTTTTTTCTTCTGGCTCTTTTAGGCTTCTGGTTTTCATGATTTGATTTCGCTTGATAACATTTTCTTTCTTTATTTTTCTATTAAAAGGAAAACGTTGGCATGGTTCTTTAGTTGAACAATTTGTTTTCTGTTTCTTGGCAGACTATATAGTGGACTTTTACCTTTATGGGGAAGGCAGATACCATGTAAGTTTAGCTCTCAGACCTTGAAATAAATAAGAAGGCAAAACGAATCTCTTTACGATTGGTTGCTAAAGGAAAATGATCGTTTCATCATTTCCTTCACACTGTTAAAAAAAAAAATTGAAGGTTTTTTGGGGATAATTTTTTTTCCTAATGTTTTTGCCTTCTTCATCTTCATTCTGTTCTTGCTTTTCGCCTGCAGACTCGGTGGTGAAGTTTGCATGCTTTGAGAAGACATTAGAAGGGATTTACAAATACGTTTTGTGTACACCAAAGGAGGAGTGTCCAAAGGGGGTGCAGTTGGGGGTGAGCTTCTTGGCAGGCTATGTTTCAGGGGTGGCCTGCGCCTTGGCCTCACACCCTGCTGATAATCTGGTATCCTTGATGAACAACTGTGACGGCGGCAGCGTCTCTCTTGTTAGTACTTCTCATCGTTGATTTGATTCTCTTAATTATTTTTTCTGATTAATAATTACCTGATGTTTCATCATTTTGAAAGCAAGATTTTGCTCTTGCTTGTTCCATACTTGCTCCGTCTGCTGAATGGGGTTTTCTGTTCCAGGCATTGCAGAAGATGGGCCTGGTTTCACTCTGCACAAAAGGCTTGTGGCTCAGAATTCTCATGGTGGGAACCATGAGCGGGGCACAGTGGGGCATATATGACGCTTTCAAGGTCATGAGTGGGCAGTAAGTATGGCGATCGCCCGTCCTTTTCGTTTGATTTGAACATAGAAAAATCAGGCCTATCAACGGCGGTGCACCATCTATTCTCATCCTAAGCGGGCTGTTTTCATCCATGCCACTCTTACGATGCCCGTGATTCTTGATATTTTTTCTCAAGGCTCTGCCTTTGAACGCCACCATCACAATCTGCAGTGATTTCTCAGAGAAAGTGGCACTTGGCTATTCTCGCTTGGAGAATGCGGAGGACTCATCGTGTCCTGTAGCTTGTGACTCAACTGTAGCTTCTACTTTTCTGTATGGGGCTGTCGATCCTACCAACGACCATAGATAGAAAGAGAAGGGGGGGGGGGGGGGGGGATAATAGAAGCTTCATTAATGCATTAGTTTTTCTTAGAAGAAATTTACACTCCTCGGGGAACAACTAGGCTTTTGCAATTTTATTTCAGGGAAAATAAAATTTTCTTATGGTATCTATTAAACATGCTATTATGTGGTAATAGAGGGGATAAGGATTCCAACCCATTGTTTCTTGACAAGCAAATTCCTCTCTTTTCCATAATGAGAACTCCCGCAGGATCAATCACGTTGGCTTCAAAACTGTAATGACTATACAATTGCTAGAACTGGTTACGGTACTCTACATATTAATCACAGATTATGAGATTAACTGTTCTTTTACATTCTTCAACCTCCCAATTAAGCTTTTTGCTTTTTGACTTTCATAGACAGATGCGATAAGTAACTGCCAACTATACCCACTAGTTTCTCATTTCTTAGATATAAGATATGTATAATTCGTTTTACTTGGTCATGATGCATTGGAAAGGTTAAGACATCGACGTATAATACATCAATCCTGGGCCAATAATGGTGCGCTTGTCGATAGTTTTATATCTGTCAACTAACTAGAATCCTAGTCCAGTTGTAAATTGAAGGAAGTCAGGAGTTCCATTCCCTATTGATCCTTTTTCTATATGATCTGAGTGTGTGTCTTCTTGACATGCTGTCGCAGTGTTTTGCTTAATGTCAGCCTGCTAAGTAATGGAGAAAAACTGCTTAAAATCTGACAGTTGGGCTTCCCGACGCCTTTATTTGTTCATTGCCTGTACTGACAGAAGAGTAATTATGTCTTAATTTTACTGTATGAACAGGGACTCCTTGGGCATGCCTGCATCTGAAGGAAGGAAGTCGAGAAGAGTAATGTCTGACGTTTCAGCCTATACAGCTTGCCATACTTAATCTCTTCCATTTGATTTTCCTTTCTACTTCCCCCTTTTCTCAAGCCCCTTCACTGGGTGGGCATATAATTTTATCTGCTTTGGTTTCTTATTTACTTGAGTCATGTAAATCGCTACTGTAATTGTAAAGTTGAAATTTGAGATGTCCTTGAAGTCCCACCATAGCTCCATCTTAGAAGGGAGCGCCAAGCCGTTGCCTGCACTAACTATATGGTCTTTTGGGGGTTATCTCTACAATATTTCGAAAGTTATTGTCTTAAATAGTTTTTGGGTTTTAAACCATGATGTCAAAGCTATTGTCATAAATATCGGTATAAAACTAGCACTGATGTTCACTGCGGGCGGCCATACAGTTCTTCCACAACTATTATATTCTTCACCAATCCTGGTTGGAGGCCTTTTAGGAGATTCATTATATCACAAGCTCTCTCTTCTGATGCTTCGCAGCAACTCCCAATCCCCTTCAGCACAAGTCTATAATCACACTTGACCCCAAAACAGTCACATCGACGAACATTGCCAATTTTTGGCCTATCAAGTCACCTTGCTGTTCACCTAACTTGTCATTTGCCAAATTCTTGGCATAAACAGATAAACTGCTTCTGCCCAAGGGAGGAGTTAGGAAAATTGGCTGGAGGGGCAGTTATTTAAAAATATCCAAATCTGGTGGGATATATATATATATATATATATATATATATATATATATATATATATATATATATATATATATATATATATATATATATATATATATATATATATAAGATTTTTATTTAAAAATAAATAACTTTTAAAAGACTGGTGTGGGGCAGTTGCCCACACCAGTCACCATCTGGCTATGCCACTGCTTTTGCCCCATCATCAGGACCTAGTTTTGCTGGTTGGGCCGGTGAGCGGTTGAAAACCCAGTCATCGGTTTAGGTTTAAGTGGTAGACGTTCCTCTCAAGTTGAAAGTTCATCCAGGTTTCAAAATAGCTCTAGGCCCTAAAGATAGAAGCAAGGAGAAAAGGACAGAGCTATATGTGGGCTGGACATTTGCCCACACCAGCCCCATAACCTCTAACCATTTGGCACCATTTTGCATATATTCATGCCACTTAAAATATGAGTTATGTGAAATTTCTGTTTCCGCCCCTAAGTGTGAAAGTGCTTGTTATTGTTTTCCAATGCTGGCCGGGGCACCACCATACATACATCACTAGAGCCTTTCCAATATCTAATGATAAAATTTCATCTCAAATACTTGGGGTTGCTATTACAAATCTAACCTACCCAGCTCTTTGCATGGTGACCGGGCGGTGGTAGAGAAAACTTTTGATGATAATCAAACATTTGAGTTTGCCACCAAAAATATATAGTTCAAGCGTGTACTGAATTTGATGGGAACAAATTTTGCTACGTTTAGAGTGGAAGATATGGATACTTTGTAATTGCAGGACCTTGGGACGACATGATAATGAATATGAAAGGGGGAAGGGTGTGAGTTCGGCTCTCTTGTTGGACGGTAGGACGAAATACACCACCTGCTCATCCAACATAGAAATCTAGATGGCTCTGTGAGATCTCCTCCTAGCTTGGGCCACAGCTGCTCTAAGACATCTTTTTTATCTCTAATAGCCATGGCCAGCTGAAACACTGTTCTTCTATGTCCACCAAACAGCCGATCTCATGTTATAGACGCACCCGTGGTATTACTTGCTAAGTTTGATTAGGCACGAGCGGATGCAGTTATGAAAACAATTAATGGGGCAGCTATAGCGACCCATCTGCAATTTCTTCCTTCATATTTAATAGATAGAAAGCAGTTAATGGTGCTCCTGGAGCCACGATGATGATGGTGGTGGCCATGCTGAAGGTCACGGTGTTGATCATGGTGGTGTTGCTGCAGATGATGCCAATGGTGTCTGTGGTGGTGACGCTGCATCTGGAATGGAAGGCTCTTCCCAGTGTCTGACTACACCTTTTAGTAACGTGGAGAAACGAGTCAGTGAACGAGGCAGTTTCACACCCGAGTATTCACAAGCTTTAATTCACTAGCACTATTTTCAACTGTTGCACTTCAATGGTGTTATTTCAGAAAGCATGACGGATAGTCTACGCCTTCGTTGACGCTTTTTAAGAAAGTGTCACGAGAAGGTCCGACTTCGCTTCACACACATGCGAAATAATCAATTGCGGTCTTTACTGATGCTTTCTGCGAAGAGCAGGTCCTCGTGGTATTTCATCCTTTTCGGAAGAGTACTCGCATAGAAACGTTCTTTTGTTATGATGTTCTAGCTAAATTTTTATGTCTAGCAAATTAGATAATGAAAGCAGGGAGAAGACTGGAGGTGCATGAAAGAAATTGTGGTATTACCATGCATGCGTGGAGAGACAATTCTCCGCCATGAGAATTGACCATGAGGTGATCGCTCAAAACGAAAGCGCAGGAATTTGATTATCAGATCAACGTCACTAGTGACGAGCCCTTCAAATTGCAGACTTAGACTTTTCCCGTAAGCTCATGGTGTATATGTAGTGATTCAAGATACCAAACGTATAAAGTTTTAAAGTTTAAATGCTTAGTGAATCTTTCTCTGAAGGGCCGCTCACTTTGTGGTCATAATTTTCAAAAAGGAAGTCAATTTTCTCGCTTCTTTTATCAGCCACAGTTCGCTGGTAACTTTTTTTAGAATACAAAAAGTGAAGAACAGTCATCACCTCTAGAACTTATAATTCTACAACTATACAAAGTGATAATTAGTTTGCTAGATACAACAAAGTGATAATTAGTTTGCTAATTTCATATCAATGAAGAGGCCGCACCACAGGGTGCCAATTATCAGCCAACGACATGACCTCGTCTCGTGATGCTGGAGGTAGCTGCTGCAGAAGAGCCTCCTTTATTGGAGCAGCATTTTGTTCACCAGATCTCAGGGCCAGCTCGAAGTAAAGCAGTGACATTAGCTTTTTTCCTTCCTGCCAAGGTGGAATGAACAATGTAATTCTTGGTTAATATTATTATTCGTTCATTCTTCAATTGAAGCAGTTCATAATCTTAAGCGCACCGAAACTTACAGAAAACAAATTGAGGCCATGCTCGAACTGAGCTTTACTATGGCCAGACTCTGCAGCACGTTTCATCCATATTCTTGCCTGCTGATAGCTACGAGGCATTCCTTCACCGGAAGAATAACACAAAGAAGCATTGTACATTGCACGAGGATTTCCGCCTAATGCAGCTTTTAGATACCATCGAGCCTGTTTTCAAAATATTCTACTGTGTGAGGGGATCACAAAGATTTAATTGCATGACCAATGCAAAAAAACAGAAGTATTAACACTTTTGCATATGATTTTAGGCTAGCTGTAGAAAATCTATCCTTGTCAACCAGTACGGCACTGCTAAAAACATGAAAATAGCATGGGATACAATATCAAGTGCAGAAAAGAAGAGGAGAAGCTGACACATTCAACCTCCTAATGGGGATCCCTTACTTCCCATTCACAGGACCAAAAGAATACTATATCAAAGGGTGCACCATGGTCGGGATTGCAGTGAATAACCCCATGGAAAGACCCACAGCCTTTTCTTCCATGATGAACTGTTGGCACCAGTCTTTGATTTTGTCTCTTGAACCGAGGAGAAAGGGGGGGCTCGGCAGGAAGAGGGTTGTAACATGAGAGAGCAAGGTCAACCTGTTTCAAATATACAACATCTGGAAGCAGACATATGTGCTGCCATTTTTTGGAAGTCTCTAGAATTGACTGTTGATAAAGGATCGCATCAGAAGATGGAGCTATAATGGAAAACCATCACCAAAACTACATTCCAACACCATCCTAAATAGGTTTGATCATTCGCAACACAGTGCTTCAGCATCCAACGAATAAGCAGGAATGGTCTATCAATCTCATTTTTTTCGGTGCCCTAGGGTTCACACCTCATTTTGTTCAGAGGAACAATATAGCTCCATAATTTTGAAACCATGCGTTACTAAAATATGGAAACCATATTTCCATCTGAATGCAGGGTACCAGAATAGAGCCAAAGTGGTGATGCATCCTATCCACTGGGCAACATTTACAGGGAAAGCCAGTAGGTACACAGCCTTGCATAACTCCCCAAATAAGGTTGGGCACCATCATAAAAGATATACTGTATAGAAAATTTTGACGTAATTAGAAACAATGAACCTCATTAGTGCGAAGTGTGAAAATTTTAAGATCACATACCGCTTTAGGTAGATCACGTTCCACACCACGTCCTTGCTGCAGACACAGGGCAAGGCTGTACTGTGCACGGGTATTGCCCTTAGAAGCAGCTTCGTAAAACAACTTTACAGCTTCTTTAAGATTGGGAGATTCAGCTACAAATGGATTAGCGTACAATTTCAGTAAAAATAATGGACATGATGTTCAGTAAAAATCATAGACATGATGATGTCTGCACCTAATAATCATCAAATATCATATCTAATCTAAAGAACCAGACTTCCTTCCAGAAGAGTCATTCTGTACTCTGACAAGTCCACATCACAGAGCAATCTTTTGATAAAATAAAAAGTGAAAATATTCTTGACCATAAGTTGCTAAACAAATGGAAAAAAATTAGATGTAATAACCACTTCATTTGGTAACAAGTTCACCCATTAATATTTGCATGGTGCAGTACAATCTACGGTTCCTGATAACAACCACAGTATATGGTGAAATAATGTTGTTCATTCCATTACCATCAAATTTTCGCTGCGCAAAGAAACCAAGTAATTTTGTCTTTAAGCTCTTGACCCTTTGGGCAATCCGCTGCTTGAATGAGAAAATGCTCAGTATAAGGTGCACTCACACAGGACCTTATTGATGCAGTACTTTCCTGTAATTCCTTTTTGTTCAGATCTAATCCAATTCGCTGAGGCATTATAGAATTAACATTTCCTGCTTTATAGGTTATTTTCATTCCAACGGCAGACATTTACCTTTTACAGAAAAATAAGCTGTGAACCCATTTACATCATGAGTATAAAGTATGAACCAAATCAATCTCAAAATTCGTTCCTGAAAAGGAAGCCACGCATGGCTTAAACTAAGTTTTTTTTGTTATCGCATACAGTCACTGCAACACGCGTTGTACACACCATCTCAAGATATCACAGGTAACAGGTGCTGCGAATTAGCCACTCACATATACCATCACCGATTCACTATGGTACTCTTCCCTATTAGGCAAAAGGACTCCCGGACGTGAACTCTAATGACACGTGCACAGGAAGGTCACACTTGGTAGCAGGTAATGACAGAATACGGAAAGAAGCAACATGTTGCAAGAAAGAATGTGAACTTTTCAGTTATGCTGAAAAGGATGCACAGGTTTTACTCCATTCCAAGAAGTCGTTTAGTCAATCGGCCAAGCAAACGGCAAGTGAAACAGGGAGATTACACCCAACCATATAGCAAAGGATTTCCATTTGAGAAGAGGAAGATGAAGAACCACATAGCCATCAATTTTGCGATGATATAATCACAAGAACTGAATCAGAAGAAATTCCGAATGTAAATAAGATCAAAAGCCTCCAAAATTCATAAAAAAATAAGTAAAAGAGTACCCTGCAGACAAGAAAGCCCAAGATTGCACTGGCCAGCAGGATCACCTAACAGAGCGGCCTCTTGAAACAAAGCGATTCCTTCGTCTTTTTTCCCCTGCCAACAACAACCACCACCGTCACCGTCATTCAACACCCGAATTTACTAATAATGCAGAGAGAAAGATTAACCGCAGAAGGTCAAAAGAGGAAGGAGTTGGAATTGAAGGGCACCATCTCCCAGTATATGAGGCCAGCATCGACCATGGCGGCCGCGCACCCTCTAGAAGCGGCCTTAAGGAAAGTTTCAAGCGCCTTTGGGACGTTACGGCGAACGCCACCAGTGCCATGCTTGAATCTCTTGCCCCACCGGACAAGAACCACAGCCTCCCTGAGCGGCTGCAGCCCTTCCCTCCAAGCCCGACAGACGCCGCTCGCCGCCCACAGGTTAGTCACGGAGAAGGCAGCAGCGATTTTACGGAGGACGTCGAACGGAAGCGAAGAGAAATCGGCTGCAGGCTCCCGTCTCCCACCGTTTTCGTCACCGAACCAGTAGCTCCTCTTCTTTCCCGTCCTCGCGACGGCCACACCGCTCTTGGAAGCGTGGGAGGACATGGGGAGTGAGGCAAAGGGGCGAGGACGTTGCGTGCCGTCTGAACCAGGCGGCCACGTCCTCTGGTGGTGGTGGTGGCCGTTGTCAACCGGCCCTCTCCGCCGCTGCATCTTCTTCTCCTCGTCCCTCGACTCTCTGATCTCCTCCAGGCTCCAAGGCTCCAACGGCGATAGAAGTTGGAGAACTCTTGCCAATGGTCCGGATCAAGACATAAGTTTCTGATGATGGGCATCGACGCATCGTCCACAAGGCATTCACGCCTGCTCTCCGATTTGTTCTTCCCATGAGATGACTTCTGTCAACCATATGGTTTGGTTGGGGACGTTCGATCCAAGAGATGGATGGAGGCAGATGATGACGCTGCGAGTCGGTTGGATGGCTGACCATGGACAAGTACGTTTCATTGTGCTTAAAATGCATTCCTATAATATAACTCCTCATCCCCACGCAAACACAGGTAGTGAACACAAGGAAAGCTGGGAAGGTTATTGACTCGTACTCGGACCAATCACAACTTGTGACTCGCACTCGAATCTAGTGACTAAAACTTGAATCAGCAGATGACTAAGTTATCGACTTAGCGAATTGACTCGATAATATTTGCCACCACCTTAGAAAATTTGAGATAGAAATTCTTTTATAGTTTACGAACTCATGAATTTCGACATTACACTTTGGCAATTCGCATTGTATTTCACTTACTTTTTTTTTTTGAATCTTTTGGTTGACCCTAAGAGTTCACCAAATCTTTGCTTCATAATTTTGTAAGGCTGATGATAAAGAGTAGCTTGAAGAAAGGGACTGATAAATCTAATGTTATCCAACTCCATCTGGTGATGGCAAATGTTCATGCCCTGGTTGCCACCGACCCACCCGCCCAAGCCGCTTGACGCCTAAGTTCCCAACCAGCAAACGTTACAAATCCGTTACTTCCACAGTTACCCGGCCACCGGACATCCGATGCTCGATGACCCCTAAGCAAACGTTCTCATCAAGATATATATTTATTTTAATGCCTTAGAATTGTATGTGCACAATAAACATTTTAACTTGTCGTTATCTCATATCCTTTTCATTATCTTATACCCCAATGGTTGTCTTTTACATATTATCTCGTACCTCTGCCTCTGTCATCATGTCATATCTATAACATTAACAAATGGTGGTATGAGATAATGACAAGCGCATGAGATAATGGTATGAGATAACAACAGAAATACGAGATAATGTTAGGATATGAAATAATGCATATGATATGATTGATATAAGATAATGACAAAGATATGAGAGGATGAGTATGAGATGACGATATGAGCGAGATAAAAAAACAAAGATTGTTTATTTGTTGCTCAAAAATCAAAATGGTATATTAGTTATAATGATCTATACATACATCGAATCTCAAAACCTTACTTTTTTTTTGTTTCTTTTTTTGTCCCGACTACTAGGAGCATTTTTCATTATTACTACACTGGCATGCGAAAATTTTGTGCACGGCACTGTGTATAAAACTAGCTCCAGGGCAGAGGGAAGGGGCCAAAGCCATGGTCAACATCAATGCTTCATGGCTGGGCATACTACAACCTCATATTTTTAAAAATTTAAAATTTTACATGTAAATTTAAAAAATTTTAAGACAAACAATAGGTAATCAATTCCCGAAGTCTTCCATCTATACTCAAGAATATTGTCTACATATAAAGAGAGAAATTGGAAAATTTTCTCTTGCTGTTTCATGTAAACACAATGATGTTTATCAATCATCTTAAAATCTTTACTCAGCTTTTTATCATAAAATAATAAGTACCAATAAGTCGATGATTATTGAACTCAATAAGTAGATCATTTGAACTTCAAAAATTTTCTACTCTCCGCAATTGACAGAAACTAGGAGTACCTACGGAAAAGTAAATATATCTGAACATTCAAGAGGCTTTCTATTCATGAGTGAAAATAATAATGGAAATGTGACAAAGATAAGTTCAGGGAATGCTACATTTTAGAAAACGATTTTCTTAAAATTGAAAAGATATAACTAATCTTGTGTGTTAAATAGTCTACAATAAGAAGATATATTTGTTATACTTCATGACACACAAAAGCAAGTGTCTTAATTTCTTCCCAAGTTTGTGATATTACAATATTATCAAATTATGAAATCTATCAGAGTGTGCAGATACAGGATCCCTTGTTACAACATGCATATGTGTCATATTCATTCAGAACATCCTATCATCGTAAGGTTCTTAATTTTTTTTTTTCATATCTTTAAGTTGCATTTGATTTACCACATAATCTAAGATATAAGGGGATCTACAATAGCTGAAATCCACAATATGTATCAACCCTCCAACTACATTATAAAAAGCAAGGATTTTGAGATCCGACCAGGGGGAAGAGGAAGGTGGGGGCTGGACCTCAAAAAACATGAATTTGAGATCAGCAGTAATAAAAAACTGTATATAATTAAATGTTAACTATCATGTACAACTTATTTTTAGTTTGAATGTCTTTTTTAGTAGTTTGGTCATGGAGCCAGAAAGTTCCTTGGATCAAGTCGTTCAAGCTTTTGATTGGGATTTGCCAACTAAGTGGCAATGACTGGTTGACAATGAATTTGAAGTCAATGAAGCTTTTAACAGAGACATGCCAACTGAATGCAGAAAAGAATACAGAAGTGATTTAGGACCTAAGCTAGGGATGAAGAACTTTTAATTTTGGTCAATATTGATGCTTTTAATTGGGACGTTCCGACTAATTAACTGCAGAAACATCTAATTAATCATATTTTTCTATCAAATATATGAGGTTGCTTTGCCAAGAATCTAAACCATTAGTCTTTTTTTCTTATGACAAAGGTGGACCATGTTTGCTTGAGCTATGCATGGACAATATAGTTTCGAGAACATAATGGCCCGTTTCTAAATGAATGGCGAATATCTCAATATCTGAAGCTATTACTATTAAAATATTAGAGATTTTGGGGGTTTCGACAAAGGTATAAAGAATGATAAGATGTCTTATGTATGCTTGAGTTGACAACGAAGAACATTAATTTAAGAAGATCGATAGTGATAGCTGGTCCAGTCAGTCTCTTATATATGTAACCTCTCCTTCCATTTGATTTCATTCGCAAAAGTCTTGATCAACACCAAAGAAAAAGCTAGACCAATATGGGAAAGCGCCTTGTACCTGCAATACTGCTTGCAGCTGTTTTGTTTCTGAGCATTGCAGAGAGTTTCATAATTCACCCAGATGATCTCAATGATGAACAGCACCTTTGGGATCTGTACGAGAGATGGGTTCGCTCCTTCAACGTGTCGAGAGCAAAGGTCGAGATGCTCAAGCGCTTCCCTGTATTTGTAGAGAATGTGCGATTCATTGAGGCGTCCAACAAAAATGGCGTTTCCTTCAAGCTTCAACTAAATGCCTTTGGCGACCTGGCAAATGAAGAGTTCCTGTCAATATATGCTCGCTACAGACCAGATCCTAGTGCCACAAAGAATGCCACTGAAGTTTTCAAGTATGGGAGTTATTATACTCCTAGCTCGATAGATTGGAGGGCTCTTGGAGCAGTAACTCCTGTTAAGAATCAGCAACAGTGCGGTAGGTCAACCAACATGCTATCCTCTACCCTTCTCTTAGGAAGATTCCTTCCCCTTATGAGGAATAATATTGAGACCAAGCTCTAGGTTAGCATGGTCGAATGCAACATTACAAACAAATATTCTCTTTCTTTTTCCTACATGAAAAGATTTGAACACAGAGACGGATTGCGGAGGTGTTTGACAACTGTTTAATGTATCTGCCTCAACACTTTAAAAGTTGTTTTATGTATTGGTCTTCATTTTTTAGACAGATATTAGAAAAAATAACATCTGCCAAACTGTCCCATAATGTGTCAATCCCATGACTCATGAGCCAAACCACATATAAGCTGGTGTGGGCAGTTGCCCACACCAACTTCTTAATTTTCTTTTATTTTTACATTAAGATCATTAATACTTACTTTGTTCTACATGTAAGTGCCTTTTCACCTATGAAAACCTGTGAATCAATAACCCTTCAGAATTTTTTTTTCGTTCCACTACTGCTCATGAGCATTTACATTAGTAGCAGAGCTACAGAGTGGCTGGTGTGGGGGTACTGGCCCAAACCAGCCATTCCAAAACCCGATTGCAAAGAAAGAGAGACCCCAGTCCAGTTACATGCAATGCCTACACCAGACCTAGGTTGGTGACTAGAGGTGCACCCTCAATCAAATTTTTTTTAATCCCGACTCCACCACTGATTCACATGTGCAGGGTCCTGCTGGGCGTTTTCGGCAGTGGCAGCAATCGAGGGCTTGAACAAGATCCTGAGTGGGAGTCTGGTTTCATTGTCAGAGCAGGAGCTAGTTGACTGTGATTCCTTCGAGTATGGGTGCGAAGGAGGAGACCCACGTAAAGCCATTTACTTTGCTTCGACGAAGGGTGGTCTTACCACAGAAAGCAACTATCCATACTCTGGCAACCAGTCTACTTGTCAAACCACTAAGGTGATTGAACTACTTTCTCCATTTTCTTCTTCCTTCATCTTCCCTATGTGGTTCTTTTGGTAAGCTCCTGTTCTAGCTAAACTTCATTTGTTGTTTGGCCAAATTTTTTGTCTACATGGAAGTGCAGATGGGAGAGCTTGCCGCAAGGGTACGTGGACTCGGGTTGGTGCCTTCGAATAATGAGCCCACCCTCACGCAAGCTGTTGCGCGTCAACCAATATCAGTTGCAATTGACGCAACTATGTTTGCGATTCTACAGTCAGGTCTCTCTCTCTCTCTCTCGTCCATATGTCGATATGGTTAATCAAATATATGTCAGTTTAATCTTGAAACTGTTCGATATGTTAGCTGCTAGCTCTTAATCTTAGTTGGGTTTCCCTTGTTTCCATCATGTACCCTCAATTGCATGCAGATTCAAGACTAAGCGGGTTATGTACGCCCTGCTGGTACACATAATTTTCATGTGCCAGTATGGTTAACGATGAAAACACCGCTGGTAAATAAAAAAAAAACTTTCCGCTGGTAAATAAAAAGAAAACTTTCTTTTCCCTAGTTTCAGTCATATAAGCAACTAAAAAGAACTTTTCCACAACGATCTCTACTTTGTTAACATTCTTCTGATTCACAAATTTCATTATTTTAAGTTTTTTCAACTATACCAATCATCATGATCTTCTGTCGAACCTGTAATATATGATTTATCCATCTTTTGGAGATTGGTCCACTGCCATCTAACCAGCTGCCTACGGTAATTACAGAAGCTCACCTTTTAATATATAGATAATCTTCTTTTGACGAATTGATATTTGTCTTGGACTTGATTTTTTTACTCTGTTGTCATCATTGTAGGGTGTATTCACAGGGCCATGCGGAAATAATCTCAACCATGCAGTCACTGTTGTTGGATATGGAACTACAGTTGAAGGATCCAATTATTGGTTAGTGAAGAACTCGTGGGGAACCGAGTGGGGTGAGGAAGGATATATAAAAATGGCACGCGATGTCGGGGGGCCTCAAGGGCTATGTGGAATTGCCATGATGCCAGCTTATCCAGTATAGGCATCAATGGGTGCCCTAATATGAAATAAAATTATCTGTATGTGGGAAGTGGTTGTACATATCTGAAATAAATGAATAAGTCTACTTCTCCTAGAATGTCATTGGGTTATGTTGTACTAATGTTCAATAATATGTAATGGAGTTCATGAATGAACTGTTTTCATGTTTGTTGTTATTATTATTTTCTTGTTCTTTAAAAGCCGATTTTACACAGATAGTAATTATTGGCATTTGACATTCTATTATTTCCATTAGATCACTCAATTATAGGAACACATACCAATACTTTTGTAACCCCATTCGAAAATTTCAATTTGACCTTTACGAATTTATTCTCCGGGTGGAAATAAACAAATATTTCAATGGCAAATGGAGGTATTTAGGAATGCCACCATTCCCTTTTCCATTTATAGTATTTCTAAAATGCTGCCCAAGGGCCATAAATGATAAATGATGAATAAGATAAATTAGGAGAACAGCTCGGGCATGTCCGGAAAAGATACAGCCAAGAACATTAAAATCAACCTTACTGTTCTTATGCAATAATTTCCGTGTTTTCTATCTTGCCCCTTCAAATAGCAAGCATGATAATCTTTGTGTCGGAATCGAAAACTCATACTTGATGGGTTAGTGTGTGATGACATTTATACTTCACCGAAAGTTCAGTGTTTGTGCTCAATTGTCTGCAACAGATCAAGTTACGTACGTTCTGCAATTTTGTTAGTCAGCTGGGTGCTGTAAGTTTGGGATGCAAGTGTGTGTTGCAAGTGTTTAAGCAGCAGAGAAACATGTAAATTTTTAAAAACTTAAAATTTTACATGTAATTTTAAAAATTTTTAATGCAAACAATAGGTAATCAATTGCCCAAGTCTTCCATCTATACCCAGGAATATTGTCTACATATAAAGAGAGAAATTGGAAAATTTTCTCTTGTTGTTTCGTGTAAACACAATGATGTTTATCAATCATCTTAAAATCTTTACTCGGTTCTTTAGCAAAAAATAATAAGTACCAATACGTCGATGATTATTAGACTCAATAAGTAGATCATTTGAACTTCAAAAATTTTCCACCCTCCACATTTGACAGAAACTGGGAGTACCTAAGGAAAAGTAATTACATGTGAACATTCAAGAGGCTTTCTATTATTGAGTGAAAATCATAATGGAAATGTGACAAAGATAAGTTCAGGGAATGCCACATTTTAGAAAACGATTTTCTTAAAATTGATAACTAATCTTATGTGTTAAATAGTCTACAAGAAGAAGATGTGTTTGTTCTACTTAATGAGACACAAATATTAAAGGGAAGTGTTAATAGCTTGACAAGTTAATGATATTACAATATTATCAAATTATGAAATCTATCATAGTGTGCAGATAAGGATCCCTTGTTACAACACGTATATGTGTCATATTCATTCAGAATATCCTATCATCGTAAGGTTCTTAATTTTTTTTTTCATATCTTTAAGTTGCGCTGGATTTCACACATAATCTGAGATCTAAGGGGATCTAAAATAGCTGAATCCACAGTATGTATCAACCCTCCAATGTGGATGTCAAATCCGTGCTACATTATAAAAAGCAAGGATTTTGAGATCCAAACAGAGGGAAGAGGGAGGTGGGGGCTGGACCTCAAAAACATGAATTTGAGATCCGCAGTGATCAAATATTTTATATAACCAAATGTTAACCATCATGGACAACTTCTTTTTAGTTTGAGTGTCTTTTTAGTAGTCTGGTCATGGAGCCAGAAAGGACCTTGGATCAAGTCGTTCAAGGTTTTAATTGGGATGTGCCAACTAAGTGGCAATGAGTGGTTGACACTGAATTTGAAGTCAATGAAGCTTTTAACAGAGACATGCCAACTAAATGCAGAAAAAATAAAAAAGTGATTTAGGACCTAAGTTAGGGATTAAGCTTTTAATATTGTTCAATATTAATGCTTTTGATTGGGACATTCCAACGAATTAAAAGCAGAAACATCTAATTAATCATATTTTTCTATCAAAATATGAGGTTGCTTTGCCAATAATCTAAGCCATTAGTCTTTTCTTTTTCTTGACAAAAGTGGACCATGTTATTGCTTGAGCTATACATGGACAATATAGTTAGAGTACATATGAGACCGTTTGGTAAATAAAATCTGCCTCAATATTTAGGACATAGTCATAAAACAATTACTTACTATTTCATTTGTCAAATTAACCCGTGAGTTTCTAACTTGACATCCTTCACATTTCCAATATGTGGGTCATTTGCGATTGTAAAATAATGCCCACCATGTGGCTGACCGTTTCTAAATGAATGGTGAATATCTCAATATCTGAAGCTATTTCTATTAAAATATTAGAGACTTTGAGAGTTTCGACGAAGTATGCTTGAGTTGACAACGAAGAAAATTAGTTTAAGAAGGTCGACAGTGATAGCTGGTCCAGTCAATCTCTTATATATGTAAGCTCCACTTCCATTTGATTTCATTCTCAAAAGTCTTGATCAACACCAAAGAAAAAGCTAGACCAATATGGGAAAGCGCCTTATACCTGCAATACTGTTTGTAGCAGTTTTATTTCTGAGCATTGCAGAGAGTTTCATAATTCACCCAGATGATCTCAATGATGAAAAGCACCTTTGGGATCTGTACAAGAGATGGGCTCGCTCCTTCAATGTGTCGAGAGGAAAGGCCGCGATGCGCAGGCGCTTCCCTATATTTGTAGAGAATGTGCGATTCATTGAGGCGTCCAACAACAATAGCGTTTCCTTCAAGCTTCAATTAAATGCCTTTGGCGACCTCACAAATGAAGAGTTCCTGTCAATATATGCTGGCTACAGGCCAGATCCTAGTGCCACAAAGAATGCCACTGAAGTTTTCAAGCATGGGAGTAATCAATATACTCCTAGCTCGATCGATTGGAGGGCTCTTGGAGCAGTAACTCCTGTTAAGAATCAGCAACAGTGCGGTAGGTCAACCAACATTCTATCTTCTACTCTTTTCTTAGGAAGATTCCTTCCCCTTATGAGGAATAATATTGAGACGAAGCTCTCGGTTAGCATGGTCGGATGCAACAGTACAAACCAATATTCTTTTTTTCTTTTTCCTACCAAAGTGTGAAAAGATATGAACAAAGAGATGGATTTTTACGGGGTGTTTGGCAACTGTTTCTGCCCAACACTTTAAATGTTGTTTCATAAATCTGTCTCCATTTTTAGATAGATACTAGAAAAAATAATACACTGTTACTGTTGCCAAACTGCCTCATACTATGTCAATATCATGACTCATGGGCATTTACATCCTGAAGCAGAGCTATAGGGTGGCAGGTGGTGGGGTACTGACGAAAGAGAGACCCGAGTCTAGTTACATGCAATGCCCATGCCAGACCTGCATGGGAGACTCGAAGTGCACCCTCAATCAAATTTTTTTAATCCTGACTCCACCACTGATTCACAGGGTCCTGCTGGGCGTTTTCGGTAGTGGCAGCAATCGAGGGCTTGAACAAGATCCAGAGTGGGAGTCTGGTTTCATTGTCAGAGCAGGAGCTAGTTGACTGTGATGTCTACGAGTATGGGTGCGAAGGAGGAGACCCACGTATAGCCATTTACTTTGCTTCGATGAAGGGTGGGCTTACCACAGAAAGCAACTATCCATACTCTGGCAACCAGTCTACTTGTCAAACCACTAAGGTGATTGGACTACTTTCTCCTTTTTCTTCTTCCTTCATCTTCCCTATGTGGTCCTTTTGGTAAGCTCTTGTTCTAGCTAAACTTCATTTGTTGTTTAACCAAATTTATGTCTATATGGAAGTGCAGCTGGGAGAGCTTGCCGCAAGGGTACGTGCACTCGGGTTGGTGCCTACGAATAATGAGTCCACCCTCATGGAAGCTGTTGCACGTCAACCAATATCAGTTGCACTTGAAGCAACTATGTTTCAATTCTACAGTCAGGTCTCTCTCCCTCTCCATCTCTCTCTCTCTCTCTCCCCCCTCCCCCCTCTCTTGTCCATATGTCGATATGGGCAGTCAAATATAAGTCAGTTTAATCTTGAAACTGTTCGATATGTTTGCTGCTAGTTCTTAGATCTTAGTTGGATTTCCCTTGTTTCTATCATGTACCCTCAATTGCATGCAGATCCAAGAATAAGCGGGTTATGTACGCCCTACTGGTGCACGTAATTTTCATGTTTTGGCATGGTTAACGATGAAAACACCCTTGGTAATTTTTTTTTTTTTTGAAAGAAAGGAACTTTCTTTTGCCAAGTTTTAGTCATATAAGCGACTAAAAAAAACTTTTCCACAACGATCTCTACTTTGTTAACAGTTTTCTGATTCACAAATTCCATTATTTTATGTTTCTCAACTATATCAATTATCATGGTTTTCTTTCGAACCTGTAATATACAATTTATCCATCCTTTGGAGATTGGTCCACTACCATCTACCAGCTGCCTACGGTAATTACAGAAGCTCACCTTTTAATATATATATAATCTTCTTTTGACGAATTGATATTGTCTTGGACTTGATTTTCATACTCTGTTGTCATCATTGTAGGGTGTATTCACAGGGCCATGCGGAAATAATCTCAACCATGCAGTCACTGTTGTTGGATATGGAACTACAGTTGATGGATCCAATTATTGGTTAGTGAAGAACTCGTGGGGAACCGACTGGGGTGAGGGAGGATATATAAGAATGGCACGCAATGTAGGAGTGCCTGAAGGGCTATGTGGAATTGCCATGCAGCCAGCTTATCCAATATAGGCATCAATAGGTGCCCTATTATGAAATAAAGTTATCCACGTGTGGGAAGTGGTTGTACATATCTGAAATAAATGAATAAGTCTACTTCTTCTAGAATGTCATTGGGTTATGTTGTACTTGTTCAATAATATGTAATAGAGTTGATGAATGAACTGTTTTCATGTTTGTTATTATTATTATTTCCTTGTTCTTTAAAAACGGAGTTTCCTGCAGATAATAATTATTGGCATTTGACATTCTATTATTTCTATTCGATCACTCAATTATAGGAACACATACCAATACTATTGCAACCCCATTTGAAATTTTCAATTTGACATTCACAAATTTATTCTCCAGGTGGAAAATAAACAAATATTTCAATGGCAAATGGAGGTACTTTTGGAATGCCACCGTTCCCTTTTCCATTTATAGTATTTCTAAAATGCTGCCAAAGGGCCATAAATGATAAAGCATAAATATGATAAAATTAGGAGAACAGCTCGGGCATGTCCAGAAAAGATACAGCCAAGAACATTAAAATCAACCTTACTGTTCTTATGCCATTATTTTCGTGTTTCCTAGCTTGCACATTCAAATAGCAAGCATGATAATCTTTGTGTCGGGATTGAAAACTAGTACTTGATGCGTTAGTGTGTGTTGACATTTATACTTCACCGAAAGTTCAGTGTGTGCTCGATTGTCTATAACAGAGCAGGTTCTGTAAGTTCTGCAATTCTGCGAGTGTTTAAGTAGCAGAGAAACATGTAGCTGCACGCAGCTGTATCTGAGCTGTAGAAGAACGTAGAAGGCAGAGTGGTAACAGAGTTGTAACAACTCGTGTAACAGAGCTAATATAAGTTACAGCAATATAATACAGTAACAGTAGTTCTTTTTCTTATCTGATATTTATGACCTTGAATCGTTCCCTCCGAAAAAAGAAACAAATCATGTAGGTATGGCTTGAAGCCGGAGAACTTATCCAGGATATTATTCGATTGGTATTTGGTGGTACCTTCTTTTGCATTAGGCAGTCCCGAATTGATGAACGATAATTGACTTGTTTCATTGTTTCTGGTTAATTGTTTGGTATGTAGCATAATTGCAGAAACGGATTCAGCAGTAACGTAGCGGCGGCATAGAATTTGTTTGCATCCAGCAAATTGGATTTGCATAAAAGTTTCAGCTTGTGTCTTAATTTCATGTAAGTAATGCAATAACATTCCGACAAGCGATTAAACTCTGCTCTTGTGTGCAAGTTACTCAGTCTTGCTGCTCCTGTACTCGATCTATCCAGCATGAACACTGCCCTTTTCATGATTTTGACTACCGATGTTAGGATTGTGAAAATAAGCCATAGATTTAACTTAATTTCTCGACATATGAATTACTTCTCAAACTAGATCTTTTCAATAATAATGGTATTCTCTGGAATGTTTATTGGACTTGACTCTTGAGGCAACAAAAAATCTTCTTCCCCATATTTAACCTGCACCCACTTTAGAGTGGAGAGAGATTAATCTCCAGTCACTTAAACGGAATAGATCCTCTCCGATGATGAACCTTGTTCAGTGAGCCTGTTCACTCGCCATTTGTCACTTGCTCACTGGGTCTGAAAGAACTTGGTTATCATAAAAAAGACCTTCAACCTGCCCAACCGCCCACAGTACCTGTGATCGCCATTAATCACATCTCTCTCCTGACCATAAAGCTTCTCCCTCGTTGCCATCTTCTCCATCTTCCCTTACTAGATAAGCCAGAAATGCAGTAGATATTTTCTCATATTGTGCGAACCACCACATCAATTACTAAAAGTTCTGCTGCACAACCTATCCCTTAATGATACTCACATGCAGAGAGCGAGCTGAGAGAGACAGAGATCAGAGAGTTTTTAACAATGCATATAAAAAGTTCCTTCTTCCTTGGATTACTTCAACCTCTGCATCACTTAGCAGCAACTGAACCCCAAAGCAGGGATGGCTCTAGAGCCTAAGGTCACCCTCGTCACCGCCAAAGCCAAGGTCGCTTACCCAGTAGACCCTTCCGCCTACGAGCTTCTCAGCGTGATTGGCCATGGAGTCAGCGCCATAGTTTACAAGGCCAAGTGCCTCCCCATGCGAACGACGGTGGCCATAAAGACGGTGGACCTCGAACGCTCGCCGAGTCTGAACTTGGACAGCCTTCGCCGGGAGACTCAGACCATGGCCCTCCTCTCCCACCCCAACCTCCTCTCTGCCCACAGCTCCTTCATCGTCGGACCTTCCCTGTGGATCGTCATGCCTTTCATGGCCTGCGGATCGTTGCACTCCATTATGACCTCATCCTTCCCAGGAGGCCTAGACGAACACGTGATAGCGATTGTTCTCCGGGACACGCTCAAAGCCCTCGACTACCTCCACCGTCAAGGCCATGTCCACCGGGACATTAAGGCAGGCAACATCCTCGTCGACAGCGACGGCGCCATTAAAGTTGCAGACTTCGGCGTCGTCTCGGGGTCCGTCTTTGATTGCTCCTCTGGGTCTAACCTGCTGAGCGACATCACGGGGACTCCCTACTGGATGGCGCCGGAGGTCATTCTGGCCGGCGACCGGCAGGGGTACAACTACAAGGCCGACATGTGGTCGTTCGGGATCACGGCGTTGGAGTTGGCGCACGGCCATCCCCCACTGTCCAACCTTCCCCTGGCCAAGGCGCTCACAGCGAAGACGTCCCTGCGGATCGCCTCGGCCGAGTCTTGTTTCAATGAGAAGAAGTTCTCGAAGGCTTTTAAGGAGATGGTGGCCATGTGCCTCGTCGCCGGCGACCCCGCCATGCGTCCCTCCGCCGAGAAGCTCTTGAAGCACCCTTTCTTCAAGAAGTGTAAGAGCTCCGACCATTTACTGAAGATGGTGCTGAAGGATCTGCCCAGCGTGGAAGACAGAGCCGCAGCCGCTAAGGGTACTTCAAGGATTGATCATGAAGAAGACGAACAGGACGCGAGGAGGAGATGCAGAAGGATAAGCGGATGGAATTTCAACGAGGAGATCTGCAAAGTAGAGCCCGTCCTTCCCAAGGAGCCCATTAACAGTAATAAACCGGCCAATGTAGGCGAGAATCCAGATGGAGAAACTGAGAAAGTAATCGTGGAGAGGATGGACAACATATCTCTTCACGCCAAGCCAGGTACCTTTCGCAAGAACTTTTGTGCGATATATATTATCGTCCTCAAACAAGGATTGAAGGGGATTAATATGTAGTAATAATATTCTTGCTTAAAACTAATAATATTCCATCCAAAGCGACTAAAGATATTAGTAATAGGCACAACTACGTTTTTGTTACTTTGTGAACCATCGATTGTAAAACATATACAGATCAATCTAATATGCGCTAATAAGAATTCGTTAAATATGCATCAAGTGGTAATGCTATAGAAATTGGATAGTTAAGGATATGATATCCTTCAAGTTCGGCTATATCTAAATTAATTTGGTATTTTTAACTATATTTTGTTAATCGATGGATTAGATTCATTTTGCTAACAACGTGAATCATATCATTCGTTCGTTTCTTTTGACAAGCTTTGGATGTATTTCGATCATGACTTCTACCTCTTAACAACCTAAACATGCATTCGCTGTTAAGCCTCCAGTGAGGAGATCAAGAATAATATTGACCATTGATGTTTTTTCTTTTCATTAACTGAAGGAGAAGAAAAATATTTTATATATTTGAACGATTCAATCCTGACCGGATGCGGATGTTGCCGTATAGTTAAAATTTTAAAAATTTAGTGCTAGAAAAAGTCAATATGTTGACATTAGTGACAATTTATGGTACGCGATGGTGGTTTATAGTTTTTTTGGCGATGATTTATGGTTATTTTAACAGCACTTCTTTAAATCTTAACCCCATCCGACAACTATCCAGCAACATTAAAATTTTCATATGTATATATATATATATATATATATATATATATATATATATATATATATATATATATATATATATATATATATATATATATATATATATGTGTGTGTGTGTGTGTGTGTGTGTGTGTGTGTGTGTGTGTGAACCACTTGAGTACTAAACAAAAACTAGACCTATGAAAATTAATTTTATTAAAATATTTTTTTAATCTAACCTTATAAATATGATCATAATAGTGATTATTATAATATATTGTTAATATTAAAGTTAGCTATTTTCTTACTTAAATAATATTTGTTAATGTACAAAAATGAACAGCTCCTATAACATCAAAATTTGATAGTATAAATATCAATTTTTTTTTTACAAAAATTACTGGAACTAAAGCATGTTTCGTATTAAATCAATGTTTATAAATACGTTAGAAGGTTTACATTGAGTTTAGAGCACTTTTAACACAAATTTAAGAGGTCTGGTTTTTTAATACTGAAGCTTTTTCACTCTATATCAATCCTTTGCCATATTTTCCAAGTATATATAAATCTTAATCACAAAAGCTGGCCTACGTACACCAGAAGATAAATGCTAACTTATGATTTTAGACCTGAAAGATATTCTTCTTAAGCTAAACAAAATTAATTAATCTGAACTGCAAATATTCAATTAGGCGAACAATCAGAGGACAAGGCAGCAAACGCTTGCAGGGATGACCAAAAGCCAGTAGCAGACGAGGCAACTCCTCAGATGACGGATAAAGTTAAAGAGAAACCAGATGGTATGTAGAAATGTTTCACGCGTCTTATACATGTTTGGCAAATATGTAGTCGATCCCAATAGAAATATTTCATAATCTCAGATTACCAGGTTGCTTAATTATCATATAATGGTGAAGTGTAAGCTTTTTTGAACTTAAAAGAAGAATAAACATGTATATAATTGTTTGGTGGTCTAGGATCAACTGTTGAATGGAAGATTAATGAAGTAACAAGAGAACCAGCAAAGTCAGAGTTGAGACCAGAACCAAGAGGTGATCAAGATCAGGCAAGATGGGTAGCTCCCCATCTGCATTCAATCCTCAGTGGCTCCTTCGAACAAGGTGAAATGGTGGTGAGCATGATGAAGATGTGCTGTGGCCCCGGAGACAACAAGACACAGGAAGAGGTGAGAGTTTTGGAGCTATGGCTGCAAGTGCAGAGGTTGAGAGTGGAGATTGTCAAGTTGGAAGACGAAGTGGACAGGCAGAAGAGAAGAAACCAAGAGTTGGAGAAACAATGCCTAAAGAAGCAATAGGAGAGACCAGCCATTGCAGGTTCTAGTTGGAGATAGATGAACACCTGCTACGGCCATTAGATTATAAGTGATTTGGAAACTAATGAACGGAAGGCGATCTCTTTCCTTCATCCTTCTGTTGGCATGCTCCTGTATCCTGCTTTTATTAGGAAGTACAGCAGGAACATAATTTGCAGGAAAATATCTACTTGTCCATTTGAAGATAAATGCATATTAAGATTGATTAAAGTATTATATTTAGTCTACGAACAAAACTATCCTTGTGTGAAGTGTGGCTGCTGATCATGTAGTTTATAAACTGACCCTTAAGAACTACAGTTTTGAAAATAACATGGAACTTTTTTTTAGCAGCAACAATTTTTCCTTCAGTAAGATTAAACTGAAGTATAGAAAACTAGTTTATGCGAGTAGCAAACCTTCATTTCAAATGATAAATTCAAGTTAAAAATAAAAGATTAGCTTATGCTAGGCAATGCCTATATATCATACATTTACATCTACTGTATAAGAACTAACAACAATATATATGATCTTATAATAACAACAATTTTCCCACATAGTTGGCGCATGAATCGACCTGCTATATCGTGCGCATGGCATGTGTGGGTCACTAATTCTCGGAGTGCTTGGGGTAGATCTCGTTTACACATCTATGATGTGCTAGGGTTATATGTAAGATAAAAAAGATAAACTCTGAGGATATTTTCGTAAACTCGTAGGTCTCCCACATTATACGTTAGCTCTCATTAAATGTAAAAACAGTAAATGCAAGACTTATATAGCCTAAAAATGTGCACAACACGTAAAAAAAAAATTGTTGGAGGACCCGATGGCTGCAAATATAGCCATTTTCGACTCCAACACAGACAAAAAAATAAAGAACACTGAGAAAATCAATAAAATGAAGAAAAAAATTTAAAGAAATAAAAATGAAATGAATACATACATGGCAAATGTACAAGCCTACATCAGTTTAAACTTTAAATATGTTTACACATGTATAAAGCTACCATCATAAATAAAAAGAGCAGATGTTAATTATATATGTATATATATATATATATATATATAAGTACTGATAAAAGTTTTCCAATTTGATGGCGCAATCACGATGTTTGCAAAGAAAAGAGAAAAAACTCAAAGTAATGACTGCTAATATGGAAATCAACGAGACATTTGGCAGATTGATTCTCCTTTGATTTCATAGAGTAACTAGTCCAATGTCAAGTTCTAAGATTTCCTAGCTTGATCTGACAAAACGAATAAAGCATAAAAAAGCAAAATACAAACCTTAGATTCTTAGTGGAGCTGAAACATGTCAATCAAGCTCCAAACAAGAACAGATCACAAAATTCCACAGCTTTAAATATGTCGGAGATGAATATTCAGGAAAATCGTTAAAATTAAATTCTAATAAAGTTATATTCTGAAAATCGGAAAAAATTATAGAAAGAAAAAAGCCACTAAAATTCATGAAAATATTCAAATAACTGACCACAAAAAATATGTCATGAAGCCTGGATACTCAATTCAGAGTCTCACTTCTCCAAAAAAGCAGAATTGTGTTTAAGAGTACATAAAAACAAAACAAAAATTCGGAAGACCCAATACCTACAACTATAGCCGTTGGTGACTACAATGAAACTTAAAATAAAGTATAAAGAAGCAAAATAAAGATTTTAGGTTTTGTAGTGATGTTGAAACATGTAAATCAAGCACCAAACAAGAACAAATAGCAAAATTCCGCAGTTTTAAATCTGCTGGAATAGGTTACTCTGCCACAAAGCTAAAATTGAACACTTAGATTTTGAAAAATAGAATGTGAAAAAACAAATGATAAAACATGTACATCATGCCGCTAAAATTCAAGAAAATAAACAAATATGCTACTACAAAAAAATTCATATAGTAACCTAGACACTCAATCCAAAATCTCGCTTCTCAAAAAGAACAAACTGAATTATGTTCAACAGCATATAAAAGAAGAAAGGGCTGTTGGGGGGACCGAACGACAACAAATATAGGTTGGGGAGTCTAACGGCTTCTTTGAATGAGACAAAAATAGAAAAAAATACACAGAAAATCAATAAAAGGAAGAAAAATCACTAAAAAAAAAGAAAATGAAATGAATACATATACCATGTGCAGACATACATCAGTTTAGATATACATATATACATGTATGAAACTGCCATTATAAATGCAAAGAACACATATTAACATACTTTATATATATATATATATATATATATATATATATATATATATATATATATATATATATATATATATATATATATATATATATATATATATATATATATATATATATATATATATATATATATATAAGTGTTAATGAAGGCTTTTCAATTTGATGGTGCCATTGTGGCGATTGCAAAGAAAATAGCATAAAAAAACACAAAGTCATGCACTGATCATATGGAAATCAAGGGAGACATTTGGCAGATTGATTATCCTTTGATTTTCATGATTTCACAGAGTAGCCAGTACAATGTCAGGTTCCAAGATTTCCTAGCTTTCACAATGCAGAATCCCAAAAGACAAATAAAGCATAAAAGAACAAAATAACTACTTTAGATTTTATATACAAATACATTCATCGTATATATATATTCCAATGTCATGGTATAAAAGAAAGGTGGGCAAAATATAGATCTTCGGTATTATAATGAGATGGAAACATGTAAATTACACACCATAATAGAAAAAGTATACGAAAAATTAATGCAAAAAATGTTAAAAAAAAAACTAAAGGAAACATAATTAAATGAATCCAGATATGGCCAATGTACAAGCATAAATCTGTTTAAACATATGTAAATACATGAATAAAGTCATCATCATCAATGCAAAGAACACGTATTATATATATATATATATATCTTTCAATCTCGTGGTATAAAAGAAAAAGGTACAAATATAAATCTTCGTTATTATAATGAGGTTGAAACATGTAAATTACATAACCAACAAGAATAAATAGCATATTCTGCAGTTTTATGTCAGAACATTACTCAGGCAGAAACCTAAAACTAAATACTCATGTTCTGAAAAAATGGAAAGTATTATAGGAAAAATAAATGATAAAACATATAAAGCATGACACTAAAATTTATGAAAATAAACAAATATCCTACCACAAAGAAATGTCACAAGGTGCACACTCAATCCAGAATCTCGCTTTCCCAAAGAAAAAAAAGATAATTTTGTTCAACAATATTAAAAAAAAAAGGTTGTTGGAGAACTCAACAACTACAAATATAGCTAATGGAGACTCCAACACCTCCTTTCAATGAGACAAAACATAGGAAAAAAACACATCGAAAATCAATAAAAAGAAGGAAAAAACACTCAAAGAGATAAAAATGAAATGAATACAAAACATGTAAACCAAGCTCCAAACAAGGACAAGTAGCAAAATTATGTAGTTTTAAATATGTCAGGGTAGAATACTCAGGCAATTCGTTAAAACTAAATTCTTATATAGTTACAATTTGAAAAACCGAATAATTTTATAAAAAAAATGAAAAGCACGTAAATCAGGCCACTAAAATTCAGGAAAATATTCAAATAACTGCCCACAAAAAACACATCACGAAGTGCCTGGGGCCCTGGAGCAGTGGCGGAGCCACATGGTGGCTGTCTCACAAAGTTTACTTGTTTTTATGTTAATACTTTCACATATTTGATTATTTATATATATAGGTGCCTCTAAAAACATTATTGTTATTGAACTAGTACACCCACTAGACAAAATTTCTGGCTCCGCTGATGTTCTGGACACTCAATTCAGATAAAAACACACGCACACACACAATTGTATCTATGAGTATATAAAAACAGAAAGAATTTTCGGAAGACTCAAACACCCACAAGTATAGCCATGGGCGACTCCAACGAAAAATAAAATAAAGCATAAATGAGCAAAAAGAGATTTTAGGATTTGTAGTGAAGTTGAACATGTAAATCAGGCAACAAACAAGAACAAATAGCAAACTTCTGCAGTTTTAAATACAGGATTGCACTGATGGCAACCTCCCAGTTTTATTACAGTACAGTGCCTTGCATTGAAATCATCAACCATAGACAAAGATCTTTCCCTCCTGAGCATGTGATAGGTCTTCTGGTTGAAGGAAAGATTTGCATTAGTATGCACACTACTGACGATGAAAAAGAAGCCACATGAATTAAACAATATATGCTTATTTTGTCCCCAAGGAGGTTGTCGCAACAACGAGCATGGGCTGGTAGGCAGTCAATCTCCATTTCAAATCTCCAAAACGTCAATCTTTTATGCTATAAAAAAAAGGTCACCATTATGCAAGTTGAAGTACAACAAGGGTGGTACCCTAAGACATCTAAAGTGGACCCTATACCCTACGGGGATGGTGGGTTGGGTAGAGGGCTTTGACCTTCAACCGAGGGTGGGTCTCCCTGCTCATCAAGAGTGTATGTTCAATTAGGCTCAAGTTCTTAACTGAATTGCTCAAACTCTGCTCATATTCATTATATGTCTAGCTCTAAACATCACAACCACCAACTCTTAGCATTTAAAATGCAATTTTCTTGGGAGGCATAATGCCAAAAAAGAATTTTGTAACTCAAGTTTGATTATGTCAATGATGATGTAGCGCATTAGAGAATGAATAACAATACACGCAAGTACTCAATTAAATACGTAACAATTACGTTCTTCCCAAATATTATCTTTGAATTTTTTGTAGAGGGTTGATTTAGAACGTGCCAAACTTATCTAGTTTCAGCTCAACGAGTTATTGAGCTGACATCGGTCAAATAGCACTTGTCCTAAGTGACAATTGATCACACGATTGATGACGACACAGCATTGTCTTTCTATATTGTTTTTCACTTATGTATGTTTGTCTTCAGTTGTTGGTTTGTCTTCAGTTCTTGTCTTCCAAAATTTTGATTATTCTATATGTTTTACTAATTTGAACTTGAAGCTGATGGTTCAACGCCTCGAGGCTTACAACTCATCTGATGATGGGATTAACGCCTCTACTGACATCGATTTAAGAACTCTTCATCAGCTTACTGAACCAAGTCAAGATCAAGGACCCATCTTTTGCCATCAATTCAAATACTCAAGGAGTTGGTGCAAGAGACAAGGAGGTGGTCAGTATCTATTGTAAATATTTGGGATGTCAACTTCTTGTGCTACAAATAAAAGATACCGGTATGCAAGTTAAGTATAGATACCGATATGCAAGTTAAGTATAACAAACGCTCTTAAAAGCAGACCTGATACCTTATGAAATAAGAAGAAGGGAACAAGGAAAACTTCGGCCCTCTTGTTTAGTGGTAGGATAGAAATTCTCATTTCAATAGGACAAATGTAAGTTATGTTTCCGTTTAAACTGTTCGAGTCCCTCAGATGCTGAACTTTACTTTCTCGAATTCTTTTTCCAACTTTGCTTGGCAATAAAAAACACAGGCAACAAACGGTAGTTTTATTTTCCGACAACACCTAAAGCAAAAAGGGTTTTTTTCTTTAATAAGTTTTATACAAATGTTAAAGATTCCTATTATGCAATGATGCAGAGCTCCTGAAGGCCACCTAATGAGCCCGGTCTCTACCATGAAAAGGTTGGCTAATTCCCTACCTAAACAGATAGAGATAGCCGAGCCGAAGTCCCAATCAGTAAGAAATAAATAAACCATTATAGCATCTGCCCCTGTGGAAGAACGGTCAGGAAGAAGATTATACTTTTGGGTTGAAGACTTGAATAAACCATTATAGCATCTGCCCCTGTGGAAGAACGGTCAGGAAGAAGATTATACTTTTGAGTTGAAGACTTGAAGTAGATGATCCTCAGTGCGGCAGCTCTCCTTTTCAACTCTTCCGGAGTCCAAGCCCAAAAATAAGTGCCTCGGGAGCCTTCTGAAAAACCCTCGAGCAAACCCCTTTGCTGAACCAGCTGCTTCTTCCGAATAAGCTGCCCCAGAAACCATTCACCCAATCGATCGATCCCCATGAAGAAGCATAGAATTCTCTCACCTTGCCCTTCATTGATGAAAGACCATGATTCGGTTGAGGATATCCAGCACCCACAAAACTAAACCCTCACCTTACCCCTTTTCCCGTCTTCTTCTTCTGTTTCCACCAGGCCATCGATACCATCTTCGCCATTCATCATGTATGTGGCAGAAAAGAGGTCGCCTATCGACTTCTACAAGGAGGAAGGGATGATGGAGGTGGTCGCCAACGGTATGCAGCCCTCCCCTCTGCAGCAGCAGCCTCAACCTCTGCAGCAGCAGCAGCTCGTCCTGGCTGAGAGCAGCGGCGGGGAGGATCACGAAATCAAGCAGCCGAAGAAGCGCGCCGAAACGTGGATTCAGGAAGAGATCCTCACGCTTATCGCCCTGCGCCGGGAGATGGACGGCATGTTTAATACCTCCAAGTCCAACAAGCACCTGTGGGAGCAGATTTCCACCAAGATGAGGGAGAAGGGATTCGATCGGTCCCCAACTATGTGCACTGATAAATGGAGAAATCTTCTCAAGGAGTATAAGAAGGCCAGACACCATGATAGGGGAAGTGGTGCGGGCGGTGGTGGTGGAGGAGGGTCTGCCAAGACGTCTTACTACAAGGAGCTGGAAGACCTGCTGAGAGAAAGGGCGAAGAACGCGCCGTACAAGAGCCCACCTTCAAAGGTCGAGTCTTACATGCATTTTCCCGACAAAGGCAATTCTCTAGGTGAGGAAAAGAAAAACACAAGTTTCTTCTCTCATATTTTCTTTTTGTTGATTTCCTTTCATGTGGTTTCTTCTCTTCAAATCTAAAAATTGTTTGTTGATTTTGTAACCGATCGACCGACTGATCGGCGTTGACTTCTGTATCCCTCTGCTTCGAATTAGTGAAGCTGATTAAGAGTTTACGACCGGACATCTTGTTTGGTCCTGGCTGCTTGAATTTAACTGATCACTGAGACTATGGTATCTAGCTTAATCTTTTTAGAGTGAACTTCAAAATTAGTGGCACAAACATGTAGAAATGGCACCATCTTTACCAATACCACAGTCATAATTCCTTGTTCGTTTAGCTTGAAGTTTTAGAGAAGAACTCCTTCCAGGTAACATCTTCTATCCTGGAAAAGTTGCAATATAGACTTTGCTCGCGGCTTCTAACTTTTGTTCGGATACTAGTTGATGAACTGATGAAGAATCAATCGGCTGAGAGAGGTGGGTTGCAGGGTGGCTACAAACGGTGCTCTTCATGATATTCTGACATTTAATGATAGACGGTGAAAATCACTTTGGACGAACTTTAACAGTCTATCAAGCACATTCTGGAACTCCAACTCCCATTTTTCCAAACTGGTGGCATGCAAGAGTGGATGCATCTGGGATTATGGGGTGTACTGTGATAAGGCACTTCTCCCACATTTACCACACGACAAGGGCTTGATCAAAAGAAATTCGTCCATTACAGGCTAGGTGTGTATTTGTGCGGAGTTAAGACATTTTTCTTGCTTACAGAACTTTTAGAAATATGAAAGTGGAGTTTGTAGCCGGAGGATGCTCGAGGAGCTAGCTGGTATTGTGAAATATGAAGGCATCTTTCTGGCATTTGCTCCAATAAGTTTTTGGTTAAAATATGTTCATCCATAATAGGTTAGGTTTGTATTTGTGAAAAATGAACACATTTTTCTTGCCTATGGAACTGCTAGAAGTATCAAAGGTGCTTAGTGGAGATTATATTTTATAGTGTGTGGATGCTTGTAATTTGTAAATCTATCTCGTCTTGAGGGTCAAATTAACTAACACTCATGTACCTGTTCAGTTCTACACTATCAAAAGTGTTAGGCATGAGCTAGCCAGTAAGTTGAACCTAGAGCATAGTCGGGACTGTGTGCATTATGTGGTGTGCACCTCCTTTCCTCCTCCTCCTAAAAGTAAACTGATAAAATGCAATATTAGTTTGCACTTTGCAGAGTTAATTATAAATTGAAACATTTCTCAATGAAAAATCTATTCTTAATTTCTTATCAACTTATATTAACAAAACAATAGAACTGCACAATGGCACTAATACATTACACCTTCTATAACATGATAACATATACATTTATGTGTTTGATAATAATTTATTGTTTTCATCATATGGACTTCAATGTCCTACCTTTATCTTTATGAGTGGAGGTGTAGAGCATACGATATTGTTGTTAAGATAGTTAATGTAAAATCTCAAATTTGGATGAATGTTGGTAATTTGGGTTACACTCTAGTGTCCTGCATGATATCTAACCTTTTCAGACTTTGGTTCCTTGTTGACATGATAAACATGGAGACTTTTATGTTATACAGTTCTGCTGATCAGAAGGGTAAATGTTGCTCTCTAAATTCTCAGTGGTCCTTGTGACCATGTGATGCGGACCCGCCTAGGGCCACACCTATCCACATGTCCTTGGCCACGGCCCATGGCTGGTGTGGTTGGTCAAAGCCTAGAATTCCTTGGATTCAATCCTTCATTCTTTGAACTTAGCTACTCTAGGAACTGAGACCCCTCCCAAGTATGAAAATCCCAATCCATTTGATTCAAGTGAAATGGATCCAAGTTTAAAAATGGATCTCAAATGGATCCAGGTTGGAGGCTCGTTTGGCATTTTGCTTCCATCAAAAAGATCAACTCCTGTGGTGCGATCTGTCCCAGCCACAATTATTGACATGGAAAGGCCTCTTGACATGCACAAGACAATTTATTGTGTAAGTAAAATCATGGTACCAATAAATACAAAATTTGTTGTGGTATTTGGTCTTATATGCAAGAGCCAAGATGGCTGTGGAACATTCTCAAGGCCACAAAAAGACAAAAATATATATTTATTTAAGGAGCCAAAGAGCATGTGATTTTGCCTTGCCATAACCGGTCTCAAATTTCAAATAGCAGAGGAGAGCTGATGGTGCTAAAATTGGAAGCTTCAACCTTTAATTTTGGAAGAATAGAGTCTGCGCATGCCTAATTTTGGGTGGTTCGACCTTGGAGCAAAATCATAGGAATTCAAATAAATTTGAATTTTCTCTATCATTTCATTTTTTGAGCTGTTTATGTTTTCTTATAAAAAGCTATGTATTACACCTATTCTATTTGAGATAGACTTGGAATTGAAATAAAGTATTTACTTCTCTCCTCAAGTCCTACTTAGAATTCTCCATCCTTATTCCAAAATGGTTAAATGACAGTCCATCCTCCCAGTCATCCTAGGTCCCTGACGTGCATCTAACTTAAAGAAGACCACACATGCTCTCCTTGGTGTCTCTCCTCCATTGGGAATCTTGGGTGATAGTACAGGCTCTTCAACGCCTAGCTCTCCGCATCATGAAGAGGCGGATAGTCTTGTGACATGAGGGTGTGTCATGTTTCACAAATGTGACATATAATTAACAAAATGACTAAGGATTGCATGTTGGATGCAAAATTGAATTGGTGTATTGGCATTTGTAATGGAAGTTAGGTTTAAAGAAATATTGACAAGATGGAGTGTTTCTGCAGGTTTGTAATGATTTTGCAACCTGGTGAATCCTAACAGGAACATTTTCTTTTTCGCTGTGTAGGCCTTGAAGATGCTGGTATTCCTTTTGGACCTGTAGAAGGTACTTTGTAGTTTATTTTTCATTTTGGTATTTCAGGTTTTGTCTCCAGTTGTGTTTGGCATGCTTTAATGCTGTTTACATTGTTTTTTCATAGAAGTAGCCTTGTGCTTCTGTATAACGGCTGTTTAAAATTAAATTATGCTATACTTTCTGGTTTCTTTTAAATGTGTAATTGTGAAGTGGGAAAAAAATGGAAACCTTATAAGCGAGGATCCTTGTGACATAGCTTGCTTTCTAGTCATGTAGGAAATGTAAGTGCATGGTGGGTATGGAAAGAGCACTTAGGGGTTTTTTATAGACAGGGATAATAAATAAAGGGCACATACTCTATGGACCTTCTTAGTTATCATGTCCGACTCATCCAAGAAACTGGTGGTTCTCTTACAACCAGAAAATAGATGTGCAATGGGGAAACTCAATTTATACAATTGTCACAAATATCGTTGTCACGATCTAAACAGAAAAGTTTTGTCCCGGCTACTAATTTGAAAGTTTGTTTTCTCATATTTTCTCAGAAGAATCTCTGGGAATTCAAAATATAAAAACATATAATAATAGAGAACATTATAATATTATAAGTCTTCTACAATTTTTTTTACAAAAAAACATTCATAAATATTTAAGACAGTTATTAAAATGTTAAAAGAAAACTGAGGAACTTTAAAATATTTAAAAAACATGCTCTTTTGGAAATTCTTGCAAAAAATATCATGATATTATTGCAATATTATCACAAATTTTCCCGATATTTACAAAAGGAATATCTTTTCCTATTTTTCTCATTTCACTCTTTTCTGGCATTTTTATTGCAATATTTTTGAAAATCCTGCCGATACTTGTGACTGTGATTTGCAGCCCTGGAGAATCAGAAGCGCAGCTAATTAAGCTGTTTGGCCATTTGATGGTCTACTAAGCATACAAGCTTCCTTCATTGAACTTTTTCTAGTTGAGTATGAGAGCCATTGTCATTTAGTTGCTTGTTTTCAAATATTGGTCTTGGTCAGAGCTTCCATGGACATCTATTCCTGGAAATGGTTTTGCAACCTTCTGTGTCTGTTGAGATGTCATCTTCTGTTAATTGGCAATGCATGCACATGATTTTATGAATAGGGCTGTCGGTGGATCAGAATCCACCTGAAATTGAACTGGTGTATGGTTATTTCTGGATTTGGATACACTTAATAAGGTTAAACAAGATGTCTTGTTCGTATTTATGCAATTCAGTTCTTGCATTTGGACGCTTGGCATGGACTATTATGGAACCTGTAATTAAGTGGAAATGGGATCTGGACAAGGTTTTTTCTGGAATACAGCATGTAAGAGGCACCAGAAGCCTTTCCTGGGTCCATCCCTTCAAAAGTATACCTCATTGTAATGATGTCGATGCCAGTAGCATAAATTATAATGGCTAATTTATTGTGAGCATGGAGTTTGCCACTTACACAACAAAATACGTGGGTACATGGCATTGGCATGAACAGCTTTGCATGTTTTGTAATTTGAGAAAGCTAGATATTATGTCTCTTTCATATGATCTGGGCACTCTATGCATCTATCATTTACATCATTTTCTTTGGTTTCATGGATTCGCTGCCTTATTTTATATATATGTGCATGGTAATGCTCTTTTTTCAAGATGAACGTGCTGAATTACATTTGGTATGTTCATCATGTCTTTCTAGGTCTAGAGAAATTAATCCTCCTAATTGTGCATCTACTTCAACCCAAAATTAATTTCAAATGTATGTTAGTCAGACAAGTAAATTTTATTGGAATTTTGCAGGTAATAATGAATTCACTAGGGTGGCCTTAGCTCATATTTCTCCGAGGATTTATTTTTTTCCTCTTAAACTTGATGATAATTGATTCTTTTTTATCATGAAACATGCAAAAGAGAATAAGCCTCCTTGACTAACTGTGTTTCCTTTGGTTTGTTTTGCTGCATGGTATGAAGGGGTCAGATTCTTATGAGAAAAATGTGTTCATCGTGGCTTTTCCACGAGGTGTCATTTTAAGTGCCCATGGAAAAGACACCCATTTGCATACATATCTAGTCCCTTTTCGTGTCTGCTGGCACAACAAACTCTATGTTAAAAGCCTATTTTCACAACTATGTGCTCAGGATTTTTTTTTTTCTGTATTTTCTGAAAGTCCTGAATTGGGGATATAGTTGTTATTTTTCTTTTATTTGAAAAGCCCTTTTTAACAATAAAAGAACTGTTCTCTCACTAGCATAGGAGATCCTGAAAGTTGTGTCACAGTATGAATGTACAATAGAGAACTATATGGTTGATATAGGTTGACATGATGCAGTACAGCAGTGCACTCTGTTGGGCTTAGCGTCTTTTCTTCCAGAGGATAAAGTAAACCATGTCACGAACATGATTGTTATACATTTCATATAATATTGGTAAAAGAAAAAACTTCTATCAATCACATTTATTCTATTCATATTTTGTGGTTTATTGGTGCTTTCAGTCTGGTGGTCATATTGTTTTCTCTAGATAATTTAGTAAATCTTCAAAAGAACTTTTTGAATGCTAGAATTAGTTATACCGCACAATCTTTTCCATATTCTTTCTGTGCAGAAATATCACTAATGGCATTTTTTTGCTCTAGTTGGATGGTGTTAAACATTATCAGAATTATTTCTGTCTGATTATTTTTGCCAGTCGAACATTTTGCTTGAATTAGATGTTTTTTTATTGTTAGTTGGTTCATCTTAATGAACATTAGTTGGCTCATCTCTGTCCAGGCAGTGCTAGGTCATCTCTAAATCTGGAGCGACGTCTGGATCATGATGGGCATCCTCTTGCCATAGCAGCCGCTGATGCAGTTGCAGCCAATGGTGTTCCCCCATGGAACTGGAGGGATACCACTGCAAATGGTAATTTTTAGTTTTGGTGCAATACTTTGAAAATTCTATAGGTTAGCTCCTCCTGTGCAGTTTAAGTAAATTCTTTGTGTGAGTACAGTTTCGTCCTGAAACTTGGTGAGAATTTCGTTTGACATAAAATTTTGGCAGTCTATCATGGCTATAGGCAATTGTTTGAATTTCTGTCTAGACTTGCAACCATTTTTTAGACTTGTTGTATAATTGCTCATTTCTTTTTAAGGTGGGGATAGGCAGTCCCCTTTTGAAGGAAAGGTCATACTGGTGAAATGGGGTGACTACACACGAAGAATAGGTGTTGATGGCACTGCTGAGGCTATAAAGGAAGCTATCAAATGTTCTTTTGGTTTAAGAACAAAGCGTGCATTCTGGCTAGAGGATGAAGATGGGATAGTCCGTAGCCTAGATAGAGACATGCCATTGGGGACGTACTCTCTTCATCTTGATGAGGGTAAGCAGTACATGCATTTCATAGCAATGTACTACATGTATACATGTTTGTGTATTTGCATGGGGGAGAGGGGATGATGCAGAGGAAAAATGGCTGTAATCTAATTTTGTCTGCATTATTTTAGGCTTGACAATAAAAGTTTGTTATGATGATCCTGGCATGGCTGAAGAGAAGACTCTGTACACAGAGGATGACTTTCGTGATTTTCTTACACGTCGTGGCTGGACTGGCTTGAGAGAGTTTCCTGGTTTCAGAAATGAGTTCACTGCATTCAGAAGTCTTGATACTCTTGATGACCTCCGCCCTGGCTGCATGTATCAGGGTGCGAGATTACTAAGTGAATAGAGCTCCATTGCAGCATCACTGTGATCTCGTCGTGTGAAGGTGCTGCGGTGACTCGTAAGTAGTCATGCTATTTGCACATATCACTGTATTACATCTCTTTTCCTGCTCCATTATTTGAGCTCAAAGTAATGCTTCACTTGATATTCTTGGTGTGAGCGGGCCATCTCCAGCACAGTGGTCCTCCATTTGCATTTGAACGGCAAATTGCTTGGACCTCCATGCCCCTTGTATATAATCTTCCAAAAGATAAATCCTCGTACTTTCGGACAGAGCACTCCGAGGTGTTCCTATTTTCACAGCTACTTGTGTTGTAATTTCTATCAAGAGTTGCTGTGGTGTTTCTATTTGAGAAGACTTTTGTATCTTTCGTTTTGGGAAAGCTAATGGAATTTATATTTAAAGGTGCCGATCTTGAAAGAAAGCACCTTTATGGAGATTTGTGATTTGTTTTGGTTTAGATAATTGCCAAGCAGGAATTCTGATCCTTCTTTCTGTTTTTTTGTTCCCTCTATAAAGCCCCTTTACTGGTGAGAACATTTGGAACTTTGAAGCATCTTTGGTTTTAGGAATGCCCAAGGCGTGGAGTTATCATTTTCGATAATTTCTGTATGCACTTCCAACTCGCATTGTTAATGTGTTTGTTATTATTTTCGTGCCTCTTGATGTTTCGAAAAGCAAAATAATGAGAGAACAAAGCACTATTCGCTTGTGAAATTTGCTAGGACTGTGACATGGTTAACCATCGGGCACCTAAGTGGTATGGGCAAAATCTGATACTAACAGTGTAGCTACTGCATCATGGGATTCTAGTCAAGCACCCAGTTGTTTTGATTAGAGAATTCTAATCAGAGTAGGATTGGGTTGAGGAAATCTAACTGCAACAACTAATTGAATTCAAGCACAGTTTGGTTTTGATTAAAATTTTAATTATTACTCGTGTTTAGTTTCTTTTTAGCTTATCAGTCAAATTTTGCCTCAAGAGGCTTAGCACAACCGGGCTCACAGTGGCTTACACTCAAAATTTCCAGGTTTGAAGTTCATGGTCATGTTTTGAACTGTAAAAGTGTGACACCCAAGTTGAAGACATGTATCATAAATCCATCTAGGTCCCTAAGTAAACTAGAACATGGGAGGATTAGAGATATAAAGGTATGATCTTAGGGGTATTATGTTAAAGATGGTTTTTCTTAACTAGACATTGAAAAAAAAAATCAGCAGATTTCAGACGATCTTTCCTCCGTTGTCATCTACAGTTTATTTGTAACGATTCTCGGAGGAAGGGAAAATGCTTCTAGTTTTCTAGTTTATGGCATGGTTTTAAAAGTTTCATACCTCACAGGGTATGGCTAGAGTTTTGTGCAACTTATAAGCAAATCATATCATTTTACGGGGTGTGGACAGGTTTAGCTTGTACTTGTGTCGAAAGCAGGCATGTATCGTTCATATAAAAAGAATTGATAGGATCCGGATCCGAGTCCAGCATAGGAATCTCTTAGGCAGATTCATTTAAGAGAACATAAATTTTAGACCTTTATTAGTGACTTTTAGACCCCACAGAGACATTTTCTGAGTGGTAAGTACGTTGCCATCTCCCCATTGCTTTTCAAGTGTTTGGGAGTATCAGCGTTGCTGTTGAAAACAGAGCAGCCTTCCTGAAACCGTGTCTCAACACCATCTCATGTTTCAACACCATTTTGAACGGAAAGTTATTGGCAAAAAGATTCTTTTTTGGGGAGTAGAAGTGTTCATATCTTTCCATTGATCTCTCTTTATAACATGTTATCACTTTCTCTTTTCAAACTATCTCTAATCAGTTATTCTCCAACAGCTTTTTGGGATTTTTGAGAGAATGTTTTGCAAAAACGTGGAACTTGTCTTCCTGTCAGGACATGCTCAATCAGAGCCATCGGGAAAGAAAAGAATCCGCTTCAGCCAATAAAAAAACTCCCGGCCAGGGGTTGGACTTGGACTTATAAAGCGACTTCAGTTGAAAAAGACATGAGTTTAGAAACCGGGTGCATGGTCATCCGCAAAATGGTGGTAGTTGTCTAATTAACCCTGGCTTGCCTATTGAACAAAATATCATATCTTCATATATATATATATATATATATATATATATATATAGAGAGAGAGAGAGAGAGGGAGAGAGAGAGAAGTTCGTACCTTTATGGTGCTTGATGTTTGGTTCAGCTGGTTCATCAAAAACTTCCTTTCTTTTTGGGAAAAACAAAAGTATGGCAAAAAAAATCCCCCTTCCCAAATTAAAGTACAGCCAGCTTAAGCTCATGCAAGGACTGACGCCTATGAGCCTATCAAATTACATTAACCTCTTTGTCAACCCATATGGGTGTATGATTAATCTCCATAATTTAATACATACGCTGTATTCTATATGAAAAACATCAAAGATACTTACAACAGATATGTTAACAAACTACAAAATCATCTTACACAAGCCATGACACAAGCTCGAAGAGAGTTTTGAGTAAACTGACCCCAAGATTGAGCTGTTCAGCTTCGGTTGTGAAGCCTGCCGCGTCGACAAGTTAACAATCCAGGCTTTCCAGGCAAAATTGAGAGTGTTCCCCCACATGCAGAAGTTTCCAAAGACATACTAATAATAATAAAGCACATATACATTCCATGGTTAACTTACATCTACAACTTCATTTCTGACAAACAGTTAAATTCCTAAAATACCATTTTGCCGTCCAAAGAAGTATACAAGAAATATATGCAAATTTTGCAAATAGACGTCTCCCGAAGGCATATACGCATCCAAGGCGTAACAATACAAAAAGGATTCACAATAAGCATTTGATTACTTTTGAGAGGAACCAAGCAGCTTTTTACACTGGCTGCTATCCTGGTGATAAAATTAATTTTCCGTGCCAAAACTGACGAACATTTTTTTACCCTCACAAGTAGGTGCCTCAAATCATTATGGAGAGTGAGAACCAATCAAGTCTGCATTGCCTCATCTTCCTCAGCCTCTCCTGGTACTTCACTGAACATGTATTCACTCTGATACTCCATCAGGTATTGGGTAGACCTTTTCACATCGAGGAACAATTGATACACCCTGCTAATGTCTTCCATTTCCACGACTTTCCCTTTGCGCTTCTGGCAGGCCAAGGAGGCAGAAGTGATCAAGTTAATCGCGTACCTCAAAGATGTCTCGATACCAATTTTTGTTAACAGAACTTTGGCATCCTCAGACATGTCAACGTCCTCCTCTTGACTTCGAATGTCAATGATCTTTCTTATCTCGTCCTCTGTATATGGCTGGGTTGTAATGATCAGCAATCGATCAAGAAAATCAATGGGAATACCGTGTGGGGACTTGTAATTTGTGCCCCTGATGGTTGTAATTCCTCTGTTGGTAGCAACGACCAATATGGGTGCCATTTCATTTTCCAAAGCCCGGTTGAGAAAGGAAAAACATTCAATGTCGAGCATGTGAACCTCATCTATGAACAGAACACCAGGGATGATTTCAGCCTTTCCTTCCTCTCTCCATTCTGCAACCTTGGTATCAATCTGCTCCCGCACCTCAGTACGGATCTCACCAGTGTCACCAGTGAACAAGGCTAGGAATCCCTGCGTTCTGATTTCAAATGGTTGGTAAGAATTATTAGCAGCAGAATACAACTTGATCATCAAAACAGAAGTTCACAGATGCTACCTACGGATATCCAACACACAATAACAATTATATGCATTGACTGAAGGAAGCAAGTGCAGCAAAAGCACCGGGCCACATTGTTACAGCTCTAATTGCTAGGAAATATAAACATGGAGAAGAAATTACAACACCTGTGGATATTAAAGCAAAACATGCACAACTCTGCGTTTGCATGAGTCTATCAAAGAAGTTTTGATGTTTGATCCAGGGTTGATCTTATGCACGACTTATCTCTTCTTTATTGGTAAACCATTCTTTTTTAATATATCGTAAATCACACTAGATATATGGTAATACGGACAAGACAAAATTGTTTGAAGCACAGATAGAACAGAAAGCACCCTTGTTTCAAAAGGAACACCTTCTGTGGACCTTAAAGCAAAATGTGCTTCACAATTACGCATGACACGAATAAAAACATTATCTTAGAACATAACAGCAAAAATTGGCAATGCCAGTGTAAAGACTTAGAAGGCACTATCTCAGACTTGGAAGGTACTATCTCACCTGGTTGCCAGTAAATTCTTAACATATTCTTAGCAGCATTCAACATAAATTCCCTAAGATATGTGAATCAGTACTATTAACTAGCATAGGCAGCAGAAAAAAATGCAGTAATCATATATCAAGATAAGTCTCTCTTTAACAATGTGTTCAATACTACCCTTCACTGTAACACAAAATAGCATCTGTTGCATCACTTCAATATGAAAACATTGTTTCACCTCAGCTTCCAACGGCGCTACAAAATTTCCACTGTGGAGTTGAGATAGTCATTTGGAAGAAACCAATCTTAGGCCGCTAGTTCCTAACAGAGAAGCTGAGACTACATTAGGGAGATTACCTTAGAAACTTTGGTCAAACAACTCAAGCTTAAGTTCAAATGTTTAATCTAAGAAAGAGCTAGGGCTAACCGAGCAGCGAGATGGATCTTGAGCTTTCTACCAGAATTGCCAAGCACTGAGAATAAAGTAATTAATTATCACGAACTAATTTTGATTTGATGGTGAAAGACTTTGTTTGTGATGAGTAGGGACAACCAAGAATGCTATCAAATCAATATGGGCATGGTCTTCTTTGCAGAAAAAGAGAGGAATAGTATATCCAAAACTAGCAGATCAGAAACAAGCTAAGCGCACCTAGGCACAGGGCAGCAACCTAGGCTGAGATACCTAGACAACCTAAACCTAAAGAAACAATTATTTCTTAACTTTGACTCTGAAGACATTACATGAATTTAGCACAAGAGACATAGTGCCTACCAGGGCCAAACCAGCTTCTTAGTCATGGGCTCATGGCCAAAGACTCGATATGACTTTGCACCCTGACTTCTCTTTTAGCGAGTTAAGACGAGCTTGTATATAAACTAATAAGCTATGTCACATGGGTGCAGGTGCTGGTGTCGGTGTGGGTGTGGGATGCAACATGTTACAAAAAAAAATTGAGTGCAGGTGTGGCAAGAGCTTATAAATAAATAAATATATATATATATATTATTTGTTATATAAGTAATCTTATTTGTCTATATTTTTAAACTTGTTTTTATCAAGATTACCTTAATGTCATACAAAATTCAAAGTTTTATTAAATAAAATAAGGGGGAGAGAGAGAAGAGGAAAAGATATGAGAAGAAAAAAATGCAAAAGGAACAAGAGAAAAGAAGAATGGGTGCGGTCAGCAGCACCCGATTCGGTTTGACCGAGACTGGCCGCACCCGTGTGACTTAGCTGATAAGCATTTTTAGCAAAAAAAGGGAAAGAAATATCATTATGTTTTCCCCCATGTTGTTCATCGAGATAATAGCTACAGCTACCATGACAGGATACTAATATTTAAAAAGAGAAAACATGAAAAATGAATAAGCTTAACACATTGTTATCACAATTTCCATGCCTTTGGTTTATTTAGTTGAAGCAGTTTACAAAAAGGCATTATGGCCATTAAAGGATATTTTAAGAATGCATTTAGCATGTGGTGAAATATTGTCTCTAAAAGGGGCGCTGAAAGCTAACAAGTAGGTGAAATAGGCGATTCTGAACATGCAATTCTTTTTCAATGACAAAAAAGGAACTGAAAGGAATGTTTAGGGCTTTTAGAATTTAGCCCTTACATTCGCAACTTGCAATCTTGAAGCTAAGACTTGGGAGGATTGTCACACTCAAAGAAGCTTGCGACATTGAGGGCATTGAGATTGGGAGGAGAGAGAAAAGGAGGTAAAAAATAGGCAGAAGGTCCTATTGAGCATGTTATACATATATATATATTTTCCTTGACTGATTTTGTTAGTATGCTGAACCTCCTGTTTTCTTTTGTCTACTACGGTTCAGATGCTTCAATTGAATTAAAAGAGAAACGAAAATAAAAAAGCAAGAGGATTCCAACAAGTTTTGGTCGTTTTTTTATCATACTGAAAGGCTTAAAACAACTGACATGTACGTATTAATTTTTATTTATTTATCAAATTTTTGTTGCATCTTCTTTTATCTCCTGACTCGGCAAGTCTGTTGTTTTATGTTGTCGCCTATGGTTCAAATGCTTAGTTAAATTAAAAGAAGAAGGAAGAACAAAGAAGGGGTAATCAGATAGGAATTATTAGAGCTTACGATTTTTTATACTCTACCCACACAGCATTTATGCAAAGATTCCACATTATTAACAAAACGGTTCTGTTTCTACTATTTAGGTCCCAGGAACTACCTTATAACAAGTCAATCGCAAAAAAGAAAAAATGCAGCAAAAGATGTGAGCATCAGCATCAACCATAACAAGACTACACACTAACTACGAACAAGTAAAAACTTAGAAACAACTAAGAGAAAAAACAAGAAGACGAAACCAGGTGATCATGCCAAGAGATATGCTACGAAGACGCAAGTAAAAGATTACAACACAGAAAGAACAAGAGGGACAAGGAGGAAAGGAAAGGAAATGAGTAAGAGGGACCGATGAAAGTCGGTACCTGCTGTTGATAACATCGATCTCATGGAGGGTAACGCAGTGTACGACCTCTTTACGCTTCTGGAGTTCGCCGTCGGGACACTGAACGAATTTAGTATGAGGACCCATGGCATCGTACTCCTTGGACCTCGCGAACGACCTCCCGAGCTTGGTAATCTTCCCGGACGATTTGTCAATGACAACGACATCGCCGCTCTGAACCTTCTCCTTGTTGAGCGCCTCGATCATCTTGGCTCCCAGATCGTAGACGGTCTCCATCTCGGTTGTCTTGAGGGTGAGCTTGCCAGTCTTGGAGGCCGCGCCGGCGACAGCAGGGCGGTCGATCTGGAGCTCGACAACCTCGCCTTCTATTATCTCAGTCTCCTCCTTAATGCGGACACCAATGGCTCGGCGAAAGGACTGCATTAGGGCCTCGGTTTTGCTCATCTCCAGGGAATATAGCTCGCTGCCGGAAAGCATGGCGAACGGGGTCTCGTGGCCAAGCGCCTTGGCCATGCCCATGGCAATGGCCGTCTTGCCGGTGCCAGGCTGGCCAGCAAGGAGGACGGCGCGACCGGCGATCTTTCCATCGCGGATCATTTGGAGGATGACGCCGGCGGCCTTGCGAGCGGTGTGCTGCCCCACCATCCCTTCGGAGGCGCCGCGGGGTTCCAGGGCATCGTCAAGACCGAGGCCTCTGATATGGGAGTGGGCGCCAATGCGCTCCACCCGCGTCAAATCCCTCGTCTCCGACAGCTTCAGCTCCGCCATTGCCACCGGACTCAGAGAGATAGAGAGAGAGAGGGAGAGAGAGAGAGAGAGAATCCTTTCCGGCCGCCCAGGAAAGCAGGGTTGGGGTTTTAAGACATAAACCCTACCACGCCCGTCCGGCGAGGGGAGGCCCTCGTCTAGAAAACGTCGTTACAAACTCTTCACGGCAACGGCATTGAAAATAACCACGAGAAATTGGAAAAACATCATCTTTCAAGAGTTTTTGTTAAAAACAGAGAAGCCATTAGAATTGAGACGATAGTGCGACATATAACAAGATTCAAAGAAGTTAATATAGATTTGTTTAAGTAAATGAGTAAAGCTCAAGCTAGACAGACTCAACTTGTTTAAATTGGCAAGAAAATATGTGGAAGTAATCTCACAATATTATCACACAAACACAAGTAGTTACGAATTGTTCCCTTGTGCCTAGCAACCCAATCTTAGATTGAACTTAGTCGAGCTGAGTTCGAGCTTTGGAGAATTCGGCTCGTCGATAGCCCCAGCTACGATGGGCCGAGCCGAGTTTGAGCTAGTGCCAGCCAACTCTAGCTCGGCTCGACTCATATGTTAAGCTTGAGCTAGAATCAAGCTCTACTAATTCAGCTTAAGCTCAACTCAATAGAACATGATGGGTTTCGACTTGTTCAAACTTGTGAATGAAAACCTAACTAAGCTCAAGCTTGCGAGCTCGATATATATTTGACCTCAACTTGAGCTCAATGACAAGCTAACAAAATTAAAACATCGTGCAGCAGCTAACCATGTTGAATGCTCCTGACGTATACAAGCATGAATGAGTAGAATTCATGTAACTCGAACTTGATTCGTTTAACGAGCCGAGTTTAACGGCGGGAGTTCGAATTCAGCTTGAATCGGCTCAACTTAATGAACACCCAACATGAAACAAGATAATTTTTTACCAAACTAGACTCACAGAGTAGGCAAGCATAGAAAAGTTTTCAAATGACTTTTTAACTTTCTCGTTCATTAATTCTTTTATACTTTTCAACACTAGAGTGAAAGGCAGTATTTGTTATATTTTTTTGAACATTGCATGATAATAAGCTTTGCAAACGCGATTCATTCATTTGATGATCCAGATTTGGGAGTGTTTAGTTTGGTCAAGATCCGGATCTCTTTTACACGACAATTCAGCCTTGCCTGGTAAACCACATCCAAAAAGCTTCATCAAATTTCCTTTGCTCTTCTCATATGGATCTGGTCGCATGCATTGTCTTACCAAGTTTTAATATATACCAACGGTTAACAAAACCATTATTGAAAGTCTAGATGCTATGAGAGGCAAAAGAAGGACAGAGTTTTTTCATGAGGGGGTCAAATTATAGTTTCAAAATTTGTGTATCAGATAATTGAATTTTTTAAAATTTACATGTAATTTTTTTTTTCGAAAGGAGGCCAAAGGCAGGAGTGGTAAGCATCAATTTCCAAGAGGTCACGCGAAGAATCTCACCATATGGTGAACAAAGCAACGAGCTAAGATAGACACTTGTCCTTTGCGTGAAGCAATTTGTCATGAGAATTGTAGAGCCTGTGTCATTGTACAAAGCCCCCAGTGGCATAACATAGCTGGTCAGTTGGGCAGTTGCTAACATTGCATCATCGGGTCATTTATGTAAGGTTTACTTTTTTAAAGTGAAAATGATGGTAAGCACGACACTTCAATTAGTATATATATATATATATATATATATATATATATATATATATATATATATATATATATATATATATATATATATATATATATATATATATATATATATATATATATATATATATATATATATATATATATATATGTGTGTGTGTGTACTACAAAGAAGTTAGATTTCAAAAATAACAAAAAACTTTAAATATCATATTTAAAGTTTCTGCGTTCTACCTATTTCTCTCTCTCTCTCTCTCTCTCTCTCTCTATATATATATATATATATATATATATATATATATATATATATATATATATATATATAAGAAATCCAACGAAAACCATCAAGCGGCCTTGATGGGACGGATCCCCCTTGCTCAAGTACAACTCTCTTGCCTTTTGAGAGTCTTATTCACTTAAATTGGAATCCTCAACTCTCAGCCCAAAATTAACGCGACCATTCTATCTTATGCCTAAGCTACTCGCCATGTTAATATGCCACGAATTAGAACCCACAGTAATAAGCAAATCGAAGTATATGTACAGTTTCCTCTAGCTATTATGACTTTCCTGCATGGATTACTGTTCACAGGTCAATCTAACATATGACATGTCTTAACTCATCTTTAAATTCATTCATTTATAGTCCTGACCTTATTCAACGGCTGTGATTTATTAATGCACGTTAATGACCATATATAAAATAATTAAGAAGATTTGTTATAAAGGACAATGAACATTGTCATTCAATGAAACAAGATCAACTGTTTCTTCGATCGTATTTCCTATATATTTTATGCTTGGTGAGCATCGTTAAGATTTTAAAAAGGTAATGGAGCTCTAAGTATCTCTCTCTAGAAAAAGAAAAAAAAGAACCAAATGGTGCCACAGGTAGGGGCAGAGTTTGGAATTTTTCATTAGAGAGGCCGAACTGCAGTTTCAAACTTTTGACAGGAACTTGAAATATAATTTTTAAAAATCTTTATATAGATTAATTAATTTTTTTAATTACATGTTTTTTTTTTTGAAAATTTGAAAGGGCGCCATGGGCCCTGCCACCCCCCTGGCTCCTCCCTTTGCTTTAGGAGTGAAACCTAGTTTCTGTGAGCCAGGTAACCTGCATATCCAACATTGAAATGTAGATGTAACTCGAAGTCTCGAACCAGGTTGATCAAGGGAAAATATGGGAGAGGTCAGCAGTAGATTGTTAGACTTAAAAGGCGCAACAATGGGACATAGCAAAATGTTTACTGGCTGAGGCAGTGTGGGCATAGTGTGGGCAATTGCTTACATATTCTCATAAAAAATGCTTATTTTTATGTTAATATTTTAGAGTAATTTTTTCATTTACATATTGGTGCCCCTTAAAAATTTAAAGTTTTATAACTAGTACTCCTTAGCTACTCTGCCACCGGTTGAAACCAGCCAGTGGTGTTAGTGCAGTGTTTACTGAACATGGTTTCGCCATTGAAAGTACTTTGAGATTCACTGTTTTGGAGTCACGAACCTCCATTTTCCATCTTGGAAGAGTTTGTTTGCATTTGGGTGGGTAACTTGGACATGGTACTTTGAAAGAATTAATGCATGGAAGACTGCCAACTTTCTGCAGAAAACAAACGGCGCAAATGGTATTGAAAGGTGTAAGAACCCGCGAGGAAGCCATATTAGATCATGCTTCGAGGAGTACTGTCTGAGAAATGTACTTCTTATAGGATGGATTTTAGATCTAAGGCTCCAACTCCTCTAAAAGAAATCAGTAACCCGACAAATAGTAGAGGGAGGACAACTGCATGGACAATGATAAGATGCTTCAGGGTATGTGTGGCATTAGTAACACACTTATACTGTTTTATGAATCTACCCTAAAAAATGAGTAGATTCATAAAATAGTGTGTTGCAGTATTTCATTAATTTATAGTATCTTTTGAAGCAGATTCATGAGACAGTAACAGTTTGTTCGTGTTGCCAAATTACACCTTAATATCTTCGTGAATGTGATGAATTTTTGATGAGGATGCAAGAAGGGCTAGGTGATAAGGGCAGGAAAGAGGGAGGGGAGGTGGTAGTGATAAACAATGTAACTTAGACTAATCTCATGTTCACCTTTCATCATCTAAAACCTTGCTATATGTTTTGCCTTGGATAATTTTTTTTTTTTTTGTCAAAGAGGAATCTCATGGTTATTACTAAAGAAGAATCCCACATGATCAATGGAACGGGAATTCAGGGTTATGTCTTTACCTCATTTTGATGGATGTCACATGTATTCTAGTTGGGTACAACTTTTTTCTTCATCCTAGTTGTAAATGTCAATGCCTTTGAGTTAGATATGACCCTTGCAAGTAGGACCTTATGAGTCATCATGAAAAGTGAATGGTGTTAATGCTTACTCATCCTTCTCGGAACTTATTTCACTCAAAATTGGTTATCTATGCCAAGTGTTAGGCCCGTGGTTTCAGGGGGTATTCACGTTCGGCATTGCCTGCATTGACCAAGATATTTGAGGATGATTTTGTGCTACAGTTCGGAGGAGGAACTTTAAAACACCTTCGAGCAAATGCACCTGGTAGGGGCGGAGCCCGGGGGGGGCCGCGTGGGCCCTAGCCCCACTTCAATTTAAAAAAAAAAAGTTAATTTAGAAGCAATGGATCCCTTGTGAGATATGAAAAGAGATCAAATTGTATTCGAAACAATGGATGTCTTGTAATATGGCTATTAGAAACTTTAAGTTGTCTTATCTTGGTGAGTGAGCATATAGAGGTCAGCCTCTTCCTTGTATTCTAATTAGTCGTTTTAATTTCATCGAAAAACAAGTTAATTTAGAATATTAATGGTCTGACTTGAGATTAGTTGGTAGGATTATGGTGGAAACTAATTGAATTTGTTGATATCATTGAGACCTTCATGACCAAGACTCGAGTTAAATTAACCGCTAATTTATCCTCAATTTATCCGGATGACAAGAAAACAGTAGGGGACCTTCCGACCGAGGATAAATAGACAGCTCAAGGAATGGAGTGGGTCCGTGGCCACATGCAAAATGCTAATATCTTTCCCATGAATCACGCCGTTGTGGGGTATTTGGTTTTAAAAACAAGGACAAAGGAATTAATTAGCAGAAATAATAGAAAAAAATAAGTTATTTCTATTTTTTTTTATGTGAATGTCCTCGAACTGATGATCAAACTCTCATCGGTCTCTCAGACCAGAGGAATCAAACTATGATCAAACTCTCATCGGTCTCTCAGTCTGACCAGTTACGCTACATGAGCGAAATTCTTAGTCCCACTTTTACCCATAAAGAAATGGTCTCCCTCTTAATCTATAAGGACAATTTAGTCATTTCCAACCTATAGCATATGTGCCCTTGTTCGGGGCTTGCTGCCACACGAGACGGGTCTCTTTTTCACATCCGAAAGCTAATCTCAGGCCTTCTCGGCTTTTCTGTGCCTCACTCTTAAAAAGTGAGGCACAATAAAGTAAGCTACACGTAAAGAAATTGACTAAATAATAACTAAACTCAGTTCCACTTCAATGTTTATTTACGCCATTATATTATGAGAACAGAGGTATCTGGAAGAGGGAGCGCTGGATAAGCCTCTCTATTGAATTATGAGAAAAAGGTCATCCTCCACACAGAGATCACGGCTTTTTCTCTTCCTATAAGTACGTAGAGGGATTCCTGTGGGGAGCTCAACAGTGTTCTTCTCTTCGGCTTCTTCTCAGGTTAAGTTGCTAGTTGAAGGAGACAATGGTGTCAAGAGTTCAGCAGCAACAGGCGCAGCAACAAGCTTTTCGGCATCATCAGCAACAGCAGCAGCAGAACCACCAACAACAGAAGGCAGCAGCAGGAATGCTTTCGGCGCAGTTTGTGAAGATCAAGGGCTCCAAATTCAAGAGAAGCAGCGTCAACGGCGAAGACGATGCCGCTACATCCGCTATCCTCCTGATAGCTTGTGCTGTCTTCACTCCTTAACTTTTCGCCTCTCTCTCTTCCTCTCTCTAGCTCATGCTTCAGAATGTAGGCCAATCGTGTAAGTTGTTTCTCTGTTCATGTTGTAGAAAATTAGTGTTAATCTGTGCTGCCATGTGTAGAGAATCAGAACGTGAAGAGCTTGGGGACTCGGTTGGTAGTGGTCGAAATCGAGTGTAATTCTGAGAAACTGTTTCTTCTGTTGCTGGAAATGGAAGAGGTGCTGTGTTCACATTCTGCAATTTTTTTTTTTTGGTGCTGTTCCTTCCACAGTGAGCAATTCGTTTTCTTGCTGTCAAGTTTCAAACCAAACACCCACTTTGTCAAGTTGCTCTTCTTCTTCGATGTCCTTTCATTGGCTTCACTTTCCCTCTCCTGCTTTTATAAATGAATTGATCCTCTTCTTCTTATAACCTTTTGGTTGGATTTTGGCTTCCTGTTTCATGATTAAGCAGCGCTGTCGCCCATGTTGTGGGTTCAAATAACCTTTTTCTTTTTCTTCTTCCATGATGATTTTCCCTTGTCGTGTTCTATCTTTTGAGGCGGTCGTTGTCTTGGCGAAAGAGATGAGGAAGCAATTCCCTTGAGAGAAGAAACAATTGTTGATGTGATGCTCAAAATGATGCGAGGAGCAAGATGGTTTCAGTTTGTGATATGTTAGATCAAAATCACAGATTAACATTCGGAAATTAAAGCCGGGATTTACCAATTTTCCGTGATCATTTTTTCCCAACTTATCATTCTGGTGCTTGCTTTATGTAGAACACGTTTGGAAGTGAGAAAGTATTTTCTAAGGAAAGCAACTCCGCAGATGAGTAAATTTTGTTGCGACTTTTTTTTTCTCTCTTTGTTTTTGCGTGACGTAACGAGGAAAAATTTACCGGGGCTACGCATGTAGAAAGTTACAAAATTAAAACGTAGCAAACTTTGCTAAGAAATCTTCATCCATCTCAACAGAAGGAAGAATTCAGGAAAAAGCCACTTTAGAAAAATTTTTGCTGGTGGATTTGTTCTTTCATTTTGAAATATGAAACAGCTTTTCTTCCTCATAATTCTGCTTCTTAATTCTCTACAACTCCTGGTTTCCTGGCTTTCAATTATGCCTTCAATATTAGGAAATTATCCTAATTTTCTCTCTCTTTATATATATACACAGTAGGCCAGGAACAGAAACTAGACCCTCTAGTTTTTGCTAAAAATCATTTTAAATAAAATAAAAACATCCTAATAAATGTATAAAAACTATTTTGACAAGAACATACTTTAGTTCAAGTAGTTTTTTATAAAAACGTATGGGAATCATTCATTTTTACTCATTATAAAAACCCTATTAAAGTCTAAAAAACAATCAACTTAAATGCATCAACCTATTATTAAGATCATATCTAAGATAATATTGCAAAAAAAAAACACCATATTTAAACGAAATGGTTTTATTCATGACCTAATGACCTGGTTTCTAACAATTTTATTATATATATATATATATATATATATAGAGAGAGAGAGAGAGAGAGATAGAGAGAGAATGTTGGATATGACTTAACACCTGCTTTGTTCAAATCATTTAACGGGAAAGGTGACGGACGGTACAATATGACTGAGATTGTGAAAGGTTCCGAAATGGATGCGCCAAATGCATAAAGCCAAATTGGTTTCAGATATGGTACAGCCAAAAGACATGCCCTTGAACTTGGTACTTGGGAGCTGCCCCTTGAATGAGTACATTCTCAAATATTGGCCACATTTTTTCAACACATTATCGGAGAAGCACAAAGAATACATTCATGGATGGTACTTGCTAAAATTTTCGCATCATTTATCAAACAAAGGTACAACTGAAAGAAATTTTGTTAAAGCACCAGATTTTCTTACATTGGGCAACGCTAGGTAGGGTTTTATCTGAGTAATCAACTCAAATCCAGATCCATTGAACTGGATGTAAATTGTAATAGGATCCAGTAAGTTGTCAGAGTTGGATTCAGTATGCAGTTCTATGTTGGAATCTGGATCTATGTCCAAGTTCCAACAAAGAACCACCTGATTACTTGTGAATGTTAGATCTTGTGTTAACTCGATCCAGATTTGATTTTAAGAGTTCACTCAGTTCAGTTAGCAATTCAAGTCTGGACCAAAATTTTGGAATATATGAGGTTCTGCTAGGCCGGATTTGACAAATGCTGGACTGGGATGGAGCCAGAAAATTCGGGCTAAAGGGCACTAAGTATAGAATTTTAAAATTTAAGAGGCATCAATATGTAAATGAGAAAAAATTTTAAAAATATTAATATAAAAATGATAAGTTTTTTTTCTTTTTGGAGGTTGTGTGGACAATTTCTCACACATAACTCACACCTGCCTTTGTTCTTGTGAATTGTGATGGACCAACTTTTGATCCTTATCGAGTCTTTACACACTTACCTGTCCAGCACTCGGACAAGGCCTTTTTTACAAGGTTTTATCTATCCATTGCCGGTCGCAGTAATGAGACCAACCACCGTTAATTGAACAATGGTGTGAGATCACTTATCTTTCTCACCAAGCTCAACTACTTAGATTAGTTTTTTGAGTTTGAACAATTTTTTTTGTTCAATGTTTACTTAAAGGGAAGCCACTTTCAGCATAAAACCCCGAAGGCTATATACCATTATACCTCCAAGTTTCTATCTAGCTTCCGAGTCTGGGTAGACCTACGGTACAACCTTCAACTCAAGTGTCGCACTTGCCAACATTTGCAACCCATAGGAATGATGCACCGGAACGTGATATCGGCCATGGGATTCAAACACTCGAACCCCTTAGTCATAAACTGGGTTGCATTATGCCCTTTGAAGCTTGAGTTTGAACACTTGATGATTCAAATGAACACATGTATTCATATTGGCAAGGGAAAACTTTCTATTCTTTGTCCTTTTTCATAGCAAAACGAGGCAAAATTTTGCATTAGAATTGCTTATGGAAAGCATCTTCGGTATCAATATCTTTCAAAACGTCAATGCAACTTGATCTTTAATCACAAGTTTCCACTTTTTCCTGTTTCTAAGACTGTTTTACAATCAAAGTGTTGGATGCTGGCAGATTAAACGAGCATGGATCCTGGCTACCATCGCAGTGATTCCTTCACTGTAAAAAGTAAGGGGGAAAAGGATAGACTGTGGCAGGTTTAAAAGAAAAGGGCTGACGTCTTCTTCTTGTTGGTTCATGTGAATGAGGACGACGAAGCAGTTCTTTGGTACCTGTAAAAGTTGAAAAAAGAGCCGTTCTTTTTGGTTTGCAGGAGGTAGGAAACCAAGCATGATGTGAGCCTCATTACTCTGTCTGCTGTACTTGCTTGCTTTTGTCTCTTCTTTTCTTTTTTTTCAAAGAGAAGGAATGTCGAGTTGTGCCCATTGCCTGTACTCTCTCGAAAGAGTGAGTTTTCTCTAAAAATCAGGTGAAGAATGTCAGTCCTCTCTCCAGAACCAGCTTTCTTTTCTTCGATTTTCAGGTTAAACATTTTGCATTTGCATTACCAAGTGCTTGATCGCCCTAGATATTTAGCAATAAAAGTTTTTCATCGCTAGTTAGAAGGACCTACAAGTCTGTCAAGTCTCCCTCTAAGTTGGTGAACATTTATCGTCTTATCATATGAAAAATAACATGAAAGGTATACTTCACTTTGTGAATATCATCATCTTCTCATGTGGAAAACAATTGACAAGAAATATGTACTTCACTTTGAGAACATACTACAATGGAGGTGTTTGTATGGAAAGATTGATTATAGAGCAGGTTAGGTTATCTGTCATGGCATTCCACATTCACAGACAGAATGCTATAACACTTAAAACACCCTTGATTGAATGTGCATAGGCACTTCATTTGAAGCATTTAGTCCCAGGGAGCTTGTCTCAAACAGGTCACTTCGTTACATGCTTGAATATATATATATATATATATATATATATATATATATATATATATATATATATATATATATATATATATATATATATATATATATATATGGACTATGGTCATCCAATCATCTAACCAAGACTGTCCGATCGACATGATGGATGGCTAAGAGAGAAAAAAAGAAAAATATGATGGTTATTTTTGTCATATAGTATTATTTCAGACATTTTTTTTTCTTATTTTTCTCTTAACAATTTATCATGTTAGATTAGATGACCTGGTTAGATAACTCTAAGAAGCTAGAGTCACCGTTTACTATATATAATCTTTTTAAATAATTTTCTTTTAGAAACAATTATAAATATGCACCCAAGTTTTGAGCCCATAACAAATCCATGCTGCAGTTTTAAACTGGAACAAAGAGGGCCCCAAGTTTCCACATTTAATATTGAGCAAATTATTTGAAGATTTGCATTGCTCAATCCACTTTTTCTCAAATCCCATGCTGTCCCAGGTCCAGCTAAGCTAACTCATATTCCTTTCCAATAAGAAAGCATCTTCAAGAATTCCTTTTGAATTAGCGCTTGGGTGAAAACTAACTGATTTGGGTGAAACTGCACATGCATTAGTATTAATAGGTATTAATTAAAGCGGATTGTATAAAACTAATAAACACAGATATTTTTTGTTGTTTTAGATCATTAGCCAATCTTAAGTCAATCTAACTTGAGGATAGATTAATGTTATTACGGTTGCTAAGCTATGGTGTATTTATGACAATATGAAAAAGTTAACTTTGTTTTTTGTTGTCCCCAAAATTTTTTAGGTGTACTTTTTGAAATTCTCCCTTTTTAAGTACAATGGCAGAGAACCTCCAAGGCCAGATCATATTGGTATCATGAAAGCCGCTTCTCTTTTTAAAAAATTCATGGTGCTGCTGCCGTTTTACTCAAGCTAAGTTATTTGTTATGTCTTTTCACCTGCGACAATGCAACTATTATAAAACAACTATCATAAAACATGCAAAACGCCCAAACATTACTTTGATATGTCGCTGAATAAAAAGTCTTTTATCATTATAAACTTCACCACCATTTTTTTTCTTTTCCTTTCTGTATAAAATGTGATACATCGAGGTTTCAGTGTTGGATTTCGCAATCTCTTTCAAATTCTCAGCTGTTTAGTGTTTCAATGTTTCGTTTAAAGAACTTTAAAATGCAAAACTTCTTTTCAAACCTGGATCTACACAATAAAAAATCTTATAGCTAGTTCTTTAAAATTTAAAATTTTGTAATTAGTGCTTCTTTAGCTAGAATTTTCTAGCTCCACCCTTGCAACTCAGGCATGACCTCGAATTCAATATGGAGATGAACAAGTGCTTACATAATATTTACAGCTTGTTCATCTGCAGCCTTTGGACAGGCATTGAAAATGGCAAAAACTTAAAGAGATGCGAATGTGTAAGTAAAAAATTACCCTAAAGTATCAAAATGAACAATAAGCATTTTTCATGTTTGTTTGTCTATAGGCAATTGCCCACACAGTGTCCACACCAGCCCCTGCTGAGTTGCATATGTTGGAGATCATATGAGCTCATAAGTTCAATTAAGCTGATTAAAAGATATAAAGGTTGAACATGTTATAGAAAAAGCCTTTGGCGAGCAGTTGAGCTCGGTTTGATATGCAGCTTGGCTCAAAGTCTGACTATATTGCTTCGGTTGCGACTAGCTCATCTATCTGCATGATGACCCATTTGCACCCTTAACTTTGTATAGAGGTTTGACCCTAAACAAGTCGCGGACACAGACCGGACCGTCGGTGCAGGACCTCATTGAGCCGAGTCAACAACACATTGCGGAGTCAACATGGATCCGGCTAGCTTGCCAACTATGAAACCAGTTAAACCATGCGCAATCAACGACAGGGCCACATGGATCGAATTTCAACCAGTGGTCCACTAGTGAGACAAATCAGATCTCACTCGATCTAAATACTTATCCACAAATATGCAAGTGGGTGCATGCATCCAACCCGGCACCACACATTTAACTGCCATGTTTTAGGAAAATTTCAGAAATTAACAAGGCAAATCAAACACTGAAGAGAAGTAATGATCCCAATGATTGACATGTAAAGAGCAAAACTTAGTAAAATTTTAAAGAACTAAACCTATAGTAGGATTACTAGCTTTTTCCCTTTATCATTTCCTAATGAATCGACCTTACTGCCACGAACAGAATCAAACGTTGAGCAGAAACAATGATCCCAACTGATGCTAAAGTGCTAATTTCGTGGAATTCTATTACAAGTTCATTTAAAGTAGATTTTTCTTGTTTCCTATGAATTCTGTCAAGTTCATTTAAAGTAGCTTTTTCTCGTTTCCTAACAGGCTTCACATGTTAGTGGGAGGTAATAGAAAGATATTGCCATGACACTTCCAAAAGCAGGATTTGTAAATTTCCTTGCAAAAACTTTGAGAAAACTTTCAAGTTGGTTCGGAGAGCAGTTGGATGTTATCTTAGATGACCCTATGATCGATTCTGCAGAGGTTCTGCTAACACTTGGGTTGTCAAAAATGTGTCTGCCTTGTAAACCCACGAGAAATCTGTGTAGCAAACAGGGATACCAAGTGCAGGACAAGGAAAACCGAATCCTAATGAAAACTTGTGCACATGGAGCACACAAGGTTCAAAGTTTCCCACATTACCGGCCGCATCTGAACTAATAAGATAATATATCTGATCATGGAGTGAAAAATGATACAACAAGAACCTGTACACAGGACTTATGGACATTGTGCAAGAAAGAAGAACCTGTCAATAGCCATTTTCATCTTGAAACACGATGGATGCGTAAGCAAGACTCAACTACGTTGGGATTCCAGTCTAGTCTCTCAAATGGTCATTTCCATCGTCAGGAGATTGGTCATGGTCACCTCTTCCTGCAGAACCATTCATGAGCAGGTCAAAGTCAAACAGCAAGCTTATGTCAAGCACAAAGCAGAAATCTGTAGGAATTTCATGTGATTGCTAGTTTTCTCTTGAAAGGCATAAAGACAAAGACTTGCCCAAGCACACAGTAAGAAAATGAAAAAAACAACAACGAATAAAATGCTCAGAAAAGTCCATGAAAGATGGTACTCAGACTTCACCTGCAGAACCCATATGGTGACTCCAATCAGTTGCTCGAGGATTAACCATATGCAATGGCCGAGATTGAAGCATAAACCCACCTCCCGGCATATGGTCACTGCTTCCTCCTTTACCTGAAAATTTTGAAGAGTCTGGCACTGATCTAAAGCTTACAGGTGTAACTGATGATGCAACCATTGACGAAGGCAACTTGCTAGCTGAAGCTTCAGATTTACCAGCATGGCCGAGGTCCTTCTTTAGATCCATGATAAATGAACCAATGATAACCTGTGAAGACTGATCGATTAGAGCCTATTCAAGGACAGAGGAGGACCGATAAACAGAGTTCCCCTTAATTGGAGTACCTGAACTGGGCTAGCCGCAATTAAAGGACCACCTACACCACCTCCTACAATACGGCCATCCGCCCCAGATAAGCATATACTAAGCCCGCCAGTTCTTGATGAGGCTCCACTTACTTCTGAATGTAAGAATGACCCCGACAATGATAAAATTTCAAACCTGCCCTGCAAGTCCCCATGAAAAAGTATTAAGAATTTATTACAACAAAATCAGCATCACTTGGGGCAGACTGCAGAACAGAATCCAACACCTATTGAAAGGAAAAGAGCAAACAAGCATCTGGTTAAACAAGACCATGGAAAATACTCCGCTTGATGCATAGGAAACATTCACCTGATTTAACATTCTGAAACCAATGGAAGTTACATAATGGAAACCAATCCAGTCTATTATAAAAACAATACAGATTTCAAACAGAAAAGAAACATAAAAATTAGCATCCAAACTACCGTGGAGAAGCAAGAAAATAGGCAAAATATTAGCAAACCTAGGTTGGCAACTTATGTTTTGATTTCCACTTGAGAACAAAAGAAACAAATTTGAGATTTGGAGGGAACTGGCAAATGGAAGCCATGAGAAAAACTCATATCTAAGATACTAGTTGAGAACAAAATCAAGACAAACAAATCCACATAAGAAAAATAAGGAATTATTAAACAGAGATCATGAACCATGAGCTATGCCAACAAAATGCTTCAAATGGAAAGCATTTATATTTAAGGCTTATGCAGCTATCACAAATGAAGGCCGCCAAAATTTTACTAGGGCAGTTGAGTGCAAGTTCTGTGATATAAGTAATACTGTGAATGCATCTTGAGTTACTTAAAAAACAAAATTCCATCCAAAGCAGGGGTACACAGTTACAATGCGAAGGAAAAAACAAGACAACTTTGTTGTCCAAAATGCATCTTGACCCTGTCAAATACTCAATCTCGAGCATGTTCCACATGAACCCCAGTAATAAATATGAAAAATGAATCCTTTTAAATTCCGAAACATTCTTAACCTAGAACCCAAGGAAAGCAGATTTTAGAGATGCAATAAGCATGCAAGCAGGAGAACACGACAATGAACATGTCTCCATGCCACAAGTACAAACTGAGGTCCAAGAGTTTACAAAACATCTCAAATTTTTGTCCAGAGTTGATAATATGAAATGCTTTTCTCAATTTTTCAGATTTTAATTTCTTTAATCATTACAGTTTTCCTTTATCATGTCCAACCAAGAGAGAAAAATTTTGAAGATCCCAGAAAACAGAAATACTGATACAGGTGGTCATAATGAGTGAGTGCATGCCAGTATGAATCCTGAAAGCATTGAAGTGGTTTACAGATCACAATTGAAAATGAATATAAATAGGCAAGGAAGATAAAATAAATTGATCAAAAGTAATAATTTCAGATGTTAAATCAGGAAGAGGAACACATTAAGAAATAAGATATTGCATCTGCTATTCAGAAGTGGCTATGAGCCTATGACATCTAGTTGCACATATTTAGTGGCATTCCACAGGTAATAACAAGGTTTCTGATAGTCACCTCATATGCCACAGTGCCTCCTGACATTGCTGGTTGCCGAAGACTTGCATTAGATATTGATCCATTTGCTGACAGGATACAGATAGCACGCTTTCGTTGCTGCATGAAGGACATGATTTTTTTGGAAACATCCTGTTCATAAGTATGTCATTAGCATCTTCATGAATGTCTTAGCATCTAGCATAGGAGACAGAAACCATAGTTGGCAAACCCATGAATTGGGATCAGAACAGCTGAACACTGGGTCACGCATCAGCGAGTTGACTTGGTGATTGGTTCAGGTCAGGTAATAAACTTTTATTGTTTTTTTCAACAAGTTGGCGAAGAAGTTGAACATAGTTAAGAAACATATGATAAACAAATACTTACTGAACTAAAAAGTAAAAACTATGATAAAGCTGCAAAGAAGAATTGCAGTTTAAGAGTTAAGACACTGTATTATGAGATTAACAGAAAGATTAAGCAAACATTACTAATAAGACACATTAACTGAACTGCTAAAGTAGGTGTGTGTGCGTGTGTGTGTGTGTGTGTGAGAGAGAGAGAGAGAGGCATATCTGTCTGCTGTAGCCAGATGCCATTGGTTTTCTTAAAACCCTCAGGCCCTAATGCGGGGGGTTTATACTTTATACACAAGTGATTGAATCGTTTTAAATTTAAAGAACATGTCAAAAAGCAACATGACTCGCCAAGACTGAGTCCTGTCAAAACAAAATGAACAGTCCAGTCTCTGGCGATCAAGACCCAACCTGCTGAGTCAATGATCCAGCCAACCCACACCCGATTCACATAGAACTTGGGTGTAGGTCAGCTATGAAATCGAGATCTAGTTAATAGGTGATCTCAGTCAACTTTCCCTGGTCAAAGCTTTGACAACTATGACAGGAACTCAAACTTTTTCCCTCTTCAAAGATCTAAAGTTTGGTTTCTCCCTCTTCAAAGATGGAAAGGAAAAAGCAATCTGCTGATCCATATTCTGTGCAAGAAAACAAGGTGCCTTCAAAGTATCCACCTAAACTTGTTGAAGTACAGAAATATGGTAGCAATTTGACATGACTTTCAAGTTTGACATAGTATGTAACTATGTATATCCATAACATTGCTTCTAAAATAAAATTTTCCCCTTGAAACAGTAGTGTATTTGCATCTCATATATCTTAGAATACTGTTAAAACAAAATTTTTTTAACAAATTTGTGGTTAGGAACAGTGGCAATTGTTAATCCAAAAAAAAAAAAAATCAACAAATCCTTCTTTTAGAGCTTGATTGACTTTTAAGTATTTGCGCATCGGCAATGTATGCAGTCACCCAACTGTATACTGAGATGAACCAACTAGGATCAACTTCATAAGATTCTAATAATCCATCTCAATCCAACTCTGTCCAACCTAAGAAAAGCACATCTTTCATTTCTACTAATTATTCAAGGTAGTCATTTAGTAAATAGAAGACATGCAAAAAAAAAAAAATTGCAGGAGACTGCCTTGAATTTCAGAAGCAAGATCAAGATACAGATTCAACAATGTAGCATGCTTTACATATCATGAATGGTTAAAGAACTTGAAAGTGAAAATTTGCTTAGTTTTACAAATAGAAGCTGCAGAACACAAACATATTTAAAAAGAAAACTTTTTGAATGGAATTCTTGGGTCTGGACAAATAGTATATATTACACAAACTGCTTGCTTGTTAAGCATTATAATGAAACTAATCCATGACAAGGTTAAAACACGTATGCTGCCAATGCAATCCATTTGTAAAGGAGAAGATTGGCGCCACAAATTTGAAATCTCAGTCTTAAATACAAAATGTGATTTTTTTTTCTATTTTTTTCACAAAAGGAAGGAGAATAGAATTATAACAGCGAGACACACTTCTCCAGCTGCAACCATGACAATATGAGGTGTGAATCCTTGACCAGCATTGCCTGCATAATAGTGAAAAGAAGGATAGTTATGGTCCAATCAGAACCAACATAACAAAAGCATTGTGGAATGATAGTTAAGGCAGGCATAGATCTACATGCAATAACTAAGAAACCTGGAGGCAGACAAAGTCGCAAACTTCATATCATGAAGGAACAGGCAACAAGATATCATAATGAAGCAGATTTTCCAATAACAAATTGCAGAACAAAGTAAAAGCAAAGCAGGCACCACTATCTATGCTTTATTAAAAAAGTCTCACACACTGCCTTCTTCAATCTGCATACATTTTATCTTACAATTCAAGTGATCATTGATACCCCAGAGTTTCATGCCATTACTATCTTTGTTTTGCTGGTCCCACAGGTAGCAACAATTCATTTTGGTGGTGTCTCAAACATGTATGTGATGCCCAGAAAATTACATTTACTGAACACCAACTTTCTATGACATTCATTTTCTATTCAGGAACGTTGCATCAGCAGATTCAGCACAATCTATCTAAGCTATAATTACAAGGGCAGGATGAAGAACCAAAGAAAGAGGAGAAAAAATAAAGAAAATATTATGAGAAAAGAAAACTAGGAAGAAGAGGAGACAGGAGGAGGAGGAGGAAGAAAAGAAAAGGGAAACTGAAATATAGGCCTGGCCAAATATTTCATCAGGCTATTTTTGGACCAAGTTGATCCTGAGCGCTGGATTTTTGCACCTGATTTGGTGTAACTGCATCCAAGTGACCTGAGCCATACGCAATCAAGGGACTTTTTATCTGCTGTGTTGCATGCAGCAGCCAGACATGTGTAGCACCTTCACCTGCACCCACATCATGTCGTGTCTACAAGCATCTGTATTACAAAACGTAATTCCAAATTTCCAAGAAAGCATGATAAAACAAAGGTATCGACTTTCATGTTATTTTGCAGCACCTAGTTAGAATAGTTCGAATGGGAGTTGATAAACCTTTCAATTGCATCCTTCTGGTTAGGATGCCTTGAAAATGCACCACATATTCTAAACTTGTGTCATCTTTGTGCACTTTCTTAAAAATATTCATGCTTATTGCAGGCTTATCTAGCGCCATTCTGCAAATGTATAAGTCTTAATCATTTTAGTGTTTTTTTTCCAACAAGATGATGTCTCAGTTCTTCCTCTTACATGTCTGCTATTTAGGCCTAGACTTCTTCTCGTTTATGTATGTTTCTCTTGGTCCTATTCCTTTTTCTTTTCTGCCTCCACTAACATTTTCTGTAACTTAATGGACCTTGTTTCGGTGTTATTTTCTCTATTACATGCTGTATATGATACTTCTTGCAACAGATTCGGACAACCTAAAATATCCCATTTATAATAGCTTCACCACATATAATGACAAGTCATTTCCGTTCCTCTTAATAACTGCTTGGTCGATTATAAATAAAGCACAAGGAAAGAAAACGTAATCCTCAGATCGTCATAGATTCTTTATAAGCGTTCCTCAAACAAACTCGACTTTTGCAAAATGACCGCCATAAGGTATCATCACAGGTGGAGAGCAGGTGGTAACATTTCAGTAAGGAAGGGTGCAGAGGTGAAGACACTTGATCAAGTCGACAAGTCTCAACTCTGTCACTCTGCACCCTAAACATTTTGCTATGGTGTTGGCTCGTAAGGGACGGAAAAGTCGGGGATCCTCTTCACAAGCCTCTACGTCTTCAACAACAAAATCGAACACTGACAATGCATAACTTCGAGGTGAAACCCAAATTTCTCTGGAGGAAAACGGATAATTCAGTCTACAGTCCTCGGACTAACAGTCAACTCTTACTGTAAATTTCCAATACATGCCCAGTTTGTTCGAGAACCCACAACGCAAAAGCCTGCATCAAATAAGTAAGACATTCCCGAGTAGCAACTAGACAAGTTGTCCACGATAATGGGCTTACGAAGAACACCAGTTTTCATCCATCTACAACCAAATACTCTAAGATCACCCAGCGAGAAAATAATTATGCCAAGCATGTAGAAAGAAATTACAGCAAAGGAGTAGGACAGGCAAAATTTTTCATTATATACATGCAAAAACTCAAAACCAAGAGACGGGTTTCAGAAAAAGCTCGGGAAAAATGAAACAGGCTCTAAAAAAAAAACTCCAAAACAAGAAATGGGTGTTCAAGAGTTCTCAAAAATAAACAAATCGGTTGCCTCCAAACCGCTTAAAAAAACATACCAAGCGCAACCATTTGAGCCTTCTTAGCCGAAGCAGGCTCTTTCTTGCGAGAAACGGAGGACAGAGGAACACCCACAGCGGTAGAATGCCTCACGGGCGCATCGGCACCCGGTCCATACTTTCTCGGTCTGCCTCGTTTCCTCCGGACGACCTCCGGCACGGTGGCGGCAGGTCTGCCACCAGCAGAATGAGGGAAGACGAGTGCAGTTCCCTCAGAGTAAGGGGAAGTAGAAGAGGCGTTGAGGTTGGTGTGGGGAGGCGAACCAAACATGCCATTGTTGGCCGATGGGCCTGCCTGGTAGTAAGAGTTGAGGCCGCTCTCGCCGCCCTCCATGCATGGAAAGAAGCAAGACCTCAACTCATAGAAGACCAAAACACACACCAGAAAGTAAGAAGCAATGAACAGTAAGGAGAACGAGTTGGGGTGTGGACTCCTCCCTTCCCCGCATTAATTTAGCAGATCCTCTGGTTTCCTTTGCAGTTCCACCTCTCCCACTCTCTCCGGATGGTGAAAGAGAGGCTCTGCCTCTAAACTTTTGGATGAAGAAGGAATGTGCACGTTTGGGGATGGGATTCTTCTTCTATCACTTGGCCTTTGTTTTTATTTGGTTCATTGGTTTCTGGCTTGCATTATTTTTATCTATAAAGTGAGGAGACGATCCCAAATCTTCGACGGTTCTCATCTTTCCAGAGAGTGGCCTTAAACAAATGCGATGGGGATGAAGTTGGCCGCCGCCACGTGGGCTTGTGCCTTAGAGAAGGTGGCAGAGCTGGTGGGCATTTTTTTAAAGGGAAGAACATTCCAAAACAGGAAAAAACAGCGACGATGGAGGTTCCAAATTGGGACGGTGATATCAAAATCGAAGGTTTACTGTGGGTGAATAGTGACGGAAAGTTGATTCTTTTGGAAGGAAATGTGTGGGAGTTCTGGAATTTCTTGGTTTGACTCCAACAAAGTGTGTAGATTGTCCTCACTCAATAATGAGAAGAGCTAGAGAAGTGGATATCAGGATTAAAGGAAAGAGGAAGGAAAAAGCAAAACATCGTGACAGAGATGGTGCAGAAGGATATGTGATGATTGCCGGGGCTTGACTCCAAAAGAAGGTCTGATTTTGGATGAAAGTGCCCAGCAGTAGATTCAAAGACAGACAAGTAATTGGAAAGCTCGGGTCACCTAAGTTCCAAATTCGACAAACTTTTGCATAAAAAGATGAAGAATTCAATATTTCACGGCGCATCTTCGTATAGATAAAACGATAGAAGCCGTCTGAGAGATGCACAATGAGTTTGACACGAACACGCTCTTAAAAACTTGACTCGAATTTAAACTAACCGAGTTCGAGTTTAAATTTGTTCTTGAAATGTCAAACTATTCAAGTTCAAATTATAAAAAATCAACCGGCTCAAGTTTTAAGCGATATTTGGATGCTAAATATGTGTATTGTTCCTTTCATTCTTTTTGAAGATAAAACTTAAAAGTAGAGTACGAGTTGGAGTTTTTTTATTGCCCACCATGATTTGACTTGACAATTTGCCCGAGTTATAGGGACTCGTGAGGAGGACAAACGAAGTGGACCTGAAGTTTAACAAGGAAAAGGAAAAACCAATATAACCATGGCCTCAAGCGTAACTGACTTGTTGTGCTCGAGGCTTTTTGTTGCCTAAAATCTTTACTACTTGGATATCTCAAGAGTTATTTTCAGTGACCCTACTTTGCCAATCGTTTTCATATATATATATATATATATAAAATATTGCAAAAGTTAAATGATTGACATCCATACGTCTAAATGGTGCACAATTTCTCCAAGGTTTATATATATATATTGCATTTATATATTAAATGTAACATTTTTATGTAATTTTTATTATTTTTCTATTAGAACTGCTTGTTATTAGCATATTTGTTATAGGGCTCCAAAAACTATACTATGTTGTACTTACATAACAAACTTGCGAATAGTTTCTAGGAAACTAAACCAACAACTTTTGCTAAGTAAATATTTTTCTTTGCGTTTCCTTCATTATGATGAGAGGTTAGCCTAATGTAATTTGATTGAGATGCCAAATTCGTAGTAATTGCTCTTTAAAAATTTGTCAAGAAAGTTAAATGATTTATTTAGATAAAAGTATCCTGAAAATGCAATCAGATATTTGTTGTGAATATAAGGAGTTCAGAAACCTATTACCAATACATAAATCACATTATTTAAACATTTACATACCTAAACATGGAATTAACAAAACATTAACTCAATATAATTAACAAATAACAAATTTTTTCACTGCTTATATATGAACAGTCAATTAAGGCCGGCTTGTGAGCTAGCTCTTGTAGATCAAGGGTATCCTGGAAAAGAAGATCAAGGGTAATCCAGTGATGTATTTTAAGAGATGAAAGAAGAAAAGTAATAAGCTTTTTATTTTCGGTAAAACTATAATATCAAATATGTTCATGCCCAAAAGTTTTATGAATTAAGAGACGAACTTTTCTTTCTTTCATGCACACATAGGAACTAACAACAGAAAAAGAAAACTTCAGACCTTTGGTTTTTGAAGTTTCATGAAATCAGTATACTGAAGAAACATGTTTTTTTTTTTTTTATCTTTGTGTTTAAGTAACTTAACAAAAAAATTGACAGCACAAATGAGATCCATGCTGTTAGAGGGGAGCAGAGGAGTTGCAACTATCTTGGTTAATATCGGGTTATTTTTGAAAATATCGACTTCCTTGCAAGTCATGCACCATTTTGAAACGAAAGGGAATTTCGAAAGGAAAAAAAAAATCTTTAAGACTCTGTTTGATGCAAAAAAAAGTTTTTTGCATGGTAAAATTATCAAGTATGGAATGGAGAATTTCTCGCTGAAAAAAGTCAGACTTAGAGAGGTCCGATTCTTTTGCATGAAAAATTCTTCATTCCATACTTGATAATTTTACCATGCAAAATGAAAAACCCATGATAAAATTCTCTGTAAAATCGTACAAACTTGAAAAAAATTCGCATCAAACGGGGCCTAAAGAAAGGAACATCATCATTGATGCCAGAAAATATATTCTAGTAAATGCATGATTTTATTGATGATACGAACTCAGCCTTGACGTGATGCCAAAAATGTAAGTGAAAGGTGATCCTAATTCTATTGTGCTTTTACTGACGCACTGGATACTCGTTGCAAATTGTTGGTGTTCCTTTTCCTTCGGATCGCGCAAGTGAAAGCTATTTCAAATGCCTTTCTCAAACTTGCAACCACAGTATAGCTAACGTATACATAAATATCAATATGAAACAATGTATAACCGTTCATAATAGGCCCATCTAATATCGGAACCGTGCTTTCATAAATCTACTCTATGAGTCGAAGATTATGTTCTTACATTGAAAAAAAAGTAATTACATATGTATATATCCCGAAACAATTATGTTTCTTTTTTCTTTTCATGTATAGGTCAACTTGGGTCAAAAGTGACTATGTTTTTTTTTCCGGCCGAGCCATGTAGATGGTCTCAACTATGTGCTTGCCCTTGTTCTTGTTGTGGCCATGGTAATCCAACTTATCACCTCAAATTTATGCTTTCTAAAGTTGTTTGGCAGCAGAAACACTTTGTGTAAGCCTGGGCACCGGGCCGGGCCGTCGCCGGGTACCCGGTCCGACTAGGGCCCGGGTCCGGGCCTTGGAAAAGCAATTTTGGGCCTGTTAGTTACCAGGCTCGGCCCGGCCCGATAACTAATGAGTCGGGCTTGGGCCAGCCGCTTTGATCGCTGGCAGCCCGCAAAGCCCGTTTTCTTTTTTTTTTTTTTCTGAAAAATGAAGGGTTTAATAAAAATGAAAGTTAGGGTTTCTTTCTTCCTCACCTGTTTTGTTTCTCACTCTCTTTCTTCCCGTCGGCCATCGCCCGTTGAGACTGAACTGAGAGACTGAGATTCTGAGTTTGCCTCCTCGTCTCACCACTGCCTCCTTCGGTCGTCGCCATCGCCATCGGCTGCCTTCTCTGGTGACCGGTCCTCCTAGTTGGTCATCGCCGTCGCCCATCCGCTGCTTTTTCCGTCCGTCGCCGGGCATCGGCTGTTGTATTGAAATGTTTTTGTTGGATTATTGCTGCGTCTCAAAGCCCGGCCCGTTAACAATCGGGCCGGGCCGGGCCTCGGGCATAAACTGAAGCCCGAGGCCCGTTATAACCTAAGCCCGGCCCATATAGAAACGGGCCGGGCTTCGGGCCGGCCCGTTACTATTATCGGGCTTTCATTTTTACATTGTTATGAGGCCGGGTGGGCCGGGCCGGCCCGATGCCCAGCCTTAACTTTGTGATTGTCTCAGGGTAAGTTTATGGAACAATAGTTATAGTATTCTATGAATTTAGCTTAATTTGTAAGATAAGATTGATGAGACATTCACAAAGTATTCATATTAAGAAGCGACCCCTCTAATGTATATTTGTCTCATGGAGCTATGTGCTCACACAAGATTGGCCGGCAAAATGCTGAGAATCTCATTGAGATCCTTGAGGGACTTCATTACTTGGAATCATCCACCATCCTATCCACAAATCCTTGCATGGGCAGGGAGTAGTGGTGCCGAAGGAGGTGGCCCACTCTGTGACTTGGATTTCCTTTTTATGACGGCCCGAGGCCAACTATATTAGCTCAACAACGAGCACACGTTGCTCTAGAAGTTGTTTTGCATAAGGAACAATATGAGAATGTTTCGTGAATCTACCCCAAAATTAGAGTTAAATTTATAGGACGTTTGGACAATTGTTCAAATATTTTATGAATCTACCTTAATTTTAAGGTGAATTCATAGAACATTTACATATTGTTCCTAATGCCAAATGACTAGGACTGCACAACAAGTTTAGCCAACTCGGGCTCAACTCGAACTCGCTCGAAAAGACTCGGCTCGAGCTCAACTCGTTTATAAACGAGTTGGGTTCGAGCTTACAACGATATTCGAAACAATAAACGAGTTGAGTTCGAGTTTTAGGAACTCGACTCGTTTATACTCTACTCGACCCGTTATTATAAAACTAGTTAAATGTTGAAAACCGATACACCAAGTTATTGAAACCGGTTCACTGGTTTAGGGTAAAAAGTTTCATTGAGTGGTCGGCGTTCGGTGTTCCTCCTTTCGAGTTTCAATTCTTTGATTTTTGTCTCTCTCTCTCTCTCTTCCGTCGACCATCCACACCAGTCACCGGCTCACCGCCGCTGCGCCGCACAGGAGCAGGACAGCTCCACCGTCCAGCATGACTCGCTTAAAAAAATAAACTGAGTTCGTTTGCAAGAAGACCTTTAATTGTGTATGCACCGAGGAGCCAAAGCCTGCTGAGCCCCTCTGTCAGGTTCTAGAGAGGACTTAGGCCCCACAAATAAGAATAAAAAGAAGTGCCCATAACACTAGGCGAGGTTAGTACTGGATAGAATCTTGCCCAGTCTCATTGGCCAGCCCACATCTTACTGTCACACACGCACATGCAAAAGCAAAAATGTGGTATTTAGGATGATCATTTTTAATAGTTTAGCATATTAATTTATTCTAGTTAATCTCATTATGTAATATGTTCTTTTTAGCTGGTTTAAAAGTTAAAATACGTTGACATTAACTACTTTTATGCGTCTAAGCAAGTAATCAATTGACTTAATTAAGAAATAAAAAACGAGACGGTAAAAAGTAAAGTGCTTTTTTTTTTTTTGGAAGAAAAATATGCAAACTAAAGCATTTCCATAACAAGCAAGCCATAGTGAATGGTCCTTCATGTCTTTATACCAACTAAAATCATGCGTGCCAAATTTCCTTCTAGTTTGTCTTAGAAATAAACTATTTAAGGTACCAATCTCTCTCTCTCTCTCTCTCTCTCTCTCTCTCTCTCTCTCTCTCTCTCTCTCTCTCTCTCTGCAGTCTGCAATAGGCTATAAGAAATTCATAGATAAAGAGGACAACTAGGTAAAAACAAAAACCAAACACTTTAGATTTTTGTGAAAAAAATATATTTTCAACTTGATATGAGCATTCTAATATTGTTTATAAAAACTAATTTAATATAAAGTGTGCTTCTAAAAAAGTGATTAACATTTCTCATCAATTATTAGTAAAATTAGATTGAAAAGAAAAACACTTTAGTAATCACATTTAAACAGACTTGTTTTTATCCCTTAGGTGGTGTGGGATGTACCAACACAGACATACACACATATATAAAAGTCCTTTTAATTCTTTGAGTACTCGGTATGTAATGACTAAAATACTCCTTTATAAAAAGAAAAAAGATCTTTAGAAAGATGAAAAGGGAATATGAAAATGTTAAAAAGTTTAAAATATAATTTTTTTTATAATTTTTTTTTAAATACCTCAACTAGTTTCTTTTTTAAGTGTATATTTATTGTCTGCACGGTTTCTTTGCTATTTCCTTATGTTCGATTGCAAGAACTCATGCCTACAATTGGCCCGCTCAATCAATGAATTGGCTGTGTTTGACTGAGCCACCCAGACAACTATCAGGACTCCCCTTGTTTTATTTAATGTGTGACACAATTTCTTTTATTTGACTTTTGAGAGTCTTTGTCTCTGTTCCTGCGTCTAGAGTACAGTCATCTTTTACGCTGGGTGACTTGAAAGCTGCGTGACCTGAAAGTGTTTTATTTAATGTGTGACACAATTTCTTTTATTTGACTTTTGAGAGTCTTTGTCTCTGTTTCTTATGTCTAAGAGTCTGTAACTCAACCAATTCATTAATTGAAGGGCCATTCTAAGAGGACTATAATAAGGTAAGGCAAAGAAACTTTCGTTCTGGTCGCTTCAGTTGATGCAATGGTAGAGAAGGAAATGACGGAGAAACTTTCTCGTTTTGGACGGAAGGTACAAGATAACAAATGATGTCCCCATGCATAAACATATATACTTCCTCATGCGCTACTTCAAATCCAAGAAAACTTGGTGCAACATGGATGCAGCGAATTCGTCGCTTCCACCAATATTTCTCATGTATTGTTTCATCTCTGCTGCCTTTGCGATTCTTGCCTGTAACAGGGCATCATCGACCCTTCTCCATCTAAGCAATTCTACCGATGAGTCTGCGCTTCTGTCCTTCAAATCCGCCATTGCAAGCGATCCTCAGGATATACTGTCAAACTGGAACGCCACCAACTCCTTCTGCAATTGGAATGGAGTTTCATGTGGTGGTCGTAGACAAAGAGTCGTAGCCCTGAACCTCACCGGCATGTCGTTGGTGGGCATTCTTTCTCCAAACGTCGCCAATCTATCTTTCTTACGTGCTCTTGATCTGGCTTCCAACAGTTTCTATGGCAGCCTTCTTGTAGATTTCAGCCGCCTAACCCGCTTAGAATATCTTCGGTTGGCGGGAAACCAGTTTGAAGGCCTAATCCCCCAAAGCTTGAGCTTCTGTCTTCGGCTACAGACGATTTCAATGGGAAGAAACCGATTCCATGGGGACATCCCCACATCATTAGGCAGTCTGGAGGGACTCAGGACCCTGCTTCTTAGCCGCAACAATTTCACCGGCACCATTCCGGTTGCCTTTGCCAACCTTTCCAAATTGGAGACACTTGATCTTGCTTATAACAGCCTACAGGGGAGCATTCCAGCCGAGATGGGGAGCCTGGCCCGCCTCAGATGGTTTGCTGCAGAACAGAACAATCTCACAGGTACAGTGCCTGTGACCATTTTTAACTCCTCTTCTCTTCAGGCTATAAGCTTGACTAACAATTCGTTGGAGGGTTTTCTCCCTAAAGATATCGGCCTACTGCTTCCTAATATCCAGATCTTCTACATAGCAATCAACAGCTTTCATGGCGTAATACCAGCTTCCTTTTCCAATGCTACAAGACTCAGAAGTTTTGACCTGGGTATCAATAATTTTGGAGGTCCAATACCCTCGGAATTAGGCAGGCTCCAAGGTCTCAGAACCATTTATCTTGCTGAGAATATGCTTGTTAATGCCCCCAACAGCCGTGAAGTCTCCATCCTTGCATCCTTGACCAAGTGCCCTGTGTTGGAAGAGGTTGAGCTCTCGGACAACCCTCTAACTGGTATGCTTCCCGCATCCATTGGGAACCTGTCAAGCAGCTTAAGGCGACTCAACATTTTCTCCAACCAGATTGAAGGTACCATTCCTTCAAGCATATCTAATTTGACCAACTTGATGTACTTCAATATGTTTAACAACAGTATTAGCGGGGTCATCCCACCAAGCATTGGAGCTCTAGGAAGGCTGCAATATTTGCATCTATCCAAGAACATGTTAGAAGGACCCCTGCCACCTCAACTTTACCAACTGGTCAACTTGGGTGTTCTTTTCATCAGCAGAAATAAGATTTCTGGACCAATTTCAAGCTCCATAAAGAATATTACCAGATTGCAAAAGCTATTCCTGTACTATAATCTTCTGTCTTCAACAATCCCTGCTAGTCTTTGGGAATTGAAGGATTTGGAATTTCTTTATCTGGGAGAAAACTCCTTCACGGGTCCTCTTCCTCTGGAGGTTGGAAACCTTCCAGTACTATACGAAATGGACTTGTCTGCAAACAAATTATCTGGCAGCTTGCCTGCTTCATTATCAAAACTCCAGATGCTTCGTTACCTAAATGTTTCCAGCAATTCATTCGAAGGCCACATTCCCGAGGAACTTGGTGGCATGGTGAACATCGAGCTTCTCGACCTTTCTTACAATTCTCTCACTGGCACCATCCCAAAGTCATTGGAGAAGCTGAAAAACATGGCGACTCTGAACCTGTCATTCAATCGGTTGGAAGGAGAGATACCAACTGGTGGCATTTTCTCAAACATTTCTGGGGAGTCATTTCTAGGAAATTATGCACTGTGTGGAGCTCCCAGATTCCAAGTGCCAATGTGTTCGGACAGGAACGCCAAGCCACAGCACAAGAGAGCACATGTGACTAGAGCTATTTTGTGTGCAATAGGAGGCTTTACTCTTTCTCTTGTTGTCGGCTTACTGGTTGTGATGGCAATTCGTCGAAAAAGGATGTCAAAAACACAGGGCTCTGTTCCAAATTTGACGAGAGTTGAACATCCGATGATCTCATATCGGGAAATACTGCAAGCAACCAGCGACTTTACCGATGCCAACTTGCTTGGAAGTGGAGGCTTTGGCTCAGTCTACAAAGCAATCCTATCAAATGGAGAAACTGTCGCAGTCAAGGTTTTCAATTTGTCATTTGAAGGGGCATCAAAAAGTTTTGACATCGAGTGCAATGTTATGCGCCAAATTAGACACAGGAATCTTGTTAAGATCATTACTTCTTGCTGCACCGAAGATTTCAGAGCTTTGGTTCTTCAGTACATGCCGCAGGGGAGCTTGGAGAATTGCCTGCATTTGAGTACCCATCAATTGAACCTTTCTCAAAGGCTGAATATTATGATCGATGTCGCATGTGCTCTGGAGTATCTTCACTGTGGTTATTCAGAGCCTATAGTTCATTGTGATTTGAAGCCAAGTAATGTACTTCTGGATGACGCCATGACTGCATATGTTGGTGATTTTGGCATCGCAAGGATGTTGCTTGGGAAGAAGACTTCAACTCTTACCACCACCCTTGGCTCCACTGGATATATTGCACCAGGTACTACCCATTCCTACTCATAAGTCATTAAATTAAACGCCTCTCTCTTTCTCTCTCTCTCTAGTATTCAAGTTGTAAACAATTAGACAAGTGTTGCCGTTCAGATTTTGTTGCAAAGCTGCTTCACTGCGCAGTTCATTAATTTCATGTTTTGCTCCAGAAAAGCAACGACACAACTTTAAATCAATGCACATAATTATGTCATATCAAATATCAATTTTTTTGCCTATTCATTCTCAAATTATTGAATGGATCGATGATCAGAATTTGGGTCGGCCGGAAAGGTGTCAACCAAAGCAGATGTGTATAGCTACGGGATCTTGCTCTTGGAGATGCTTACAAGAAAGAAGCCTACTGATGCCATGTTTGATGGGGATCGGAGCTTGAGGCAATGGGTAGCGGAGGCACATCCAGATGCCATTCTTGAGGTCATCGACAGTCATCTGCAGGACAAAAGTGCCGCCATCGGCCATGAAATTAATGAGCAGCAAGAAGGTGAAAGATGTGCCATCAGAAACCAGCTACTCGTATCGATTGCAGAGATTGGTTTATCGTGCTCAATGGAGAATCCGGCGGAGAGAATGGCCGTGGTGGAAGTAGTGGTCGCGCTGAAGAAGATAAGAGAAAGGCTGCAATTCTTGGAAACCAGTGCCACGTTAATCACTTCAATCAGAAAATAATAGAAACTTGATCTTGTCTTTCGGTTGGAAATGGGCGCGGACGTGAAGGCCAGTCTTCTTATGAGATGCAGATTATACAGTACTGAACCAGTGATTTATTGCTTTGTGATTAATCTGTCTTGAACTATGTTGTCAGTTGCTGTTAAACATGTGTCAGACCATTCAGAGAGAGAGGGAGAGAGGATTCAACTGCTTGATTTGAATCAAAATGATCCAACTACTTGCAAGTAAAAGCTAGAATTTGTGTCATATTGAAATCCAGATTCAATTCAAAAAATTACTTCTGAGACCAATCTGGAACATGAAGGGACTTATAGGTTTTAACCATTAATTGTTAACCTTGGTAAAGCTTGAACATGGCCGCCGACGTCCGTCTCTCAGAGACATAAATATACTGCCGTTTCTTAAACCAGACAGTGCTGTTTCTTAAACCACAGTGCCCAAGATTTGTTGCTTTTAAAAAATATATATAATATATACATGTTTTTTAGGAACTTAGCTCAAACGGATCAGTTGAGACGTGCCATGCGGACGTCTTCAATTTTTAAAAGTGAATCAGTCCCTATATACAAGTTAAAGCAGATGAATATCTCACCACCTAATACCAATATAATTCTAAACCTTAACTTAATATCTCACTGGGGTGAACAACTAGCGAGTTCTACTCGTTAAAGCTCGGGTTATGAACGAGTTCGAGCCGAGTCATTTACTTAACGAGTCGAAGTTGAGTTCAGGACTCGACTCATTCAAATAATTGGGTTGAGTTCGAGCTCAACATGTAACTGTCGAGTGAAGCTCGAGTAATAGAGCTTGTCGAGTCTTAATCAAATTGACATGTTCAAACAAGTTTACGAATTTATCGAGCCTTAATCGAGTCGAGCTCGAGCTCAACATGTAACAATAAATATCCATTCTATTCAAACGAGTTTGTCGAGTCTTAATCGAGCCAAGCTCGAGTTCAACAAGTAACGATAAATATCAATTTTATTCAAACGATTTTGTCGAGCCTTAATTGAGTAGTAACTACCAAGTCAAGCTGGAGCCTCTTCCCTCGAACTATTGTCGAGCTCCGTCTCTCGGCTCTTCAGTGTTCATCCCTACTCATCACCTAGTACTAATATAATTTTAAATCTTTAACTTTATTATTTTTTAAATTTGACAAAACAAATTGATAAAGTGGCAGAAGCCAAAAGGCAACGATTCGTATCGGCCGATTCACCGGCCTCCGTACCATTTGTGGCTGGGGGAAAAGTGTTGGTACAACCAAGTTGACTAGAAAGAAAGAAAAAATATATATAAAAGCCAATGAATTTTGTGTGGTTGAAGAAGGCGGAGGGTAACTTAGGCCGCAAGGCACCGATCAATCCCAAACGATGACCAGCGCCACCAATGGAGAGAAAACCGTCGTCCCCACGTTTCGTCGTCATTAAAAAAAGCTCTCGGCCCATTGCTTCACTCCACCACCAACCTCTCCTTTCCCATCCTTCTCCTCCTTCAACCTCAACTTTCTGTTTCATGTTCTCTGATCGCGTCGAGAACCAGGAAATAAGCAAGAGGAGAGGAATGAGGAGGGAGGGCAGGCAGCACGGCCTCGTTAGGAGCGTCATCACATCATCGACCAGAAATAGGGTCGTCAACAGGTTTGATTCTCTTCCGACGGCCGGAATATTCCAAAAGGTTCCCTGCAAACCGACGAATCACTCCAAGTTTACCGGCCCCATGAGCTACGCTGGGTATCGAGCTTTGCCGGCCACCAAGTCCAGGGGAAAGGCCAAAGGCAACCACAAGTTGAAGTGCAACGATGTATCCATGAATCAAAAGTTGATTGCGTGGAGGGTCATGGACAAGCAGAGGCAGTCCAATTACATCGGGTTGTCGGCGACCGAGATCTTGGATGGCTTGCTCAGAGATGATCCCAATGAATACGACGAGTACCATTTGGAGGAAGAAGAAGGCGACGAGTTTAACGATGAAATCGCCTTAAATGATGGCGAAATTGAAGCGCCGAATGTTGTGGATGTCGATCATGCTGTTGCCGGAGGAAGTGGTGAGCTTTTCGACGTTCATGATTATGGTGATGATGATGACGATTATGATTTGGTGTTCTATAATGTTGAAATTGATTACGAAAACGAGGGAGAGGAAGGTTGGTACCTGGTGGATGAAGAAACGTGTTGAAGAAGGTCGCTACCCAGCAATCAAAATCCAGTTTGGGAATCAAGAAGAAGCTGCCCTCATCCAAAGTGTATTTTGAGCATGGTTGGGGGGACAGTAACACAACAGATTAACACAAGTAAGGACCAATTTTTAGTTAGGAATTTCTTTCACCTGTACGGTTTGATTGCAGCGATTGTTGATCATGTAGCAGCCTTCTGCTCTGTTTGATTGTTTCACCTTCATTCATCGTTGCAAAAAACTGAAAAGAAACAATGACTTTCATCTGATTTCATTTTTGGTGTTCTTGCTCGCTGATACCAATCTGTTAAATGTTCGATGAACTCCGTTTCATCGTGCCAAATTTGGAAGTGAAAGGGAAAAAAATTACCGGGTATTTATTTCTCGTGAGAAGCAACGCAAAAAAAAAAAAAAAAAAAAATTGTTTCGGTAGCATAGTTGGGTAGGGTAGGGGTAGTGTAGACGGCGCGTCCTCATTTCGAATCCCACTGCTGCTACTCTCTTGGACCGTTAAGAGTTACTAGTGACTTCACTTTCGGGTCTCATTCAAACAGTATTCTTCCATTCACAGGATGTAACTTCGAGCCCATGAATGCAAGATCAAGTATTCCCACTGGCGGGCGGTCATGGTTCGAACTCCATGGATTCCAGCCCTCTTCTACAAGCTTTAAGTATCTATCTGTTGGTCCTCACATCACAAAAAAAGCTGGAATTGTATACATTGACAAGACTATGTTACATATGTTTTTGCAATAAATCTGTCGCTAAAGTTGTGTTTAAACGACAATCCCACAAAAATGGTATCCGGTTTTTTAACCAGATTTGTGAATAATTAGGAGGATTTACTCACACCCATCTGAAAATGAAACTGTTGTTTTCTCAAAACTAGATTTTTTAAAATCCAATTTCATCTGTCAACCACACACATGAAACTAGGGTCTTGACTTCACCTCAATTTTTTTTTAAATACATGTAAATTTTAAAAAATTTCACTTGTTCTATATAAAACTTTGAAAAATGATATTTTGGCCCTACTTAAAATGTGAAAATTTAGAAACTTTAATTCGGTCCATCTCATCAAAAATTTTTGGCTCTACCCCCTTGTTGAATCTGCATAATATATATACTGAATTCACTGGGTCAACAGCCTATACCCCCTTGAGGGTATGGATCTTGAACCTAAAATGGCCTTCAATCTGCTCCGTACGAAACCGGATAATAGGATAACGAAAGAGATCTGTAAATGCTCAAGTATAAAGTATACTGCAGGATCTTGGTGACCTAGATTGTCCAAACAAAAATGAAGTACCCATTTCTCCTGTAACTGGAGGATGCCTTCTAACTGTCGTCCTTGTAAAACTTATTATCAATTATTTACAAGAAAAAATGCCTAAAAACAAAAAGTTTCAAGCCAGATATTATGATCAAACAATCTTTCATTTTCTGATTTTGGAACAAATGCATTCTTGAGAATTTGCGGTGGACAGCAGCTCGTGTAGGTTTCCATGGATTTCCTCTTCCATGCAACGGATAACTTCCTCCCTGGCAAAGGAAACCACATAGGCCTTTGGACCTGCAGGTCATTCAGATTCACGAGTAGAGACGTCAAGTATCGGCTAAACTTTGATTCCCCATTTTGTATCCGAAGCAAGCTAGATTGCTTTTATCAGAAAAGCTATATGTGACTGGGAAATTTTCAACAGCACGTAATAAAAAATTAATAATAATAAAAAATGCGCATATATAGCCTTTCGTATTGTTAAAAACAATACTTAAATTTTTCTATAGTTAACCGAAAAGGTTCATAAGATTATTTTTGAAATTTTAATTATTAAATCAGTAAAAATTTACTTAAAAACATAATGAAAAATATGTCTACTTTATTAACGCATTTCGGTTTTCGTTGAACTTTCTACATTTAGTAAAAAATATCACATGATTACTTTAGATATTGATAGAAAAAAGGTCATTTTGAAATCATTGGTGGTTATAGTTAAGAAAATTAGTATAACATGATGGGTTTACAATTTGTTTGTGTTAAAGGTATGTGGGCGTTATTGTAGGTTAATGGAGAAATAATAGTTCATATTATGCTGCAAAACTTTAGATGAGCGGGAGGCTAACAATCCACTCCCTGAAAAAGACATGGGTGGGGTAAGGGATACTCTTCAATATGAATGTTACGATCCCACCTTTTAGCATAACACCCATGGCAATCAAACAAGTGACGTGCCTTTTATGCGCCCACCTACCCGACCAGCTGTGCTATGCCCTTTGAGGCTATTACGCTGCAAAAACTTAGCTGTCTCCTTAACTATATAAACAAAGTTAGGAGTTTACTATATCAATCCTGTAGGCATGTCTATGAAATTTTTCAACCTGATTGTTATTTGAATTTGAGTTTGTGACTCTTGTCGGTACCCATTTCGGCATTCAAATCTAAGTAGACGTAAAACAAATTGGTTGCATGCCCAAGATCAAAGCTTAACCTGGATCCAATAAGCAGTGAGGTGCTGTTAAATATGGCATAAACTGAATTTGATCTGGACCAAACACGCTACATCTCTATGAAGGAAAAGTGCAATTTGCATTCTTTGATCAAGTTCTCACTTGCTTTAGGACGTTAGATATTCTCTCCCCACTCATGTATAAGGTTTCAGAGTACACCCTCTGCATGTTCTGAAACCCTCTTCCTTGATGGTTTTAGAGCTCTCTCTCTCTCTACCCGAGAGGGTTGCACCAAGGGTTTCAGAGAGAAATTCTCTTTTATTTTTTTAATTGCCATCGGGAAAGAATTATGGCAAACGGGGCTGCCAGAGAAGGCCCTGCACGCAATTAGCTAGGACTTGTAACTTTTAAGACAGAAGGTCATATACACATCCTCATTGTTCCTGGTTCCTGAAAAAACAAGCCAAATTCATGATGGTAATGGCTCGTTGCAAGATCTTGAACAACATTTTGAGGGATGAACAAGTTCGGTGCACTGGGAATATTTTGGCCTTTTGCACTTCAAGAAAAGCGGAGTACAGGGATGTTCATTTTCAAGACAAGGAAATTGTGCACATGAACTTCTCGGAGCATCAAATTTAATGCACAACATGCTGATTGAGTCGGAAGATGAAAGAAGTGAAATAAAAATTGAGACGATGGCTAATACATTGTTGACTGACCCAAATCTAAAGCCTTTCTGTTCTGCAGAAAGCATAAATTTTCTGCTCATGCTTGGTTTAAATTATAGAACCAAAGAAGATGAAAGAAGTGAAATAAAAATTGAGACGATGGCCAATTACATTGTTGACTGAACCAATTCTAAAGCCTTTCTCTTCTGCAGAAAGCATAAATTTTCTGCCCATGCTTGCTTCAAATTACAGAACCAAAAATACACAAAAAAAATAAAAACTAGGTTCAATTACAAAAAGAGTATTGCTTCCAATGAGATGCTTCTTGCTCCTCTGGTATCTCTAAAGCTGCCATGACATATGAAGCCAACACTGCTATTGAAGGTGAGACACCACTAGCACTTTCTTCCAACAATCACATATCAACCCACTTGCTCCAGCCTTCACTCTCATCAAAAAATAATTTAATTAATGTAAGCTATTTCATTCCCTGAAAGGTCATAATCTCAATGAATTGAACAGCACCTGTTATCTAGTAGATACTCTCTAAATTAATGATTCACCAAACCATTGATCCAACAATTTTCTCTAATTATATAGAAGAGTATCTGTACTCCTAGAATTATGTGTGGATCCACCCCAACGAAGAATAAAGTTGAAAGCTAATTAAATCTCTAGGACTCTAGCCCCGTCATTGTTAAAGTTATGGCTATCAGCATTTAATTCCAGTACTGCAAATTGCAAGTTCTCATGTTATTTCTATTCTTTAGCCTTTGCCTTTTCCAGTCTGTCTACTTTTTTCCTTGATAATACCACTGAGAGGACCAACAAGAACCCAAACACACAAAGCATCCACACACAAACCATCCAATACCTAGGACGCACAATCACAACATCAGGTGGATCATGTAGGCTCTGTTGCAAATCTCGGTAAAGCCTAATTGTTGCTTTCTTTCTCTCTTGCCATCTACCGTTGGAAACATTCATTTTTGACTGGCTCAAGTTGTCTTTGCCTGCTTCAATGCACTTCCTTCTCATGTGATGAAGATAAAGGGCTTCGTTCAGCTTTTGGGCACATTCAATGGATAGTTTGTCCCTCACTAGAGTGCTATCATCTGTAGAGGAAAGAGTTGAAGGATCAGGAGGCTCTGGAAACTTCGACCAGCAGATGTTGACTACATCAGTGTTCCGCCAATCTGCTTTGTCAAAACTCCAATTCCCTACTCCAAATTTCAGCCCATAATGAAAGACCCTAGGTTCAACTCCTTTCCGAGGGGCATAACCAGGGTAGATTAATATGTCTGGGTTAATTCTGTGCCTCAGATTTATCTGCAGCAATATGGAGATCGAAAGTGAAGGAGAGTCGAACAGGAAATAGACAATTAATACCTTATCATCGTGCATGCAGGTAAGACAGGTTTTGATTTGCATTTAGGATCACAAACTATGTCACACAGGGCAAAAGAACATTGTGCAGATAGGGCAAAGTATGTGTGTGTGTGTGTGTGTATAATCCACAAGCAAGGAAACTAATAATTAACAGTTGATAAATTTATTTGACAAAAAAGAAATTGTCCATTTCTGCACCCGCACGCGGCAACTCTTTTCAAGAGTCCCTGCACTTAGATCACAAAAGAGGTAATGTGGGAACTGTTCCCAAGTGCATGCACAACAGTACTCTACCAAATAGAATGAAAACTCCTAGTTATTACTTAGTTCTACAGAGTACAGAGTATTCCCTATAGGTGGTTGAAAAATGATGTAAGCATAAAAATCAATTTTTTGGAAGAGTTAATGAATTTTCTTTTCATCTTTGTCAATAATTTAATAATGAACATAGATTGGAAATTTTTATCGCGTGTCTATCCTGGGGCACCTGCGCATACACGTGGGTATGTTTGCATACATGTGCATGTGTACCTGTGATGATTCCATATGTTGGTTTTGGCATTAGACCATACCTCAGCAGCACCAAAAGAATAGCCATACATTTCACTTATCCAGCCACTTGAATAAATGTCACCCGTAAATTTAGTTGCATAATGTTCCTTGTCAGCCCTCACTTCCTCTGTCTTATGGAGCCAAAATAGTGCAAACTTCCGTAGATCATCTATGTGCATGATGATTACTCCCCCAACTTTGTCACATGCTTCAGGATGCCGTGTATGAATTTGTGCAAGCATATTGTCACAACCAACAAGATACCTGTCACGACATGAACAAATATTTTAAATAGAATCTTCAAAATTTAAACAAGATAGTCCTTATAACTTACCCATATGGAGTAGATACAGGATGCCCTCTCTCTGCATTGAACTCCCATGGTGTGATTGGACCTCTTAGAACCATATCTGCATCTAGAATTACAATGTATTCTGCATCTATAGCTGCGTGATTCAACCAGTGAAGAACTGCTGCTGGCTTATTAATTGCTGGATACCTGACAAGAAACTGGAATTTACTAAACACTTGAAACAATAAGCTAGACACATCAATCTCACAACATGTTTTTAAGGTATAAAAAGTATTTTGTGCTCGAGAAGTCCACTAAGATTTAACTCTTGAAACCAATTATCATCAAGATTGTAGAATTAAAGTATGCAATAAGGTAGAAGAAAGCACACCAACGTAACGTGGAAAACCCTCAACACGAGGGAAGAAAAACCATGGGTGAGGAGGTCTGACGCCCACTAGCAGCCAGACACTCTCTCTCTTCAAAACTTCATTCACCGAAGATTAGGGTTTACAGAGACTTAAGTAGCCCTAATTAGGACAAACCGGATCTGGACCAGATCCGGACCCGTACAATAAAAGTCCCGTCAACGCTCCCCCTCAAGTTGGGCATACATATCAAACATGCCCAACTTGGATACATTTCTCTCAAATGGAGTTACACTTAAGGCCTTGGTTAGGACATCAGCAGTTTGATCTTCAGACTTCATGTAAGGAAGTATTAACTCCTTAGCATCAATTCTTTTTCTGATGAAGTGACGATCGATCTCCACATGCTTCGTTCGATCATGAAGAACATGATTGTTAGCCAAATTAATAGCCGACTTGTTATCGCAGTACATTCTCATAGGCCCTTCAATCTCCATTCCAATGTCTGTAAGTAAGATCTTCAACCATAACAATTCTGAAACTCCAGTAGCCACAGCCCTATATTCAGCCTCAGCACTTGAGCGGGAACAAACATCCCGTCTCTTACTTCTCCAAACCACTAAGTTTCCTCCCAAGTAGACGCAGTATCCAGACGTCGATCTCCTCGTGTCAACACAGCCTGCCCAGTCAGCATCAGAATAACCTTTAACTTCAACAGACTTTTGTTGCACATATAGAAGTCCCTTCCCTGGATTCCTCTTCAAGTAGCACAAAATTCTATCTACAGCCTTCAGGTGTACATCAGTAGGTGCATGCATGAACTAACTCATCACATTTACAGCAAAGGTAATATCAGGTCTCGTCAGAGTGAGGTATATCAATTTTCCAACTAGACGCTGATACCTCCCTTTAGCTTCCTCATCCAACGGTTCTCCATCTTTGCTACCAAGTTTATGTCTAGTGTCTATAGGAGTAGAGGCTGGTCTGCATCCCAACTTTCTTGTCTCCTTTAGTAGATCCAAGGTATACTTCCGTTGATTAAGTACAAGAGTTGTACTTGACCTAGCAATTTCAATACCAAGGAAATACTTAAGCTTACCGAGATCTTTTAGATCAAATTCAGTAGAAAGTAAACCCTTTAATTTTGCTATCTCTTCCTTATCGTCACCTGTAACAATCATATCGTCAACATAAACCAACAGTAGGGAAACTTTGTTTGCTACCTTCTTTACAAACAAGGTATGATCTCCATTTCCTTGTTTGTAGCCATGTTTTTTCATAACCAGTCTGAGACGTTCAAACCATGCTCGTGGAGACTGTTTTAGCCCATACAAAGCCTTCTTCAACTTGCAACATTTTCCAAGTTTTTCAAAACCTGGTGGCATGCACATATATACCTCCTCTTCGAGATCTCCATTGAGAAAGACATTCTTCACATCAAGTTGGCACATCTCCCAGCGCTTCATCACAGCCAAAGAAATAATAACCCTAACTGTCTTCATTTTTGCAACCGAAGCAAAAGTCTCAAGGTAGTCGATTTCATACTTCAAACTGAACCCCTTGGCCACCAAACATGTTTTGTATCTCTCAATGTTTTCATCTGGTTTGTACTTCACAGTGTAGACCCATTTTGACCCAACCAAGTGAGCAACTTCAGGAATATCAACCACCTCCCATGTTTGATTTTTGTCTAAGGCATCCATCTCTTCTTTCATCGCATGAGACCACTTAATGTCTCCTTGAGCCTCTGTAACATTCCTGGGAATCACAACAACAGCCAAGGAGGATACAAAACATTTATAGTCAGTGCTCAATCTAGAGTATGATATGAAGTTACCAATAGGATGTTGTGTACATGACCTAACACCCTTTCTCAAAGCAATGGGAAGATCCTCCTTTTCTTGTTCAGTCGAATGCAAGCCTCTTTCAACCGTTTGCTTCAGAGTATGACTTGGATCATCCAAGGAAGAAGTAGGATTGGGATTTAGTGTAGCCTCTTCATTATCAACCATCTTATCATCACAAGTTTTCCTTCTTGAATACACCTGTCCAAACATACGAGTACCCTCTTGTTCGGTCACCATAGGAGGGACATCCTTCTCCACTTCCTCATCCTTCTTTCCCAGTTCATGTGTCTCAGCAGATATATCCTCTTTATCCTTGTCAAGCACCTGGATATGAGGAGTCTCTTCACGTCTGTATTCCATAGTCTATAAACTGAATTTTCTGTGTTGGAGAATACTCTTCCTTAGACATATTCTCCCCCTGAAGAGGATTCGCACCAAAGTAGGAGACATGTTCCAAGAATATGACATCCTTTGTGACATGAACACGGCCAGTGGTGGGATCAAGACATTTGTACCCTTTCTGAGTAGATGAATACCCAAGGAATATACCCTTAATGGATTTGGGATCAAGTTTCTTTACATGCGGGCTGTGGTTATGAATGAAACAAACACATCCAAAGACTCGAAGAGGGAGATGAAAAGGCTAACCATTTCCTGGAAGCATAGAGTAAGGAGTATGACCTTTGAGGACACGACTAGGCATACGATTAATCAAGTATGCACTAGTAAGAAGGGCATCACCCCAATAGTGTTTTGGGAGATTTCTTTGGAATAAGATGGCTCTAGTGACATTGAGAAGGTGACGATTTTTCCTCTCAGCCACCCCATTTTGAGGGGGGGTATAACTACATGATGTCTCATGAATGATCCCCCTCTTACAAAAGAACTCCTCTACACTGAGACACATATACTCACGAGCATTGTCAGACCTAAAAGTCTTGACAGAATTTCCATACTGATTTTCTACAAGGAGAATGAAAGTTTCAATAATGTGAGGCACCTCACAACGATCCTTTAGCAAGTAAACAAAAGTGCACCTCGAATAGTCATCGGTAAAAGTGATAAAGTACTGAAAGCCACCACGAGAATGAATGCCCGAAGGCCCCCACACATCAGAATGAACCAAGAAAAAAGCTTTATTAGCACGACTGTTTGAAATGGGATACGAAGCTCTAACATGCTTCGCAAACTGACACACATCACAAGATAACATGGAAATGTTTAAACTGGAACATAACTCAGGAAACAATTGTTTCAACATCCCAAAAGGGAGATGACCAAGACGTTCATGCCAAAACAGAAACAACTGACGACACTCTTCCTTCGTCTTCTCTGTCCTACTGACTGCTGACATCAAAGCTGTGGCAACGCGGATAGGGAGCCGATAGAGACCATCAGACGCCAAACCAATCTCAATCCTCTTCCCTGTCACCAAGTCCTGCAAAACACAACGTTGTTCAGAAAATATAAGTTCACACTTCAGTTCCTTGGTAATCTTACTAACAGATAACAGATTTAGGGGAAGATGTGGAACATGCAAGGCATCATGCACTAAAAAATTATTCAACAAGGAAAGACTCCATTTCCCTGCCACAGAGGTAAAGGAACCATCNAGTTGGTACACACGAACTTTCCTCTTCTTCTGACCATACATATGCTCCAGGATAACCCACATGTCCCTCGCAGTCTTCTTGCGAAGAATGAGAGGTTGAATATCTGAGGAAACAGAATTTATAATCCACATTTTCACTTGATTGTCTTCAAGATACCACGTATCCCAAGCTATACTTCCCTCTACAGGTTCAACTTTTCTCCCATTCACATAGGCAATGCGCCCCCTCCCAGCACCCCATAGTAATCGCAGCGGACCACCGTAAATAGTTCTCCTTATTGAGTTGTATGGTGGTAACTTGAATTGGTACATTGTCAGTCCGTGTAGACCCAACATCAGGTACGTTGGTATGGACGGTGGAGGAAGAAGATGAGTCGGCCATGATCACAAGTCAGAAGTGGCTGCCAGGAACAAACGATAGCAGCAAAGATGACACAGACAGCAAAGAGGACACTAGCGGCAGCAGCACAGAGAACAATGGCGGCAGCAAAGAGAACAAACGGCGGCGGTAGAGACTCAGAGGCATCAAACAAACAAACCAGGTCGCCGGTATCAGGTCGCCAGAACCAGGCGGAGGATCGCCGGAGCCTGGCGGTTGCAGAAGCAGAGGCGTTGGGCGGAGCAGGGTCCAACAGAGACAGTGGCGTCGGGCGAAGCTGGGTCCAACAGAGACAGAGGCGTTGGGCGGAGATGCAGGCGAAGCCGGACGGAGGAGCAGACGGAGCCGGACGGAGGAGCAGGCGTCGGGCGGAAGCACAGGTGGGGCCGGACGGAGGCTCAAGCGTCGGGCAGAGGCGAGGGCGTCGGGTGAGGCTGCAGACACGTTCGTCGGGCGATGAGCAGTGAACAGTGCTGGTCGTGGGTGATGAACAGTGCCGGGCGTAAGTGATGAACAGTGTCGGGCGTGAGAGATGAACGGTAACGACGGAACCTAGCTCTGATACCATGTAGAATTAAAGTATGCAATAAGGTAGAAGAAAGCACACCAACGTAACGTGGAAAACCCTCAACACGAGGGAAGAAAAACCACGGGTGAGGAGGTCTGACGCCCACTAGCAGCCAGACACTCTCTCTCTTCAAAACTTCATTCACCGAAGATTAGGGTTTACAGAGACTTAAGTAGCCCTAATTAGGACAAACCGGATCTGGACCAGATCCGGACCCGTACAATAAAAGTCCCGTCAACAAAGATGAATTAGTGGGAAGAAACCAATAAATGTAGCATATAAATATAATACTATGAAATGCAGATGTACAAACAAAGGTTCACGAAATTTCTGAAAACATAGACTGTGACATGTAAAAGTACTATTGACATGCAAAGGAACAGGGTGCATATTTATTAATGGAATGTAAAGAACATTCAGACCAGCTATAAAATGATCTTGATGATTACATAGTCACAGCTCATGTTTTAAGAAGCTAATTCGCTTTGGTGACATAGCATGGTTACAGATAGAGATGGGTAAAATAGTAAAGATAAGGGTGAAGGAGGATTTTGAGCTAGATCACCTAGAGAGTCTTAGTTGTGGATTTTGAGGGAATAGTGGTTACACTTCCTGTTGATGCAATCAATACATCTAGATATGCAAAAACAAGGAAACAAAAAGTACCATGAACTCTTGATTAATGATAAAGAAAAATGTGTATAAAAATGCAACTACATTTCAAGGAAAGAATTAACAAGGACTCGTAAAAGATTTTAAATCTAAAGAAACTTTTTGTCCTTGAATACAGCCTGTAGAGAGCCTGGAGACATTAGATCATGTTCAAGATATATGAAAGGATTCAAAGTCTAAAAATATTTTTTCATCTTTTGAGTACAAAGTTACAAAGCTGTAGAGCCAATAGAGGATGTGCATGAAATATATAGGCTAGCCATAGAAAACTGACTTAACAATTTCCCCCCTCCCCTCCCACCCACCCCACACCACGAAAAAGAAAAAGAAAGAGATGCTCCTAGAAGCTAAAGAATATCCTTAAAAGAGGTACACAAGATAATGTTCCAAAATATATACCATGCAAAAGCTGCACTAAACTAAAGGACTAGCATCACTGGTAAAATAAGAATATTGTTGAACGAAAATGCTTTCAAATGCATAGGACAACAAGAGGAGATCACTCATTTATATAAAAGAAATGAGATCCAACAATTGGACCAGCCAATGGCTACTCCATGTGGCAGGTCAACTTTCCATTGACTGAAACCAGAAACACTAAAGCAGAACAAAAGAAACCTCAAGCATTTTGACATATGTTAAAAAAACTTCTGAACAAATGTTAAAAAAAATAACAATACAAAAAACATGATATTTTCATTTTGGCATTTTTTCAAAATATCTTTGTTTGAGCCTTTTTTGAAAAACATGCCAATATTTGTGACAAAACATATATAATATGCACATGTGAAGTATATGCGTGTGTGTGTGTGTGTGTGTATATAAGGAGAGAGAAAATGATGTACAGTTTATGTCTTGTCCCCAATAGGAATCAGAAAAGTAAATATTTTCCAAAGGAAGTCTATTTCTGCGACCTTAAGCATTACTCCTAAATTTTCAGAAATAATGAATGCACATTGAGACAAATAATGCCCATAACAAAAGAACAAACCAAACCACAAATACTAAAACATGAAATTATGTTTGAAAAAGAAAAAAAAAATTGATGGCAGTTTACCAGTCTCCTGTCAAGGGGTGGCGACTCATCGAAGGAACATAATGGGTAGGAGCTAGATCATGCCCTTTATATTTCATTAAATCCTTCTCTGTACAGCTTAAAAGTCGTGTGATATTGCCCGGTTGGCCACTAAGATGAAAGCTGTGCATGAGGCCAACAGTTTGCCAATCAAAATAAGGTGAGCATTCAGTTGAGAAAACAGTATGAATTTTTGGCCTTATTCCTCCTGGCTTTCCACTGGACTCTGTCTTTACTGCTTGCAATCTTTTGTGCATTTGAGGAGTTAATGATTTTGGTTTGGTCATTTCAGAAAACCTTTGGCTCTTTAAGAAGCTTAAATACTTTGACCATGTAGGTTTAGGGCAGCCAGTTGCTGCATGGTGTATCAGTAAACCTTCATTTAGAGTATTTACACATTCTATGCTTAGAAAAAAGCTTCGCCTTTTGTCAGAATCAGCTTCCATCTGTTCCACCTACAAAAAGTTGAATACAAAATAGTCAGCTTGATTCATTTCATCTATGCCATAATTTGAGAGCTGTCAACTTCTAAGACATAAGTTGAACAAATTGCATTTACAAATAAAACTTGTTTGAAGCTTACTTGTCTTGGATAAGGAGGGGGAGGAAAAAGCTTGCCACACCTGTAGACAATATCATCTTCATGATGCTCTAATTTACTGAAAGACCAATTTCCCACTGAGAATGCCAAACCATAATGCAGAAGGAGAGGCTCAACATCCTTCCGAGGCACATATCCAGGATAAATCATCAGGTCATCAGTTGTCTTGTGGTGCAGTCCCACCTGCTCATAAAAGGAAAAGTAAATATTGAAGGTGTATTGAAGGTGATGTGTTGGAACTTCTGAGATTCTAACTCAACCTGAGATAAAAGACAAGTACTTTTCACAAGGAGCTAGTACATAACAATGTTCAATTATTGGAACTGGCTTTATTCTCACCTCTGCGGCACCAAAAGCATATCCATACATCTCGCTTATCCAACCACTACTGTAAATATCACCGGTTATGTTAGTTGCCCAGTGTTCTCGATCCTGCCGTACTTCTTCTGTCTTCGAAAGCCACAATGGTGCCACAGCCTTCAAATCATCAATATGCATTATGAAAAGGCCACCAACTTTGTCACAATATTCTGGGTGTGCAGTATGCAGTTTCGCAAGAATGTTATCACAACCAATCAAGTATCTGCAACATAATTGTAGGTGTGGACAATTAATTACTAGCAATTCTGCTGTACATACTACATAGGAGTATAAAACAGAAATAGAAAATAATCACAGGACAAGTAACAGAAATGGATACATAAAAGAATGCAAAGAGTTCCCCAGAGACAAGTACAAACCTCATGTTGACAAGATAAAGACATAGCCTTATAAAGACAAAAACATTAAACATAATACTGGTTAGTGTATCCGTAATCTTCAAACTTACAAAAATATAATCATGTGATTTAATAATGTGATATTGAAGGTACTAGTAAAACTTGTCCTGATACATCAGTAGTTCCCAGAACAGCAATGTTATGTCAAAAATATCAGCAATTGTCTGAAAATATCAGCAGTTAATTTGCACTAGATATATGTTAATAACTAGAACAGTGTTTGGATCGTCAATTGCCCCAGAGCATAATATTTCTGTGGTGCAGGCCAGTGCAAGGCAATGCAAATATTCAGTTTATATGTCTGCCAATAACATCTACACTTAAGACAGAGCTAATAAAAAGATGATCACTGTCAGCAACCACTATGCACCACCTTAGGAATAATTCATATGCCTCAACTGTAACAGGCCCAATTTGCAGTATTGAAGCAACTCTGGAAGTGTCTTTTATGAAAGGGAATACCAACTCTAGTTGATTATTATGAGAGACTGCAGTTGATTATTATCAGGGTTCAGTAAGAACTAGGTGCAGCCTAAAGTTTCTTTTTGAGGCCCTTCTGCAGGAGTATTTACTTGAAAATGGAGGCTTCCATATGTCTCACAGACAAATAGCTAACAGACTAATGGAGGCACACTTTGCCTGAACAGGAACTCTTTTAGATCAAGGTGCTTTCCTAAAACATCACACCAAGAAAAAAATGAACGTTAGAAACAGGCATTGTTAATCAGCAGAGAACACATGTTCAACAGAAGTTTCCCACGCTTCTCTGGGTCAAGTCCACGATCAACTTGACCAAGTAAGCATCTCCAGATAAACAACTTGTACAAGTTTAGCCAACATTTACATGAGCCTTAGTTTCTACAGTTACCAGTTTTCTGCTTAGAAACCCTAGAGAAGAAGAAAATTTTCATGTCAACAAAGGGCATTTTGATTAAGAAGTTCTTCACCCTACCCATAGTATGCTGCAACCGGCTTTCCCCTCTCGGCACCAACCTCCCATGGTAAAATAGGGCCTCTCATGATCATGTCAGCGTCCAAAATCACAACCCAATCAACGTTCTTTGCGTCTTCACTATGATCAAGCCAATAGGCAACTCCAGCGGGTTTATTGATTGCAGGATACCTAAAGATGTTTTGAAAAGGAACAAGTCACTACCAACAAGCTGTTGCAACACCAATTACCAGTAATGCTAACACTCTGTTCTTCCTAAGATCAATCACCATACTGCCACACAATCAGACAATTGGCAAGTGAATCCAACACATCTTAGACACAAAACGCACAAGTGTGTACGCGTCACAAACTCAGTATTACTTGTTTCCAGAAGATAGGAAAAAGTCACAAATTTCCTGAAGTAGTGAGGAGGAAAAAGTACTGGTAAATGCAACTTCTCAAAAGGAATCCGCCACGGATAAATCATTAGACACTGAAAAATAAAGAACTACAAGTTAGGGAACAAACGCGCTTAGAGAAAACGGTCTAAGAAGAAAAACACCACCAAAACCCGTAACAACTAAAACAGCTCGGAAGTTGCGAAAACTTCAAAACCCAATGGTCAAGAGAGAGAGATGTCTGCGAGGAGCATGTAAACCAATAAGACGGCAGCATCACATAACCTAATCCACTAAAGAAAGAGAGATGCGAAATTTGGGAAATCGATTATCAGAGTGCACGGTTTCAAGCCATCTCTAAATTACCAGTCTCCTGTCTTGGGGTGCCTGCTCATCGAGGGCACCCGGAAGGTGGGCGCCAAATCCATCCCTCGATAGGCTTTCATCTCCTCATCCGTGCAGCTGAGCAGCCTGGTGATGGGCCCCGGCTGGCCGCTCTTCCTGAAGCTGTGCATGAGCCCCACCGTCTGCCAGTCGAAGTAGTCCTGGCACTCGACAGAGAACAGGGTGTGGATCCGCCACGGCGCTCTCCTCGCCATGTCCCTATTGGATTCCGACGGATCGCATCGACCAACTATCGCCATCACGATCACCACCATCGCCAACACCATGCCCACCTTGTCCATCCCCATCCCCAAGTCCCCCATTGCACTGGATGTCACTCAGATGGGTTCCTCTTCTGTCTCCTCCCTCCAGCAGCATCCATGGTGGTCTGTTCTGAAAGTTCCTTTAAAAACAAAATTCACTTAATCTTTTCGTATTTCAAATATTCTTTTGTCAGATGTTTTAGTTGGATGATCGTGGAGTCGGACGTGAAGCATTGAAAAACACAATGTGAACACCACTCCTATTCCTTCCATTGCCAATCATTAGTATTTATTTTTAATTTACTATTCGTTACTGTAGCTAATCTTTATTATTCAGAACAATAACAATAACAAATTTATTATTATATTATTTCTGTTTTGATTATTGCTACTCCGTTGATCTACATTGATTGCAACATCATTAAATTACTTCCAATAAACAATGTTGTTCACTTATCGGACTCCTAATGGCTACAATAACTACTGTGTGCCGTTCATGCATTAAATCGACAAGTCGGGTTCCATTAGTTTGTGGAAAGACGAAAGCAGGATTCATATAAGCTTCTTTGGGTGGTTGATTTAGGACTTCCCAATGATGATGTCAATGGCAGTAAGTTTTAGCAGGAGGGTTCATGAGACCGAAAGTTGTAAGATGAATGAACATTTTTTGAACCTACAAGTCGATCGTTGAACGTAGAGAGTTCGTAATTTTTTTTGAAAGACTGAGTGTCTCTTAACTAATGAAGTCGTTTCTTTATTTACTTCATGTGAAGAAGATTCGTCTGGCTTTCGAGTGCTTCATAATTAAAAGGCCAGATGAACAAGAAAATATTGAATTTGGTTTGCTTGTGTCGACCTATTTTTAACTAGTTGTGAAGCTCACAACTATCTCCTTAAAAGAGCAAGGGTCATGTGTGTGTGTGTATATATTGAAAATATGAAAGTCAAGTTTTTTAAAAAGATCGGAATACCCCTCAATGGAGGAATGAGAGAAAGAAAGAAACAAGTCAATTTCCATAAATGCAAACATTTGCCTTTTTTTGGAGAGTCTTTCAGTCTCTTGAAAGAAAAACTTAGGCATTCATATTTCAACCTAATCTTCTTCACCATCATTAGTCTCTTCCCTCATCCACCAGCACCGGCGGCCGCTAGTGCCTTTCCCCAACGCCGGCAGCCACCTCCCCAAATCCCTCTTCCCCTCTTTGTTTTAACAAAAGATACACTCATCCACCAGCACCGGCGGCCGCTAGTGCCTTTCCCCAACGCCGGCAGCCACCTCCCCAAATCCCTCCTCCCCTCTTTGTTTTAACAAAAGATAGGTGGAATAATCCACCCATCTCCTCCCCCTCCCTCTTCCTCCCTTCCACCTGTGCTAAACCAGTGACACTGCCAGCTGCATCCCCCGAAACCGGCAAGTCTACCAGCGCTAAGGGATGCCGCTGGCGGCATTGCTGCACAGGTGGAAAGGAGGAAGAGGCAAGAAGAGAGTGGATGGAGGGAGAGGCCAAAATCGGGGAGAGAGAAAGTGGAGAAAAATAATAAAAAAGACAACATATGGCTATATATATATATATAGATTGAGACTCAATTTTTAAATACAAAAGCCAAATCTATCTAACAAAATATTTGACATTTATATATAGGTCAGATCTTCATCGGATCCTGGTTCAGATATCAAACTCCGAGACAAAATTCAATTTTTTATTTGTGACTAAATTCAGATCTCTTTACCAGATCCGGGATAAGCAGTTTTGAATTTGCAGGTGAGATATCTCGACAACGCGTTCCAAGTCACTCCATTTGCACGGTACATTTCTTGAATCAAATAGACGAAGCGTCGATCGTACTAAACTCAATTTTCTATTGTCTCATTTTTACTTTGACATTTGTCTAAGTGGCAGGGGTGGGATTCGATGTCATAGGACATACCATCTCATTGTTTGGAGAGAAAGTGTGACCCAACACCTTTTCTGCATAGAGAGCGTGACAGAGTCCTTCCCCGAGAGAGGGCTGCTCATTCTCATTACATGAAAACAGCACAGGCCGCCGGATGCAGGGGTGCATGATGCATCGCACATCGATGCTCTCTCTCTCTCTCTCTCTCTCTCTCTCTCTATATATATATATATATATATATATATATATATATATATATATATATATATATATATATATATATATATATATATATATTAGGGGTGCATCAGACATCGATGCTCTCTCTCTCTCTCTCTCTCTCTCTCTCTCTCTATATATATATATATATATATATATATATATATATATATATATATATATAATATATATATAATATATTAAAACTGCCATATGCCGGATAATTAAATTAAAAATTCATCTCTAAAGCTTTGATGATCACAAAGTTCACTTGATCCAATCTTTCTTTTGTTGATGAAAGAAAATGATAGCCTTCGTAACGTGTACAACACAATCTTGCCATTCCAAATAGTTGTAAGATTCATCCCAGATAGCATTCAATGGAGTTGCAAGATTGTGAAGTAGAAGCAGATGCAGCTCGATGACAAGTTACACCATGAACACCGGACGGTAAAATTAACTTCAGGTTCACAACCCAGATGTCTCAAAGTAAGAACCTAAACATTTCTAGTAGTAAGAAGAGTTAGGAACACTCAACGTCAGCAATCCTAGACTTAGGTCAGGTTAAATAATGTCTCAAATAGCCTGATATACAATTCCATAAAGACCAACACAGTGAGATCTAGAAGGAAGGAAGGACAGGCCACCTCATTCAAGCATCTGACCTTCAGAATGGCAATGAGAGATGATTGCATTATTCTTAAGACTGGCTTTGAAGAAGTCAATTAATTATTAACAGCACTGTCACATAACATTATAGAAATTTACAGACAAGTAGAACAATTATAATATCAGCTGCTTGATTTATTATAATCAACTTGCACCATAGTCGATATTCAAAAAATCTGAGTCTCTCTAGTATAACAGGGCAAGCGTCATCAAAGTCTCAACCAACTGGTTAGATTTTTCAGAAACCATTCTGCTCTGCACTACATACGAGAAATGACAAGGAAAAAATATTTGGGACAAACTTGAACATGATGTATTTTCCTCATGTTGCTAGTTGATCCTTGAAGAAAGCAAACTAAGTACCAGTGTATATGTGAGTTTTTGGCACACCTCATTACATGAGTTTCCTTGAAAAGCAGTATGGAACTCAGCCACCTCAACCTAGTTATTATCTTAGTCATGGTGGCATAGTTGCTTGGGGAATACATACATTGGACTGACAAAATCAGGATTGAGATATAAAGGATATATAATTGCATAGTAGCTCACACTAGAAGCTGATCTCCATCCAAGGGCAATCCCTCATCCATAACAAGGTGTTCTGGACCATAGAGGTTGCTGGAGTCGAACACTGATTCACTCTGGAAGCAGCTTTGTATTTCTGCCTTGGATTTCAGTTCATTTATCTTAAAAGTCTCCACAACATCAGGCCCAAAATCTGCAAAGCAGTCAAATCCTTGAAGTGGATAGAGATGGAACTCATTGTATGTGTTGTCCAAGCTGGAATCTTTTGGTAATACATGCAGATAAGTTGACTCCCATATGTCGATGCCTTTCTGATCAAGTTCATACATCTCATTGAGGATCGAGCTGCTAACAGAAGAGACTGCCCCCATAACCTGTTGGCTGAGCATTGGATTGTCACCTTGGACGGGAAGGAGATTGTCTTGACCACATTCTGACGGGAATTCCAACCCTACAGCACAAGTGCTTCTGCAATCACTACATCCAAGCTCATTTTCATTAACGGGTGTGTCAATGTCAACACCAGAAATAGATGCTTTCCCACGGAGAAAGGGGTCTTCAGCCCTGCATGGCGGAAAGCCTTTTAACTGATCAAGAATGGCCTGGTGAGGTTGACTGTGCATTAGCATGTCAGGATAGTCGTTCTCCAGAAGGGCATATGAACTCTGAGAATGTGCGATATGCATCGGATGTTGCTTGAATTGGATACTTGAAGTCCCTTCACCCATTGGGTACCGTTGAGTCGTGGTCGTTTTAACCAATTGTTTATCCATTTCTGGGACTGTCCTCTCAGTAGAAAGAACACAATTTACCTGGGAAATTGGGTTTGCTTTTGTAGTATCAACCATGTCATTGGTCAAAGGCCACTTGTTAACCGTGATTGGCAAGTTGATCCTACTCATATCATCTTCGCGAGCTCTTTGTATTTCATCACCGGAGAATCCAAAAGTTGTAGCTGAGTTTGCTCGATGTGCTGTAATTGAACTCAGGCAAGTGGAACTTCCTGACTCCACTGAGCCGCAGTCTGGTTGCATAGTCCCCCCAAAAGCAGGTTCTGGTTTACTTTGCTTCTGCAACCTTCCCAAGTACAAGCGATACTTCTGTAAAAGAAGATGCAGTTGATACACAACGCCCAATCAGGAAAAGTACATAAATAATCACATTTAGGCAGGGGAGGCTGAGGTGTGATTCATACTTGTCCTTTTCCAGTTCATAGGCTCAACCAGAAATGCAGGAATTGAAAAAGCAAAAAGTGCATGTATACAAGAAATATGAAAGACATTCTGAAAAGAAATGAGAAGGGTCATTACGAGGTTAACATGGGCTGGAATGATAAGAGTAAACAGATATAATCCCTACATAAGTTATACAAGAGCAAACATGTAATTTTGCTATGACAATGACTATGTCTGAGGCTTGCAACTTCCCATCATCCAACTCTTGTTTGCCTTCAATTTTCTAAAATCCAAAAAGAGTGCAGACATGGTCCTCACAAAAATCAACTTCTAGTTAAGCATACTCAAGGTTCTTGATGAAATCAACATCAAATCTCTGTCTTTGATACAAGACTAAACTCTCACGTTTACCCCCCTTAAAGTACACGCGTGTGAGATCCCAAGTTCGAGTGTCGAACCGGCTGTGATACCAACTGTCACGACATGGCCCACTCTCATACCGAGCTCAAGCTCCCGGTTTGGCGAATCCTAACCTGCCCCCTAGCAGCTTTAGTTCCAACCTAAAAGGGCTAGAAACTAGGACAACTAACCATGTAGCCGACCCCCTTATATGTCCCCGAAGATTCTTCACAATCTTTGATATGAGACTAAATTTCACATCCATCTGATACCAGTCATCACAGCCCGAGCCTGATGTGGGAGTGGGTTGTGTTGTGATAGTGAGCGCTTCAGATTCATTGTTATCATTTTATTAAACTGCATTTGTCTTGCACAATGTAAGTCTATCTGACACTTCATCAATTATATATGCAGATACAGCAGAAGTCTGTTTGAGATAGTCCATGGCAATCTGGATTATGATGGCATAAAGTTGTAGGCACCATCTTTGCATTGATTTAGGATGTGCCTAACACAGGTTCCATACTCGCCTGTATAATTTTAACATGTTTAGTATTTGTATGATTTAATTGCTGCAATGGTAAGAAAATCAGAATCTTACACTCAAGAACATAAGGATGGTTTTGGTCTGAAAGACCACACTAGAGTGTGAAGGAACTAATATGCTAAATATGAGTAAGAGGCTAAGAGCACTAATTTATTTTTCTGAAGACCTGCACTCCATCTAGCTATGGTAGTTCACCACCATTATAACAGTACAAGCACCTGCACACACACGCGCACACACACACACACATGGGCTCTCAGCGAAACCTTGTGGAGTTGGTTCCAGAACATATGAGTGTTTGCAGTTCTATCCCCTTTCAAGTGCTCTTCTATTTTATTCTATTTTGGTCTACATTTATTAAGAAATTCTACTTTTTGAGCATGTTGTTTCATTGTTCCATATCCAAAACAATTTTGATTATTATCGTAATATTATCACATAAACATAAACTCAACTAATTAGTAGTGAAAAATTATAAATTTGCTACTTGCAACTTGAGTAATGTGAACACCTATTTTATTGTTCATCCTGTAGACAAGTACAAACAACCAAGAGCATGACCGAGGTATAAGTCGGTTAACCTTCCATTTCAAGCTCTGCTACAATGTCATTTTCTAGAACAAATTTAGGCCTTTCAGAAAACACGAAGGATTTTTTCATGTATCTGGATTCACCACAGATAAACTGCCCAACCACGAGATTGAAGTAATTGAGGCAGAGGCAAAGCATCGAAGAGAACCTCAAGGAACAATTTTACTTCAAATTAGACATCTAACTAGCCTGCCAAACAAGGTACTTATGTTTTGACATGAGACATAACAGATATCATCAATGAGAACAGCATTCAGATGTTTTCAAGCTTAAAGTGGCCTTAAATAAATTTCACACTTTCTAACAGGATAGTTTCCCTTTACTGGATAGCAAGTACCAAGCTTACTTCTGAGGAAAAATGTACAGTTGTTCCCATCATGATTAGGCAATCTGCATACATGCCATTGCCTCCTAAAAGAATTTAGCCACTGCTACTGTCTTAAAACATAAACTAGGGGCAATAGGTCCAAACAAAACGACATCTAATGCTTTCTGTTGTAAAACATAAAAAAGAGAAACAATAGGTACAAACAAAGGGCACATATTGATGTTAGCAAAATCAATTAGAGTTTTTGAAACACACCCAACATGAAGCAGCTCCTTAAAAGGAAAAGGGATAAACTAAACACAACGCACATCTCAATGGCCTGAACAAGCAGAAGAAAATATCTCCAGATCTAAGTTGCTGAAAAGCTTATATTAGGAAATTAAGTCATGAGTAAGTTCATGAGTCTCCAAAACACAACATTGCCAATAACATGTCGGTAGCATGTATCATTAAGATTATGATAGTACACCATTTAGTAAGCAAAGTAAAAGAAATGAGCAGCTTTAGCTGGGATGGGAAAAATGGGTATGTCCACTGTAAATCCTAAAGCAAATTCAAGTTGTCACGGTTTATGAAACAGTTACCTGAAGATGACTTGCAACATTTTCTCTTGTCAGACCAGGAACTTGCATCAAGTCGAGTATCTTCTTGGGGCCAACTTCTAAAGAACAGAACACAGTCCAAAATGGTAATCAGCAACCAACAAAAAAACTAGAGGTAGGCTATTTCAGCCACAATTATCTACAGTGGAATCATTTGGTAATCTGGACTTTGATTCTGACAATATGTTCTGATAGGGTCCAACGATTTAAGGCTATAATAAACTCCAATTTTGGTTTAGACTCAACATCTCGTCTTCAAAAAAAGGTCAGACCAACCTAATCAAATTTTATTTACTTTTGGATCCAAAAGCCAAGGTCTAAACATCCACTCTAATGACCAATTTGTGGCCTGGGATTTTTGTGCTGCAACCAGTAGCTCGGTCCAAGGTCATCAAATGCCTCCAACAAAAGAAAATGAGAATTAGCACAGGATTACTCACTCTCAAGTCCTATCTGATTCACAGCATTGACAAATTTTTGATGAAGATCCACTGACCACACAACCCTAGCTTTCTTGACAGCAGAGGTGTCACCACTCTCATGTTCATCATCATCCTCATTTTTCAGGTCCTTTCGTTTTTTTGCTGATTTTGTATCACCTTCATTTGATACATGGTCGTCCTCAAAATCGTCCAGCACATTTTTTACAAGCTGAGTTTCTTCATTCTTGTCATGATTTTCAAAATCCTTCATCTCATGCCTTTTCTTTCTGAAAACATGCTGCCATATATTTCTAAGCTCCTTCATTCTGACAGGCTTAAGCAGGTAATCGCAAGCACCATGATGGATTCCTTTCATTACTCTGCTTGTTTCACCATCCACTGACATCACTGTTAACATAAAAAATTGCTAAAATGAGTAATATTTGAAAATTGAAGGCTAAAGCTAGAGCAGACAACATAAACAAGAAAAAGAACCCTGTCAACTAACTAATGACTGGCAGATCCATTTCAAGCCCAACATGTTCAAGAAGCTTGAAACCATCCATGTCAGGCATGTTAACATCACTTATGACAATGTCGAATCCATCTTTTCTTTCACGAAGAATACTCAGGGCTTCTCTCGCTAAACCACATGTTGTCACTGCAAGAGGAACATAGATAAATCAACAAAAACCCATGCATTTTAGGCAGATGTTTGTCATGCATGTCAAGAATACCAAATTGAACTAGAAAAGACCCTGTGTTAAGAACATCAAAAAGCAAATCATAAATGAGCAACTAATCAAAAAATTGTTCCTTTCTTCTGTGTTTTTTCTTTTGCCACTTTATAATTAACGTTCAAGACCCAAACTAAAAATAATAATAAATTAAAGAAAAAGCAACCAGAACTGAGAATGGCTGAAATGACTGACGATAAATTAATACATCACATCTCTGAATTTTAGTTTTCTGCTAAAAGAAAATATGATTAAGAAATTTTGAGATCCATGTGGAAGAAAAGTGATACACAATATTACCTCCACAAGGTTAACCAAATTTGATTCAATCAGGGTTAGCCTATTCTATCATGCTATAACAACAATAAACCAGTTAAACTCTAAATACAAGGATACCCTGAATGGCACAGACTGCTCGGAAGTTTACTCCCTCCATGCATTTGTAAAGGGACCATTGTAACTTGAGAGCCAATAAACTCGATGCATACACTGTTAGGAAAAAGAAAGATAATTTCCATTTGCAGATAGAATTTTCTCTTGGTCATTATGTCCACTGGCAGATATTTGGAAGAAAATGCCAGTATCAAGCAAAAACTATAAATGTTGGTTAATTTTCAGATCGTGCATCATTTCAGCAATCAGGAATACAGTGAGACTGCCATAATTAGCAAGGCCTCCAAAAGTGTCAACAGCTACCTGTCTGGTGTACAATAAATTCCAAGATTCTTAGCTGAGCTGAGCAAACATCTGTAGATGATCTTTATTTTCTTCCTTTTTCTTTTTTTCCTCATGGACATGTATAACATAAAAATAGAAATTCAAGAAAAGAATAAAGCCTTTTATGCTTCATCTTCCACAGTACCCAGGGTATCATATTTCATAGTGCACAATCTTTTGCATGATTCTAGTCTCCACTAGATATAGATATAGAAGAATACTGGAGGATATCTTGAACAGCATTTTCGTCCCACAACCCCCACCAAAAAAAAGATGGAAAAAGGGTGCTAGAGGAACAGAAAAGATAAAGCGGTTTTGATGTCATGACCTACCACCACCACCCCCCACCCCCCCCCCCCCCCCCCCCCCCCCCCCCCCCCCCCCCCCCCCCCCCCCCCCCCCCCCCCAAACACACTGAGAAGTTTATTTTGCTATTTCTCAAAAGTTAGACATTTTCCTTTCCTCATGATGATAAAATGCAAAGACAATGAAGGAAAGTCAATGAAAAAGATCATGAACATCCAAGTTTAATTCTCTATTTCATGAGCATCCAAGTCTAAACCTCATTGCATCGAATAGCATTTACCAACTACCAACCATCCAAGTTTAATTCTCTACTTCATGAACATACACTTTAAGCGCTAAAAGATAAATTGGTAGCACTTCTTATAAAACAAGCGTCATCAACCGACAAACATAAACGAATGTAGCAATAGGAGATATGATAACAAAAGAAGAGGAAGATGCAACAAAAATTTGTCAAACTGATCCTCTTCAAAAGGTAAAGTTTCAGTTGGTTGTGAAAAGTAGCCCCAGAACTATACTATATAGAAAGCAAATGATGAAAACATTTCGACGCAACCATGGAATATATCACAGACAGAGACGGATGGCCACCTAAAACTTCTTAACTAAGACCACGATATTCATCGGAAAAAAAAGAAAGAAAAAGAAACTTGCATGAACGAGGACGGACAGACATAAACCATGGAGTAGGACGGAAAATTCATCGAAAATTAGGAAAATCAACCTTCATAAGAGCACTTCCTGAGCATTTTCTGCAGGATCTTGAGCCATGTGGGATCATCATCCACAACAAGAACCCGCAGTCCAGCTGGGAACTGAGGCTGCAGATTAAACCCATTATTTTCCATTACGAAAATCAACTACTACCTAGAGAACACTCAGCAGCAGCAGAAGAAGAAAACCCAAGTGGGTATTTTTCCTTTGTTTCTGTTGTGGAGGAAGGCGAAGAGAAAGAGGAAGACGGTAATAAGAGTACAGACAGATTGTTGCAGATACAGAATGAAGACCCAAGGAAGTAAAAGGAGAGGAATAAAAGAATCTCTAAGCAGAGAAGGGGGGAGGCGCCTATAGACGGAGGCCAACTTTAAAGAGAGAGAAAGGAGCATCATTTCTAGGAGGAACTCTGCTTAGCGCTCGCTTTTCTCTCTTCCCTACAGATTGAATAAATGAATACTTTTAGTGTATATTAGAAATTGGGTATCGTTTTGCATGGGCAGGGAATAACCACATTAAAAACTAGTATCTAAATGGTAGTGAAATTCTATTTTATAGATGAATAAGCCACACTCCCCACTGTAGGTGGAAGAAGAGTCGAAAGGAAAACAAACGTAAAATGCGAGCCCCACTGTCTCTCTCTCCCTCCCTCTTACGTGCTTTCACAGGGAGAGCGCGTCGGATGATTTGATGCTTAAAAGGAATAAAACCCAGAGAGAGAGAGAGAGAGAGAGAGAGAGAGAGAGAGAGAGAGAGAGAGAGAGAGCTTTTGGGTGGCCGTGGTGCTGTATCAACTGCCACACAGAATTCAGGTGCGGAGCGTGTGGCGGTTAAACAGCATCTCGGTCGGCAGGGTTTGCACGAATTTGTCGAGCCTACCTTGTTCTCCAAACTCATTCCTGTCAACAAAAGAGAGAAACGGGCAGACTAAAGTGAGTTTCAATATAATATTCCCCTTTTCAAGAAAGGTGAGAGGCACAAGGGACGGAGCATTACTTGAAACTTTTGAGAGTTTTAGGTTGTCTGAAAGACTTTTCAGTAATCGACGTTTTACGAAAATCAGGTTTTGTTTTGTGACAGTTTAGTTTTGTTAACCAGTAAACAAAACTCGCTTTGTTTGTGTTTGGATAGAGGATGGGTATCAATCAATGAGATTCCTTCATGATGATGCCAACAGCCAACTCCCTTAGAAACTCTTGCGGATGGTTTCCTTAAAAGCTTTTGGCATATTGCTGAGCAGTGAGCACTCCCTTAACTTGATATGTTGCTGAGAGTTTATGTGAAATTATAAAAGGAAATGTGTTAAGGGGCCAGTTGGTAGTCTTGAATTTAAGATCATCAAAATTTGAGAACCCTATATTTAAGTCAAACCCTCCTCCCTCCCATCTTAAATCCAACCAACCTTTTTTCAATGCAAATACCCAAAATAAGGTTCTTAGATGCGGATCTTAGGCATGATCTAGGATCTTTAGTTTGATAAAATCATTGATTTTTTACCACATTAGCAAAAAGATGTCATGTCAGATTTTCCTTAAGAATTTCAAATAAGGTGGCCATGGAATTGGGTATCCGATGGGTATAAAGTCGACAGTTGCGTCTGGCCCAAATAACTAAGCAAGCCAAACTTGGGCTACCATTAAAGTCTTTGAGCCTAACCGAGTCCGGCTTTGTCGAGCCTAGGGGAGCCATGGTTTGGATGAGAAAACAAAAACTGAGTTTGAACTTTATGAGGAAAGAGGTAGGGTTACTCAATCCCTTCTAAAAAATATATATATATTCTTAAAATTAAGCTTAAGTTTTTAGTCAGACCTCTTCAAATGCAATAAAAAGTCTAAGGGGGTGTTTAGATCATCTAATCCAGTTTTATGAAAACAAGTTTCTTAATGAGTTTTAAGAACTTTTTTTTTTTGAGTGACACATCTAAAACCCGAATAACCTAAGGTGTACTAGGTTCTTTACTTCCTTTTACAAAACCAGATTTGGTCAAATCTGTTTTTCTTTAAACCCAATTTTCATGGCACTCAAACACTCCAAAAGCCTAAATTTAAAGGAAAAACCAGATTTTACTTTCAAAACCTGGTTTTGGATGTCATCCAAACATCCCATGAGAAATTTCTACATTCAATATCTTAAATATTGAGTGGGTATCCTTGATTTTCTTTATGAGAGTTTGCATGGCTCTTGTATAGCAGACGCTCCTAGTTTTGGCACATGTTTGTTGCTGGTTTTGCCAAAAACTTCCACAACCAAAGTCCATTTACATACACAAATTGGCCACAGGGCCAACCAAAATTGGTATATAAAAAAGTGACATAATTTAAGTCCGATCAAATCAGGTTTTTACGTTAACGGACGGACAGAATACTGCAAAGCAAACATGCAATTTCCCAAGTTGACAAATTGAGCCTGGTACTGGAGGGGGTGCCAGATGCCCAACATGATTCCGGTCCATGTTAAGGCCTTAAAATTAGGCATAAAGTTGGTTCGATTTGATCTGATAACTTATTTTTTTACTCTTTCTCTCTCTCTCTCTCTCTCGTGTATATATATATATATATATATATATATATATATATATATATATATATATATATATATATATATATATATATATATATATTTAAGATTATCATTTAAAAATAAAGAACTTTTAAGAGACTGGTGTGAGCAACTGCCTACACCAGTCACAATGTGCCCACACCAGTCACAATGTGGCTACGCCACTGTCTACGAGATCACCTCATCCGACCACTTATGAATATGACCTTAAGAGTGATTTAATAAGGAACATATATTAAGTTAGTAATTTATTGACTTTAATAATGTTTTGTTTAATAATAAAAAATGAACGAGTTTTATAATATCAAAACTTTGATAACTAGAAAAATAATTTTTTTACAAAAATAACTTGAATTAAAACATAATTTATGTGAAATTAGTGTTCATGAACATGTTGCGATGTTCATTTGCTGTTTACAATATTGTTAAACAAAAAATATGCGGTCTATGTAAGTGGTATATCTGTATATAAACAGACACCCACATACATTATGTCAATCCAGTTTAACTCTAAAATTTTGCTGACTATATCCACATTAAAAAACGATTTTCAAAAAGGACTTAATAAAATGAAATTGCATGTTTAGAGACACAGAAACTAACACAACTCATGTCTGTTAGACATGTAATGTGAAGTTTAAAATCTTATGAAACAATCATCTATATATTTCAGAAATTTTATTTTCAAAAAATAAGTTTATGTCTTATAAATACAAACATCATATATTGTTATGGTAATATATAATTATTGAAAAAATGTTAAAAATAGAAGGACTAATGACACCATTTTCATGGATCAAGAGGGAAACCCAATGCCTGAACAAAGGCAGAAGCTGTAGCGAAGCTACTTGTTGGCTGGGGTGGGCCACTGCCCATGCCAGCCCTTAAAAAAAAATTCATTATCATGTGTTAAGTTTACATTATTATGACTCTAGATGTATATGCAGTGCCCACACCAAATTTGTGTCACCTACACAAGTGCTTCACGGATGAAAAATCTTGGCTCCGCCACTGAGCATAAGCCCCTTTTCTTCTTCTGGCCTTAATGATATAGTGGCGTTGGGCCTTTGAGAGTATTAAGCACCTTCAGCTTGGTGTCACAATCGACATCATTGTCTCAGGGGAATCGAACTCGAGATATACTTATTCACTAAATCTAGCTCTGACCAGCTATGCTACATCCCGAAACTAGTCCTAATCCAAAGATGAAATATGAATAGGCCTTCGAATGAGAGTTCCTGTGAGTGATGTCATGGTGGCTGATGAGTCAACAGAGGGCTTAAGTCCTGCATTCACTTTCTGGGAAGGGACCACTGCACTATAGGCAGGCAGTAGGTTGGCTGCTGTACAAGCAAATGAGCAGATTCAGCACAAGCATCGCCACCCGCACCATGCAACCCGTCTATGGTTTCCCCTCTCTCTTCCTCTCTCTCTCTCATATATATATATATATATATATATATATATATATATATATATATATATATATATATATATATATATATATATATATATATATATATATATATATATATATATATATATATCAAGAAAATCATTGATTTTTGTATTATTAAAAAGCTGAAGTTATAAGAGCCGACCGTTTTTTTTTGTTGCTATCGAAACATGTTACTCTAAAAAATCACTAAATAAAAACACTCCTAAGATCATATATATATATATAGTTCAATTATACAAAAAGGTACTTCAATAATTAATTTTGAGTGGTATCGTTTTGGTCCCTGTAGAATATATATATATATATATATATATATATATATATATATATATATATATATATATATATATATATATATATATATATATATATATATATATATATATATATATATATATATATATAGTGAGTGACTTATGATTTTAATTATCCAAAGTCATTCAACCAGTTAATCAGGTCGGTTGAGAGAAAAATAAGAAGAAAAAAATATGAAGAATATGAAGTAATACTAAATGGTAAATCAGGTCATCATATTTGTCAAAAGACATGTGTCCGCCTTAGTCATAATGGACCGAAAGAAAGAGAAAACATGGTAGCAGAGCCACATATAAGCAGGTGTAGGCGGTTGTAAATTGTTTGTAGCATTAACAAATTTTTTAATAATGACAAGAACAATAATAATAATAATAAATATTATTATTATTATTTATAATTATTATTATGATAATGGATCTAGGACATGGCAAACTTAGCTGCTTCCATTCTCTTAGACATGTGTGCAGCGGATTCACCAAACTGTTGTCAATGCAAACTAATCTGCAGAATAAAATTTAAGGCTCTCTGCAACTTGTTCATCACGTAGGCGCCTATGTCACCAACATCGCATAAGCTTCCGTCCTCTCTCGTCTATCGCGTTAAAATCTTGCCGACTCTTGAAAGATGCCCACGGCGACACGTTCCCAGGGCGGAGCGTCCTTTTCAACGCATTTGCAGAGTTTGTTAAAACACCAGCCGCTAGCTTTTGCTTTAATATATTCCCCTCTCACTATGTGCGCTTCCTTTTGCATAGTGAAACTTTAGGAATTCACCATATGCTACCACTTGTTTATAATGAGGGAGGAGGACATAACATCACTCTCGCCTAACCCACTGATGTCATGACCAAGACCATTCCTCTCCATGCAAGAACCGTGGTTGGCAAACTCGGAGAAAAATTGCTCCACTCAGCTCAGATCACCAATAAATCCAGCCGCAAGTCAAAGTTGACCTGGCTCACCTCTAACTCGGCCGACTCGCCCTGACTCGGCCCTCGGCCAGACTGAGCCTGGCTCGACTCTGACTTTGTTTAATTCAACTGCGGTGATTTAAATTGTGGTATTTGAATACTCGACCGAGTCGGTGAATCAACTCATTGACTCAATGACCCAAGCATCTGCGTATTCAAAACTGAGTCACGGGCTTGCCAATTATGACGGAACGTGGTAAGGCCCTATTGATAAAAACAAACAGTGGATATAAGGCCATGGAGGGACTTGCACGCATTTTCAGGAGCAGGGTTTTTTCACTCGGCAAAAAGATGAAGCTTCCACCCAACTTCTTATCCCTTAAAGCATGCTTTCGGTGCTTCGGAGTTCTCCTCTTGCCGTGTTTCAAGTTGTGTATCAATTGCCCTCCTTTACAAATTACAACATAAAGAATTGACACCCCGAATAAAAAGTGGCCGCCTATCAGTCTTTACCTTGTTATGTATGTGTTTCCTGCATTCCCTGGGTATGGAACCACAGAGAACGGTCCCGTGTGTTCGTCCCATTCAAACCACATGCTCAAAAAATCCAAAGTCATTTTTGTCCGTAAGAACAAGTCCTTTTCTTACACATTAAGTGCATTCTGCAAAGCCTTTTTGTACTTGGGCGAATAAATTCGTTCTCTTAACAGTTTAATACCTAGGGTTTGCGTCCTTTGCTACAAGACCAGAGAAGAAACCATTCCGGTAGGCAAGATGCTAAACATGCATCTCCTAGGTCTCTCTCTCCACCTCTCTCTCTCTCTCTCTCTCTCTCTCTAATATATATATATATATATATATATATATATATATATATATATATATATATATATATATATATATATAGAGAGAGAGAGAGACGTTATCATCTTATGCCTCAAAATATATTCGAAATATGATTACAGACTTTGTTGGTTTTTCTATAGTCACTATGCCAGTTGCTATCAGGAACCCACAGTTTTACGAGGAGATTTGATTGTTTCGTAATAAAAGCTTTTGCTATTCCTCTAGTTAAAAAGCCATAGCTCTGCTCTTATTTGGATATGCAAGAGGCCATGGAAGGAACAAGGGTCCCTAGTCAAACGATGATGGTGACTTCTTTTCAATGGGTGCTAAACTTTAGGCAAGAATCCTGCAAGAGTAGACAGACAGACAGTGTGGACTTTGTATTAATATTTGCTTCACCATAAGCGACAGTGGCTAGTCTCATTCTTGTTCTTGGGGTCCAGAGTTGCGTTGAGACCTTAGTGATCTGTCGAGACCTTAGTGATCTTACAATACACCGCTTCAACTCATCAGGACCTGAGTGATCCTACATTACACCCTTCAACTCGAGTGTTGCGTGTACTACCATTTACACTATAGAGAAATAACACCCACAAAAATCAAACTGAGGGTGTGCCAATAACGCGCCACTCCGCAGCCATTGCCACATATAGCTGAAGAGAAGTCGATACAGAAATTTTAATGCTGAATCCAAAAATAGTCAAGCAAAAATAATATATGTTAGCACATCTGTTAGATTTAGTTGGAGAAACCTAATCCACCCATAAGTCAAACTCGTCGCTTTCGGCTTTTCTTTGGCATTGGATTAATTCGAATGTATTTGAATCAGATGTTGGATAATCTGTAACATCCCTAAATAGAAAGGTTTATAGCTAAGCATAAGAGTCCAGAATCGCTACACTTCAGATTTGCTAGCTGCGGAGATCATTATATATGTAGATTCCTCATTGCATGTAGATTTAACAACTCAATTTTTTTTTTTCTAATTCAACTATGAACTAAAGAGGAGGCCATGCGAGTACCTTGAGATAGTTTAGTGACAAAATTCCGGCTTTATTTGCCGAGATATGGTCATAGATATTCCAGACACATGGAGTCAAATAAACGGTACATTGCCTAGCATTAGATTCGATCCAGAGAAAATGAACTTTTTCTTTTAATGAGCAGGCAATCTCTCCAGTGTGTCAGACTGATCCAAGTCAAGTTCAACTCCTTGATGAAAATTTTACCCTCCTGAAGAATAACACTTTTGCACATTTGAGTTGCTGTCATTCTTTAGGTCCTGATGAACAGCTGAACTTTTATAATTGAGCCCACTGCCGCAAGGACTGACAAAATTCGTTTTGCATAGGTCATTTGGTCTTGGCTGAAAATCCGGGGACACTGTAACAGGACAAATTGCCCTATGAAGACTCGCTTTCGCTATGGCTCCGGTGGGTTCCCTTAACCAAGCCACTGTCTATGAGTCGCTGGCTCATTCTTCAACAGGCACGCGGTCAGAGATCAAAAGATTTAGTCTGATTTTCTACGATCAAGGCCACATCAGCCTTAAGAGGCATAGCATAGCTGGTCGGAACCGGGACATATAGCTGGCACGCCTTTATTTTGATTCTCGTGGTTGCTTCTATCTTGGGCTGTTAAAGGTGGAGTGCACTACATGGAACTGAAGGTGACCTGCTGCCCAACCAGGTTCGGACGCAGCCTAGGACCCTTGAGGAAAGGAGAACGAAGGGACCTTGGGGCCTCGTCGGTATGGTGGATAACCTGCCCACCTGAAAGGCCACCATCGACCTTAGAATAGATGGCATTCACGTCCTTTATTTATAGAGTTTTTACATCTATGAGCAGCCTAAAATCTTGGAACAAAAATCAAGAGCTTTATAATGGCAGCATTAACTTTACAAATTTCCTTTTGATTTTGCTAATCAACATTCCTTGATTTTCTCCTCAGCAGTAGGATCCACAATCGCTTTTGGTTTCACCAACACCTGTGTCTTGATTTCCTCCTTAATGCTAGCGTGCACTGAGCTCTTTCATCAAGTTCTTGGAAGTCTTCGAGGGTTTATAAAGGGGTTGGCTAAATGTTTAGTTGTAATGGTTCCACTTTCAAGGGAAATCTCACACACATGATCCATTTTCTTTCTTTTCTTTTGGTTTATAGTATAAAAGACATGGTCTGGTTTTTGGTTGTCAACTACTTCTTTTGTGGTACTGTTTTACATTTAATATCTTTCTTCCTTCTATTTTTCTTGGGTATACAGATCCTATTCGTGGAATATGAAAGTAGAAGTCCCCTTCCTTCCCCTCTTAGGGCCTAGAGCCAGGGGCGGAGCCAAGGTAGGGTCCGCTTGTGCCTTGGCCCCTCCTCAAATTTTATTTTTTTTAAAAATTCACTTGTTCTATATAAAAATTTTGAAAGAAGATATTTTGGCCCTAGTCAAAATTTAAAAACTTTAATTCGATCCGACTCATGAAAATTTTTTGGCTCCGCTCCTGCCTAGAGTTATTCAGTGTCTGGGTTGGAGCATGTGTTGTATTTCTTCTCGTATATAACTTCCCACCATTAACAAAAGATCGTGGGCGCGTATGCTACTAAAACCAGAGACTAGCTGCCTACTAACCACTGACCGATCGAGCTAGTCGCCATGCTACATCCCTCAAGGCCATCTTCTCCCTTCCAGTTACTTTTTTAACAATTAATTTCAGCACTGAAAATAGGAATATTGTCAAACACTAACCCCATGACTATCATGTCTCATGAGCGGAGATAAAAGGTCAAAAATTTGCCATTTGTGCAGCCATCCGTTGAGTTCAGTCTTCAAGAAGACATAGCAACCTGGTCAATTTAAGTATTCTTGTGACACTACATAAGTTAAATGGCTCATGCCTTTAAACTTTTCTTAGAATTGAGAATCATAGGGTGCCCACTTGATTGGTACTTATTCCAATTCTGTGGCCTCTTCTAGATTTATGGGCCTTTGATTATACAGGTGATTAAGGATAAACCTCTCGTTCTTAACATTGATAATGAGCTTTTAGTCACCATACATGATTGGTGCAAAACCAGAATGTGATTAAACAATGGCTTGATACCATTTTAATCCCTCGATCTTTGGTCCATAAACTATAAATAAACATCAGAAGTGGCTGTAGGCTTCATGAAAGGTTCTTTGTCTCTTTTGCTATAGAAAAAGAGTAAAAAAACTAAAGAATAGATAAATTATTTTCATGTCAGGTTTCAGCAAATGACCATATGATTGGGACATTGGTGCTACATGCACCCTAGTTCATGAAATGATGAAGACAAAGATTATAGTGCATGCACACACACACACACACACACACACACACACACAAGGGGTTAGATGGGTAGGCCTCTAAGATAAAAGGTTGAATGGAGATAAGCAGGTAAAGACAAGAACAAGGAAAGTGGCAAAATGCAAAATGAGAATCCAAGTGAAGCAACCACTGATGATGAAGGGCAGGAACAAACATAAAGTAAGAGGTAGCATAGGATTCAAGCACAAAACAAATTTCTTTTAGTATAAAAAGGAAGTATCCCATCTTGGTCCTTGACCCACAACCTTAGCATTATTTAGGTCCTTCACAACAATATTATATATAAGTGTGCATCCAGCAAGGCATCACTACATAATGCTACTGAAAAGAGACATAGGAAAATAAAATGTGGGAATCTTCTAAAGTTGATGATAATGCTACATTCATGGACTACTTTTTAGGGTTCACACACATAGTGTCCACATAAGACTACTCTACAACAATTGTTAATGAAAAGCAAATGATTTTAATAAGTTGAGAAGGTGACTGCACTTTGTCTTGGGCATAGCAAGAAGGGGTCCTACATCCCCAATTGCAAAAACAAAGGGAAGTGCAGTGTTTATGCTAAGTTTGGGATTGATGTGGTGAAAGAAATGTTTTCAAAATTTTAATGGGCTTTCCATTTTTGTTTGGGTGATGTGCCTGAGATGAGACCCAAGCACAAGATGCATATTGAATAATATATGTCTAGCCTTTCATACAGGCAACAACATTCATGGGCTAATTCAGATTGCCAAGGCCTTGGCTATATAGCTAGGCATAAGGCTAGATGAAGTGATGTTTGATAAGAAAAAAGCATCATGGACTTTTTTGTCATCTATTCCTGAATACTGACCTAGTGGCGAAACCAGGATATTTTGGTTAAGGGGCACTCAAGTCACCAATACAAGTTTGATGTAGGCACTCCATGTGATTTTTAGGTCATCACAATTGATATTGTTAAGGGGGCGTGGATGCGAAGCGATGCGTTGAGTCTGTGAGGCAAGGCAATGTGCAATATAACAAGGTGATGCGTAAACATCGGGTTTATAAACTTTCAATGGTTTATAAAGGTTGGCTAAATGATTAATTGTTTTTGCTTTTAGTCTTTTTTGAGTTGAAACCAAAGCTGCGAGGGAATGGGTCGGGATCCAGGATGAAACTCCTAGTATGGTAAATCTGAACCCACCCTTTGGTAGCTTCGGGTTTAACTTCAAGTACAGTATGGAAACTACAAAATCTAAAGAGTCATGCATGGGATCATCTTAGACTTCTTTTCAAGTTTATTCTTTTTAATAATCCACCACTAGTGCTCCCTAAACATTTCAAACACATAATAATAGATTTTAGTTTGCCGTTTCCTTTTGCAGGTTCTTCTCATTTTCAGCTTCTTAGGCAGAAAGAAATGTGTTTCAGTAGAAGCTTGCAAATCAGTTCTACTATTAGCTCCTTTCTTTCACCAATTCTTCACAGTTAGGAGCTCTCAAAGCCTATTAACAAATTGGTATTCTTCATTTTATATCTAATCTACTTCTTCAAAGCAGAACTCACAAAACTAAGCTCAAAATAAACTATGAGATCAAGTTGACATTCCTGAAAATTTAATCAAAACATGTATATACTCCCATCTCTAAACCTGATCATGGTTGTTCCAATAATTAGAACCCACAACATTATTTTTTTAAAAGAAAAGGTCCGATACGCAATGCTAGGCCGAGCCCCTCGTTGGTTCGATCGTACACGCGGCCCGCTCCAGCCATCACATAAGACAGATTAGATGATTTTCAAGGACTAAAACTTGCTTTTATTGATTGATTCTAATCAAAGGTTACTTTTCAGTAGATATCAAAAGCCTATGACCTTCAGCACAGAAGAATGAGATGCTATAGATGGCTAGGTTGCATTATTATAAGCAAAGGGTCTTTAGTTCGAATCTCAGGGGGGTTAGCCCCAGCCTAGTCTTATTAAGAAATGAAAAGCAACATGTATGTGTGGCTTTCTTGTTCTAGCTAGGTTCAATGAAACACTCTATTCCTTGACTATTTTCTTATGCATTTGTAGTACCATGTATTTTGACCTTCAAGCTTTCCCTTCTTTTTTAAAACCATTTCGAACGGAAAGTCGATTAAGAACTTTAATTAGTACGATAAGAATGTCCGATTATCTTAAGCCGCCTGCATGATTTTGTTTGCATCCTTGTGAGTAGTGCAGGTGACTGTGGAAGAAACAGCATAAGGCATGCAGTTGTCTCAAAAAGTAGCATCAGCTTAGTCAAGAAGGAAAGTGCTCCAGTTGTGAAATGCCAAACCAAAGGGAATTGGACATTATTGTACTGGATTTGCTGTTTTGTGCATTTCTGCTTGTTGGCATCCATCCATTTTTAACAGTAGGTGTTGCTATATCTTGCCTTTGCTTAATTTCTTTAATTAGAAGGGACTTTTGGAGATGAAGTGGATATCTAACAAAAGCAGTCACTATTAGGATGAGCGCGAATCGGCTGATTCGAATCAAATTGGTGGTGAATCGATTCAATTTGGCGGCGGATTCAAGGGCGACAAGTGTCTGTTTTTAAACATTTTAATATGTCTTATGAATTTTCTTAGTTTGAACCATAGTAACAAATAAAGTCTTGGAGTTTTAAACGGTGAGGTTTTTTTCAGGTATAATATGACGAGCTTGAAAGAAAGGAAAAAAATATGGTAAATTTTTTAGATTTCTAAAAAACTAAAAATAGGGGAAAAATAAAAGAAGTGAGAAACTAGTAACACAAACATCAAAAAATAAGTAGATTTGCAACAAATAAAAAAAAAGGAAAATGAAAAAAAGTTGTTTGACATAAAAAAATGAAAAAAGTAAAAAAAAAAGAGAGAAAAAACACATTAAAAAACGTGTTTTTTCGTTTTTAACATATTTTTAAAAAACACGTTTTTTTTAGTTTTAAATGGTCTGTTAATTTATCACGTTTTTTTTCGAAAAAAAAAAAGTTTTCTTAGTTCAAACTTTGAACTAATTTTTTCATTTTTTTTGCAAATATTTTTTTGGACCAATTGGTTGGCTCACAGAGTCAGTTCATAGATCGAACTTGAAAGTCAGAGGCAAGTCGGGCCGAGTCAGGAGCGGTTCGGGGGCGAATCATGCCAACCTTGGCGATCCAATCCAAACTGACTCGGGCAGTTCCCAAGTTAGCCCCATGAGTTTGCCAACCATGAACAAACCACAGACACTTTGAAATATATGCTTATGAAATCATCCAAAGTTTTAATTAACTAATGTAAATGCACAAGAGTTGCAGGTGAAAGGGCACTTATACCTTCTCTTTTCTTTGGATATATTGACAGCAGCAGTCAGATATGGTGAATTGCACCCAAAGATGCTCACTCTGGGGTGGGCTTTAGGCGTCCGAGAATGCAAACTGGAAATGGAAAACTTTTCCCAAATATGGAAATGAAGACCTTTCAGAAAGCTTGGCATAATAAGGACATGGATAAGCATATGTTTGATCCACCTTTTATGTGAAAGCTGCCACAGCCACAGCTTATATGCTAAAGCAGCAAATTCATTAAATAACTTGCGAGTTCAATGCAATGCTTCAAGTTTGGTGATCTTCGTGGAGATAAAGAAGAACCTTCAGAGTAGTTCGAGGCACAAATTTGGCTATGGCTTGTTCTAGTAAAAACAAACCGATGTAGTGTAAAATTCAAGATGCCATACTGATATATGCTGCCCTTGTGCTTCTGGATCTTGGGAATGTTTATTTCCCCGTTTATGGATCACACGTCCTTCTTCCCATTTCGCCCAGGTCGTGACTGAAAAGTGAGCATTGGAGTACACCCCACTAGTGCATGTCTTGAATTAATTTTGCCTCCAAATGATGTTTATTTGTACTTTCTTTTATAGAACTTCACTTTTTGTTTTTTTTTTTTTTTTAACTGGGCTTACACGGAATTATTTTTTATGAATCTCTCTCTCTCTCTCTCTCTCTCTCTCTCTCTCTCTCTATATATATATATATATATATATATATATATATATATATATATATATATATATATATATATATATATATATATATATATATATATATAAGAATTGTATGAAACGTAGATTCAATGTAAATCTACGTCAGCGATGACAATGGTGCACCCATTCAAGTTAGGTACCATGACCCACCATTTTAGATGTAAAGGCATAGCACAAGAGGCAGTGATCTTTTAAGGGGGCTGAAGACTGAAGAGTATTTTCAAAATTTGAATTGGGGTGGAACAATATTTTTTAGAATTTTTACATGTGTCAAGATAAAAAAAATTAAAAATATAAACATAAACTTGTTTTTTTTTCAACATGGAAGGAGGGGTTGGAGCCCCTGCCGGCCCTCCTTCTCACCGTCTTTGCATGACATTTATGGGAATTGAACTAGAGATCTCTCACATTATGAAGCCCTAGCCCGACCAAATGTTTGAGATTAAGTGGAAAAGATGGTAGCTAAGTTGTTTTTTCAATAGACTGGATTATCCTTCAAAGAAGAGAGAGAGAGAGAGAGAGAGAGAGAGAGAGAGAGAGAGAAAGAGAGATAAATTTGTTTCCATGCATCCCTTTGAGGGGTATTTTAATCTCTTGATAAACAAGATTGGTTTTTATATTTTCAATTTAATTTCTCAAACAGTGAGATGATCCAAAAAGTCTATGATGTAAGACTCTACTCCCTCTCTTATAATATATATATATATATATATATATATATATATATATATATATATATATATATATATATATATATATATATATATATATATATATATATATATATATATATATATATATATATATATATATATATATATATATATATATACACACATAGGTCCCAGACCATTAGGTTAGGGACAAAACAAACTACTTAAATGCCATGACTAAAATGTTTTTTTTTTTTTTTTGCAATCAAATTTTATGGAGGATTTCTAAGCCCAAACCGCGACGGAGAAACACACAAATCCTATATATATAATATACATATAACGCTTATATTATGTCACCCAAATATGCCTCTTATGCATGTTTTTCTATTGCAATAAGTTTTTTTCCATAAATCTAACCACATTATAGTTGCAAATATATATGAAAATAAAATAATGAAAGCAAAACTTAGAAATTAGATATCGAGATCGGATTTCATAACTCACATAAGCTGAGATTTTGAGAAGCTCCAAATCTTCACAAATCATATATATGCTATGTAATTGAGAAAAACCAATTGATTGGAAAAATTAAATGTATATGTCATAAAGATCTGCTGTTGTATTTCAATACTGTTGTGCATCTCCTTGATGGGAGTCTGGGTACAAGACCAGGCACCTCTCCACCTCCTTAGCGTCCAAGGCATAACAAAAACCATCCTTGACACAGGAATCAAAGAAAGGCCAATCCAGTTAAAACGGATTGCTTAAGAGCTTAACTGGTTTGGCTGACGGCGCTGAAAAAGATGTGCCACTAGTTTGATTCCCGCCGGCTCCATGTTCTTGGGCATCATGGGGTGGAGCAATATAACATCAAGTTGATGATAGGTGTGTCACTAATATGATTCCCGTGAGCGCTATGCTCTTGAACATTATGAAATAGAGCAATATATTACAGAGTTGATGGTACACTATCTCTATACCATAATCACAAATAACGTTTTGGAGTTTTAAACAGCGAGGTTTTTCTCAGGTGTAATACGGACGACCTTGAAAAATACAAGAAAATAAGGTCAATTTTTAAAAATTTTAAAAAACTAAAAGTGGGAGAAAAATAAAATAAGTGAGAAACTAATAACACAAACATAAAAAGATAAGCAGATTTGCAACAAATAAAAAAAAATTCTTTGACATAAAAAAAGTGAAAAGATGAAAAAAGTGAAAAAAGGAAAAAAAAAACACATTAAAAATGTGTTTTTTCATTTTAACATCTTTTTTTAAACAATGTGTTTTTTTAAGTTTTAAACTGTTTTCTGTGACTATACTCTATACTAGATCTCGATGCAGCTTCTGAATCCTACAAGCGGAGTTAGGAATTCTTCGTCACAGGGATCAATGAACCGAAACACAAGGCCGTGATGGGATAGAAACTTTAACTGGAACTGGAATCCATGGAAAGCTTAGAACGAAAGCATCAAAGGAATAAACTGCTGAACTCAAGCCACAAAGCCATCAAGGTCTGCTACGGTCGCGCTCCGTTGGCAGAGGCACTAAATATTATCATTGGCCGGTGGATCTTGTTGACAATTTTCCGTCGTAGTTACTCCTCGACGAAGATGGCAGAGAAGTTGACGAGGGGAACGATCCCGGTTGTTCTACGAGATAGATCATCTGCTTACTGGTTTCTAATCGATCAAACTATATATATATATATATATATATATATATATATATATATATATATATATATATATATATATATATATATATATATATATATATATATATATATATAAAAGCATTGCAGTAACAGCATACAGGGTGGGCAAAAGCCATCCCAAGAAAGGCCCAAGCCCTCCCCTCTTTTTCCCCACTTTGAGGATTCAAGACTTCTCTGGAACCTTGTTGGAGCTGGGGTGTACCCATCAACTTAACCATTAGCAGTCGAGATGAGTGATGGCCATAGAAATCAAGCTAACAACTGAAATCTTATCGGCTTGACGGCCCAATCAGCTATGCTATGTCCTTTGGAGCTATTTTGAGTGCAATTGTAGGATGTTTTCCGGTCCTTTCAAATGTCAAAAAGCTAAGTCAACCTATATATAACCATTTCATTGTTGGAGATCGACCTAATCATATCACGATCGAGATTCAAACCACAGGGATAGTTTTCAAATTTTGAGACCCAAATACATACAAGGGCCAAATTTGATATATATATATATATATATATATATATATATATATATATATATATATATATATATATATATATATATATATATATATATATATATATAAACCAAGCTCATTAGATTTAATTATTAAAGTATGTTTCTGCAATCTAACCTTATAAATATAATAGTAAGGGTGATTTGCTGAGAAGCATAGATTAAGTTGATTTTGGTCATTTTGTATTTTAGTATTTTTTAAATAATCAACTGATAATAGAAAAGATGCATTACAAAAAAAAACTTGGGCTAAAACATGATTTATCATTTATATAAATTTAGGGTTTATAAACACTTTCGGAGGTTCATATTTTGTTTAAAAAACTTTACAACACAAATTTAAGAAGTCTGATTAACACTTTTTAACACAAACTTAAGTTTGGTTTTGTTTTTATTCCTTTATCAGTCTCTCTCTCATATATATATATATATATATATATATATATACACCGTTGGATGGGGATTATTTGTGCTTAAACAAGGGGTGACTTTCACACATTGAATCCCCACTAATAACATTTGCAAAACATATCGGTCACAGTTGCATTACAATGTGATTATTCCTCGTGCAAGTAAAAGTCGAGCGTACCTTCTCTAATCCAAAAGAAATTGCAAAGTTTTCCTGGTGGGCAATTAAAGGGAAAGGAATATGTAGCTTTCTCCTACTTGACTTCGGAAATGGAATATGCAGAAGCATTGCTGCATGAAATGACTGAAAAATGCATTCTATTTAATAAATAATAATTGTTTACAAGAGTCAGAATTAACTTGTTGCCTACAATAGAGAAATCATTTCAGGAATATATATATATATATATATATATATATATATATATAGAGAGAGAGAGAGAGAGAATTCAGAAACAGAAACAAATACGTTATCAGATGTACACGCCACACTGCTTTGGAACATGAAAAGTTGATAGAGAAGACAGAAGGCTTCCAAGGATAAGCTCAAGTTTTCACTAATGAAAAACGTCGTGATTACTTCTGCGAGGACGGGTTCTTGGATTTTGCTTTGCCTTTCTTTCTCAAGGAGGCTGCTGCATCCTCTTCTTCCTCTGCCTTCTGCTCTGCTTCCAGTCTGGCCAACTGTATCAACCAAAAAAGGAACAGAAAATGAATTTGTGGTAATAGGAGAAACTGTCACGAGTTTTTCAAGTATAAAATGTCAAAGATTAACTGACCTCGACAAGTATCGGTTGGAGTTCCCTGTAACGAGCCTCTGCAAGATCAAACCCATCTTTACGTAATTCCTGCTCAGTTCAGAAACAGGTCCACGAGAAATCAAAGAAAAAAATGTTAGTAATATAAACATGGACCTAGGATCATCAACATGGTTGCGGACACATACTTGCACATTGACCCACGACCCATCGATACATATAAACACGTTGGTGTGTGGGTGCTCATGCACATTCATGTGCATTTCTGTCTACATGTGTATACGAGGTTACTCGATTGCAGTAAGCATGGAACTGATACAAGTCATGCATGCATATTACGAGACAATGTGCCTGCGAACAAATGATAGATAAAGCAATATGATATACACAGCACAGATCCTATTCAGATTCTCAGAAGACATTTTTCATGCGTGCAACTCAAAGTGAGACACATAACGAAAATAGAGAAACTGACTTGATTTATATAATGGACAAAGTGCAAGTTTTAGAGTTAAGACCGTAAAGAGACAGTAAAAGCAACCTGATGACTAAGAAAAGGCGACATCTATAAACATTTGGCAATACAGTATCCAAATAAATGAAGTAAAAAGTCAACGGACTTGTATAGGATGTGTTTAGTTCCAAGAAAATAACAATATATTTAGTAAATTACCAGACATAGACTACGTTAATTCACATTAGAGATAAAACTCTTTGATTCTGCCATAAAGAGAAAGACTGACCTTTCCAGTGTGTTGAGTGTGTTCATGGGCAGCCATTTGCCAGTATAAGCTTGTTCGCCTGTAGAAATCCCTCAATGATTCCCCTGGCTTCATAACCAACAGACATGATAATAGATTAATTACAACAAAATTGTATAAAGATGAAAAAGGGAAACAGTCACAGATAACGAATCATACCAAATCGTGAAAAAAAAAAGACGACATACACAAAAATGTATACATGCATGACCATTACAACTACCCAAATATGTGATGCACTCTATGTCATGCAAAACCTTCAAAAATTATGTTTCTGAAATGAGAGGTACCTAGAGACACTGAAGAAACCTAGACTCAGAATTAAGATCAGCAAATATCTTCAAATACTTGAAGATTATTATTGAAAAGAAATACAATATCTCGTATGTTGCACCAAAAACTAAACAAAATCATTCTTCTGGCTTTATTATTTTTTTATTTTCTATTCTAAACTCCTGCGATGTTCCAAAAGGAAAACCGTATTCAATGTATTGTGAAAAACAATCATTAATGTAAATGGAAGAAAATTTTTTGAAAGAAGGCTCACCATTGGTGTTCTCTGTGATTCTGAAAGGCCAAGGTTAGCTCTTATTTGGTCTATTCTTGCACGTCTTTCCTTCCGACGAAGAGTCACACCCTTGCCAGTCAGAATAGCAACAGCAGCCTCGATTCCTAAGTTCGTGTCCTCCACCTTTCAATGCCACACAAGTTATTACAATAGAAAAATGACTATAGTACATCTATATGAACATAAATGTGCTTCACATCATGTATGTGCAACAATATTGCATCTCTCATTCTTGTGAAGGCTGCTTGACATGCTTGCCACTGCAACTTTTGTTAACTTGTGTGCATATCATGCTATTCATTGATTAAACAAATTTCATTTGCTATTTCTATGAACGACCATTGGTAAATACCAATGTTGTAAAGTATGTATTCTGATCTGTGTAGATCGGACCAATAGTTAGATGTGCAACATAGCTTCAAAAAAATTGTAATTTCTTATAAAAAATAAGAATTTTTTTTGCTAAAATTACCAACAGCCAATTCAGCCAATAGATCGGTCCAATTCAATTCAAGAGCTGATTCAAAAGTACCACATGTCCATTTTAAGCTATTTTTAAAATATTAAAGATTTTTTTATTTATTTTGTATAATTTTCCTTTTAGAAAAGAATTTAATATTTTTGGCCTACCAACAGCCAATTCAGCTGAGTTCAATTCACCAAAATGGCAGTTGGAACAATTCAATTCATAAACCAATTTTTACAACGGTGCTCTCACATACTGCTTCTAAGTTCTATCTAAGAGTATCATGAAATCAAGTGTGACCATATGAGTAGCTTTCGAAGCCCAAAATGAGAAAGGGGGGATTGGACCCTTTTCCGTCGAGCTTGTATCATAAGCCATATCATACAATATGTTACCGTATCAAATCATATAAGAATTACACTTGAGTTACATCCCTGGAACTGGTCTCAAATTTGTATCTCGTTGGTTTGTTGCAAATGTTATGTAATGTAACTTATCAAACAAAGTACAGCCTGTATAACATTGGTATCACCAAGATGCCAGTCCTTAAGTCTTCTGCTATTTAAATATGCTTTACATTGTTGTAGCTGTAAGTTTGTAGATTCATCTTGCACGTCACTGGTATAGGAAGAGAACTAGAGTTCAATACTTCTTCAGGCAATATGTTTTCGATCTCATCTACATAATGAAACCCTAAGAAGAGCTGTACGCAGATCAGGATTAAAATAACAAACAAATCAAATAATGTGCCAACAAGAAGACAGTCCATGTCTGCTTCATAAGATATTTAGTATGTTCATAACATTTCTTGCACTAAAAGTAACCTCATAGACAGTGAAAGTACAAAGCATCAGAAACAAAGTGCACATACCTAACCAGTGCATAGGACCCCATATTGCAAAACAACCTGCAGCCTACTCTGAAAGAATGCTTCACTATTATTTGCACATACTATCACCAATATGAAAAATCCATAATATTATATTTGAAATCTAGTGCTGCATCATATACAATATTCTGCTCCTACATTAAATATGCTTTAAGTTGTTGTAGTCAATTTAACAATGGGGAAGACTCCAAGGAATTGATGGAAACAAACCAGAAGTTTAGCTGAAACCTAGGCAGTAGGACCCTTCACTGCAAAACAACTTGCAGCTTCCACTGGAAGAATTATCATTATCTTACATGTTGAGGCTCACTAGTGAGTCGCGACTCATTCTCAGCTAAAGAAATAAGTAACATTTAGGGAGTTCAAGAGCCATTGGGAAATGAGAAGCACACATACATGAGAATTATATATAAGATAAATTCAAGGGGACACCAAATATTTGGGAAGACAAGCATAAGCCACTCCACTAAACGAGTGCAAGAAACACATTTACATATGTAGCTGCATGGTCCCACCTGGTCACTACTTTCAGACTCATCAGAATCACTCCCAGATTCACTTTCTTCACTGTCTGTATCCTCCACATCTTCATCCTCGCTGATATCAACCCATTGAGACTCTGATGCCTGATAGAATGAAATAATAATGGTGAAATAACTCAAATGAGTTTGACCGGGAGTCTGATAGCACAATAAGTTACACTTTAACTAAACTCAACTGCGACATTAGACAACTTGTCAAAGAAGACATGCATAGGAAGAAAAATAAAATGAAACAAACTAATGAACACTTTATAGCACCTTCTAACTAAAGAGGAGTTGGAGTGGTACCACACACTGTCCAAAGGAGTACAGATACGCCCTATAGAATATAGACAACTCAGAAGGAGCAGTATATAAAAATTCACAATTCATTATTAAGACTTGTACAAGAGTCGAGCCGCACCAAAAGTGGAAAAGTTATAAATGAGCGAACAGCAGATTGTAAATTGAGCTTGCACACTCAACTATGGCTCTATAGTCGATTCACCTAGAAAAGCAAAGACATTTCGTAGGCAAATGGCAATGGAAGACCCTGGATAAAAGCAAAGGCATATTTAATGGACCCATCTATGCAAATAGGGAAGCTTAAGCTAAGGCATTTTGGTAGCTCAATAGCAGGATATAGGCTCATAAATTGGAGAATAGAGGTGAGATGGATTTAATTATATTAGACCCTAATGCTTAAGAAAAAGAGTAACACTTTTACATTAAACTTTTTATCCTTCAAAGAGTACAACCACAAATGTTATCTTCAAACCAATTTTAGAAAGAGCACATCATAGTAACAAGGGGTTGAATATTTTGAAGAAGAAACAAGAATTGGAAACCTTGATTCAAGAAAACTTTTGGGCCTTAATGGTCCCTCAGGTGAGAGTGGTACCTACACTAGAAAACCTACTAGATGCTTAAAATATAATAATCTTGCACACCAAAATCCCAATGCTGCAAACAAGTTGGATAAATCAGAAGCAATTCCACATACTGGTATTATGCATTTCCACTCATCAAGTTTTGCTAGATCCAGTGCATATAGATCATTCAAGGTAATCTCACGATCCCTGATCTCCATCATACCACCATAAAGATACAGCGTATCCTTTGCAACAGCTAGGCAAGCATTGATCCGCCCACATGGCTTTAGTGTCTGTAATACAGATGTGTTGCATTAATTGGATACAATAATCAAATAAGGCAGCAAACTTTCTTCAGGAAAATGATTGACCTCTTGTGTGATTGTTGTGTTCACATCAGAAATTTCACTCTGCTTCTCATCACATTCTCTGCTCACACTTGAACACGAAACATGTTCAACCAAAGTACTATTAGAGAAACGATGAGACATTTCCTGAATATGTTCCTCAGCTTTATGACCGTTCCCATATTTACTTGAATTGGAGTTAGAACATCCAGTATCATCATAGACATCTTTATCGCCATTAGAGTCACTTTTGGGTTGCATTTCCATCCTCCCACCACTCATTATCTGAAAGTGTGACATAAATTTCATGTCAGATATCTGAAAAAGTGGCACAAATGTCATGTCAGATATCTGAAAAAGTGGCACAAATGTCATGTCAGATAAAGTAACTTTAAACAGGAAATTTTACATATTTTAGCAACTAAAAGGAACAAACAAAATCCATATTCAGTAATAACAGAGAGTCAGAGACTCATCGGGCCAATGTTGTACGTGACACCATGTACCATAAAATAATAGTATGTGAAAGTTATGATACACCTCCTTATCATGCCTTACAGTACAATACAATCGTAACTTGCATAGTTGCATTATACCTTGTAACCATAAAAAAATATTAAAAAAAAGCAGACTAAAAGAAAAGATTGAAATTTAGAGATGATTTCATACAACAAAATTAGAGATTTCATGTATTTTTTCTTACAAGAGCTTATGTTTATCCTAAAAAGAAAAAAATCTATGACCATTAATTTGTTTAAAGACTCCAAATGAGTAAGTCATACATAATGAAGACTTATGTATTTTGATACCCGCTTAACCGTTTGGAGTAATTTAAGTGACCTATTTGGAACATTTCTAATGAAAGCATGTATGCTTAGGTATCACATATTTATTATTTTCTCATGTCCATAGAATTTATATTCTCCACGGAGAAATTTTTTTTCCTAATTTTGCTATTATATTTACATTTTTTATTTGTTAAGTTCTTGTGAACTTTTAATATTAAAATTTTAATTTGCAAATTTTTTCATTAGATTATGTATCTAACTGTGAACCCAACCGTTATGAGTTTTTTTGTGCATTTTATAACATTAGTTTTCACTGCTATTTAAAGAGTAGAAGTCAAAGGAACCATGACAATGGTAATACACTGCTTTGTCAACCTTATGTTTCTCATAAATACACAAACATAGTTTGGCATCCAAAATCACGCTTAAGACATATTCTCACTCTAGTTGTCATACATATGAAATTCCTGAAGAGAGTGTTTACGAAGAAAAAAGGGAGTGCCCATGCTATATTATCGAGAACACCCATAGGTTTGCCTAGGATGCTAGGCTTGGTCAATTGCCTCAGCTAGTTATCCCTAGGGAACCTGCCATGTGAAAACACTTATGACATCGCCTAGGCACTCACTCTCCTGCATTTTCATTTTGTTCAGCAACCTACAACTTTTTCTTTTCTTCTTCCTTTTCTGTTTTCCTTCTACAATTTGAGGCAGATATTTCTTTCTTTTTCTGTTTCTTTTTCTTTTTCTTTTTTAACCTTCTTCTTCCATCTAGTTTCTTTCCCTCTTCTTCTTCTTCTTTTGTTTTTATGTAGATTTTCTTTTCCTCATCCTTTTTCATGTTGCATATAATATGACAATAGAAGTGTGTGCACCATGAAGAATGACCTAATGAATTGCTATGAATATATTGATGATTTATGCTGCTTTCTTTAGTAGATAAGTAACTTGAAGCTTTAGTTTAGGTTTGTAGATATTAGGAATTAGAAGAGAGATTTCGAGCTAACTTTTAGGAAATTTATATATTGTTTTATGTTCAATGAACAAACAATGATGAGCATTGAGGTTAATTTTATTGTGCATTATGATTGTCCTATCTAGTAATAAATTGATAATCATGTGTTCTCCAATGAAAATACTTCCATTGTTTCTTACTTTTTTATATTTTATACAGCTTAATCAGCCAAGTCCCACCTAGCTTGTACGTAGACTTTTAAGAAGAACATAGTTTCCATGGCCCCATAGGTTCTATAGTAAACCAGCACATATAAAACACACACTAAAGCAATCAAAGATTGTGCCCATGGAAGGGTCACCCCTCACATCAAGGAATCTACAGAAGCATTACCTTATTCTTATTTGCCTTGCCCATCCGAAGCTCCAAAGGGTACCTGCAGAAACATATTTTTTGGAAATTTTGAGAAGAAATACCTTGAGATGGAACCTGAACCTGAGTACTCAAGGACCTTTCCCCACTGGTGACAATATTTCATAGGGAGTTGCAAAAAAATAGAATACAAAATTAACAAATTGGACGATACAATACATTCTTTAGCAGTACATTGAAGCTTGAAGGGAAAAAAAAAGTACCAGCTATGAGCTATAGCATTCTGCTCATAAATGAAACCAAAGAAAACAGAGTGTGTATATATATATACATATATATATATATATATATATATTGCAAAAAACACATCCAAGCATAAAAGCACATATTTCTTACTAAACAAATTGCAACATCACATCGACAAGGCTAGATTACAAAAAAAAAAAGACACACACAAATACACAATAGCTACGTACTTTGAGCTCTCAAGATTTGTCTCCAACATTTTCTATACAAATATCATTCTTGGGTTTTTATCGGTTTTGCTCGGGTATTTTTCAGCAAAGTTGTTTTTACGAAAATCTCGGACCTTTAAAAAAAAAATCAAAATATTAGGTAAAAATTCTATAAACGAGAAATTAATAAGAGGACATAAAAGAACATCTAATTAAAATAATAAAGTAATAAGCATCATATTGCATCTAGGAGGTCACGTTAAATACCTAAAACAAGAGGAAACAAAACAATGAAACAAAAGTAAAAAAAAATGAAAACAGAAAATGAAATAAAAAAAATCAATGAGAAAATCGTGATAAAATTGCAATAAATTGATCTTCAATGTTTTTCAAAATATCGTGATTTCCCTTTCTTTTCTTTTTTTTTTACATTTTTTTCATTAATATTGTGATATTTTTGACATATCCCAATATTGTAGCTATGATCTCTCTCTCTCTCTCTACATATATATATAGGGAGAGAGAGATACACAAATTCAAATGTCTAGTGCCAACATCCACATCTGTAAAATTTATAAACAAAATTTATAAGGATCAAAAATCATTATTTCTAAGCATTTCATGCCACAAAATCCAATATATATATATATATATATATATATATATATATATATATATATATATATATATATATATATATATATATATAAGGAAAATGGAACTTGAGTTCTCCAAATTTTGACAATCTGACGTCTATCATCATCTTTTTTCCCCTAAGAAATCACATCTAATAATAGCGGTAGAAGTCAGAGTTGTAGAGTTGTGGATGTCAGGATTCTGTGTACCAAATTTTGACAATCTGACGTCTATCATCATCTTTTTTCCCCTAAGAAATCACATTGAATAATAGCGGTAGAAGTCAGAGTTGTAGAGTTGTGGATGTCAGGATTATATATATATATATATATATATATATATATATATAATTTTGCTAGATCTTAGGATAGCCATATTTATTATAGATTATTTAAAAGTTATTTACTACTAAAGGAACATGTAAATTATATCTCCAAGGTTTGAATGGAACAAAAAAAAAACTCATCATTTATGAGAATAAAATTTTTAGTGGGTGTAGGTGCACATCAGCACCCTGCCATTACTAATATATATATATACACACACACACACAAAGGAGCATAAACAATGAATAATGTTGCTTTCTTATAAAAGACTTAATTTGGAAACCAATAGCCAAAGCAGAGAAAAGTCAGTTAAATTTGCAAGTTAAGCTTCTCTAATAAATCTAACAAGAACATAACATTTAGCAAATTAATTTTCACGAATCAGGTCAAAGAGAATTGAACAAACCATCTATGGTTATCCATCTGGAACCCGTAGAGCTCATTCAGGAACACACTCATAAGGGAATCATCTGCAATAATAAAAGCAACCAATTTCTAGTTGACTGTGTGAACCATAACGCATACAGCTGACTGTTTTCTAGCTGAAGCAATTTGCACAAAACTTTTCCAAAAAATTATAGTACTAGGAGAAAACTTTATGCAAGTCAATACTGTACTACTAACATTTTCAACAGGCCAATCATGTGGTCTACGGTGCTACTCAGCATATAGCAAGAACAGCAATGAAATACCATAAATCAATGCAGTTGGTAGAACTAGAAAAATAGCACCAATCTTCAAAAACTGCAAAAAGGTAAATTCATATACTGTGGCAGATATATAAATTTAAATTATTTAGAAAAAAAAGGCCTGTCCAAAACCCCAAACAAGAAATCACCAACTATACAAGTGCAATTGTCTTATTAGTTAGTAGTACAAGGAATATGGAGGGAATAAAAAATCAGATTGTGCAAGCTAATTTAGATTATCACAATGGTACTAATAAATCTGGATGAGCCCAATTAGCATCCCAGCACTAATATATGTACAAAATCTTGATACATGCCAATATATGATAAACATCCAGAAACAGCAAAGTTATGAGACATACCGAGCCTATATTTAAGTAGTGTTTTTGAACGGTTTCAAGTCAGAAAAGCTAGTCAATAGGCCCACTGACAAACCAAGAAGGGGCTGTTTAGGTTTGGGCTTGTCAAGCTTGAACAAGACTGAGCATGCTCATTTAAATAAAAGATATCTTTTTGTAGTGACATCGGAAAGCTAAGCTCCTGCTTAAAACTGTACTTTTATGTTTATACAAGTCTACTCTAGCTCAGCACCCATATGTTGTGCTTCTTCCTGCTTATACCACAGAACAAGCTTCCTTTGTTGAATTTTATTAGGAAGCCTAAATGAGTTCTATTCTTCTATACAAGCTGATCAACAAGCTCCTTGGTTCCTTTATCAGCTGATTCACGGTACTTGTAGGTAAATACTTCCACACATGGTAGGGAAGGTCCAGCAAACTACTTAATTACGCTTGTGTCTCTCTCTTATGTAAAAAATCATCAGGAATAGCTGTTTAGGCCTTAGGGTTCTTTTAGTTTCAGGTTGTAGAAGTAGAAACATTAGAACAAGGCAACTTTTTGAGAAAAGATGAAGAAAACTGCATGAGGACTTACATTTATCAAAACACCACTAAATATCACTTTTCACCCCAATTTCCATACATCCTTTTCTGTAGAAAAACATGACTGTGGGCACACACACATACAACTGCATGCATGCACATACACGCACAAAAAACATGTCAATCTCAATGTCTTCCAAAAGCTCATTTGCTAGCAAGCAATGGGTGCACAAACAAACCCATCCACTAGGCCACCCACCTACCTGCTGATCCAAACCATACACACGTGTACACATACACATACACATGGAGAGGAGCTGCTCCAGGTATCAGTTAATGGCCTGTACCCATGTTAATATCCTTGTAACAGTTAAAGGAGTAGCATACAAGCAAATGCAATCTTAATTTTGGTAAAACATGTTCAGACAAAAGAAATGCTTAAAACAATCTACTGCTGAACAAAATCACATATTGACCTTCAACTTCCATGTCCACTACACCACCAAAAAGCAATGCTCGCTTCTTGTGCACACACATAGAAAAGCCAGCACGAGGACCAGGAGGCAGCCCACTCTTCTTAACCTGTTACCAAAACAAACATATAACTTTTATAAATACTAAAAGTTCTGTGTGCCCCAATATTTGGACAACAATAATCATGAAAACCAGTACCCAAAAAAAAAAAAAAAGAAAAAAACCTTTCATGAATAGTATAGAAAAAAAGAGCATGACAATAACTGTAGACATGATGACTGTAAATAGAATAAGCAAGATACGCTGCTAAAAGAAACTGCCAGAAATAAAGAAAGAATGAAAAGAAAAATAATAATAAGGCTGTTGACCTGCTGGTGTATCTTCTACAGGGTTGGACCCAAGCAAAACTCAATTACACAGACACGAAAACAGATGAAATGATGAAACATTAAATTATAGCCATATGATGTATGAAATGCTGGATGGAAAAATAGAAACTAATTCTTCTTCAAAAGATGTTTGACCTGGAATTTTTCTAAGAAAACGAACTTTTCATCCAAAAAATAAAGTTAGTGACAACCGCTTGCACATGGCCTAGAATGAAAACATACTGCACCTATGTAGACATGGTCGGCCACAGGTGCAGAAACAGGTATGGCTTTAGACTCGCCATGGACAGGGCCAATGCGGTTCCTGGTGCGGTCAATGCACACAGATCCTTGTCCAAATTTGGACTCAGTCAAAATTGACAAATTTCATTTTCATCCTTTTTTAGAGAAAAATTACTTAATGTGTTTAGATTGTCTTCAATTCTACTCCTTCAAATCACCCTCCATGCAGCTCTTCTTCAGTTCATCAGGTTGGGCTGCGATGGAGCACTCTTTCTTTCTGTGTGGGACATTGCGGGGAGAGAAGGCTGTGCTGAGCAGCAACTACGAGCAAGAAGATTCATCAATTCTCTCTCTCTCTCTCTGCCACTTTCTCAGGGATTCGAAAACCTGAAAATTCTGCTGAACTGAAAACATTTCATTCATGGTTTCTTTGAAACATAAATGAAATTGAACTGAAATTCATTTCATATATGACTCAAAGTGTTGCGGGCCAAATAGGCTTGAAAGAGTCAGCCCGTGACACAAAGACACATAAATGAAAAAGTCAGCCCGTGACTCAAAGTGTTGCGGGCCAAATAGGCTTCAATACAATGGTTATTTTATTTGTTTATCCATTTACAAATTAAGATAAGTAGAAATTGAATGTATTATTTGCCCATTTAAAATCTTATTTTTCTTTCTGTGTCCCACTACACACGCTCTTCCTTTTATTCTATAAAAAAAAAATGCACAGGGCATCGGGCCTCCCTGACAACCTGCAGGGCCACCACAGGAGGTAGACCATCACCTCCCCTCCATATTGCCAGCGGAGCATTGCTGTCCATGAGAAAAGGGTGAGTGTTTTGTAAAAAGAAAGAACTTGATAAAACATGTGCCATCCAACCTGAAGGAGATGGATGGCTCAAGTGCTGTGTAACAGTGAAGAAGTGGTATTGTGTGGCTTATATATATATATATATATATATATATATATATATATATATATATATATATATATATATATACATACATATATGCATCGGATGGATGTGATTAAACACACTGCCAATGCAATGCATCCGGCAGTGGCTGTGAGGGGCTACAGGATTTCTCCATCCAAACCTGAACGAAGAAATCCACAGATCTTATGTATATATGGAGAGAGAGAGAGAGAGAGGGAGAGAGAAAAGTCTCACCACATCAATAACAAGGCATAATGGGTGTGAATTTTTTTGAAAAATCTTAAAACATCACGGTCACTCTGCAATCATGCAGGGAAGGCACCTGCCAGCAAGGCCCTGGCAGGCATCGCCAGTGCCGCGAAGGGGATGTGATGGCCTCCCCCATAGCGATGCTCAAGGTTGTTCCCTGGATGATCAAGGAGCGACAATGATTTTTTTTAATTTTTTTTTGTAAATTGTACCTATTAGGCTGTTACACCAAGGCATTGGTGTAACATATATATGTATATAACTATATATATATATATATATATATATATATATATATATATATATATAGTATTTCCCCTTATGCCAAGCATTTGGCAAAAGTGGTATGCTTCCTTTGGAGGGTTATGGGTTGCCGAAAACACCTCACCGAGAATCGCCAGCATAGCGAAGGGGAGGCGATGGGCTCCCTCTGCGTAATTGTCAGGGATCTCTTCTTCTTTTTTGTTTTTTTTATTTTTGAAAAGAAAATGGAGTGTCTGACTTTTGCGTATTCCTTATGCCAAACACCTGACGTAAGGGGACACTATATATTATATAAGAGTTCATTTTTTTACTATTAAAAAAGCATTATTTAAGAACAAAAACAACTAACTTAATATACGTTTCTAGTCAATCCACTCTTAAGATCATATCAATAAGGTTAGACGCAAAAAAGATATTTTAATAATGTAAATTTTATAAGACTGGTTTTTGTCTCTTACTCAACGGCTCTGGCTTTTAGTTTTTACCGACTTTCCTATATATACATATATAGACAAATGCATTTGCATGTACAGCCATGTCCCCACATCATAGCTTTCTGAAAGTGCACCACACCCTTGCTACACAGAATCCCCATGTGCTTTCTCGATCTGATCTCAAATTGACTAAGGTAGAAAAAGTGGCTTGGAAGGAGAAGGCAGACAAATGGAACCAAAATGACCACTGTCACATACACAAATAGGGTCAAGGGGTCGTAATCCAAACTTCATAGGAAACAGGAAGGAAAACAGAAAAAGTAAAAACAAAAGCAAAATTATAAGATATGATAAAACCATCTATCATCTAATTTCCTATGCCATAATAACTTTGATAACCGAGATATGGAAGATGTATCTTATTAGTTTTCAACTTAATAGAGACATACAATATAGTCTTGCAAAATCATACCAGACTTATCTGAACACACTGTAGATGCATCACCATCTTGAACTTTTATAGGAAAAACCTTAAATGTATGCCAAACAAGATTATGGAACCCGCAAGTCCAAATTCCATAATCTTAAGTGCAGTTGTACACAAGAAGAAAATCACCTTCTACATTGTGTCCACATTCATGATCTAAAAATTTTGGAGAAAACACAATCATTATCTGTTGCTTGAGACGGGGGGCTTCAGTGCAAAATCAATTCCAGGGTACTGAGCCTTTTCAAGTTATTTACTGAATTTCACAGTCAAATTTAGCTTTCCTAAGGATAAAGACAAGAAGATGTTCACATAGTAAAGACAAGGGAGAGGAAGACAACTATTAGGGAAATAAATAGTACAAGCACAATGCTACCCTTGACAGTGTCAAGTATAGAAACGTCAATCATGCTTACTTTGTTCCACTCCCAGCTCCTTGGATCAAGGGACCACATGTCTGCATGAACAACTCCCTTCTCAGAGGCACTCTTGTCAGTTGATACAATTTTCGAGTAACCTCCATAAAGGAAAATCTACAGGTAAAAACCAAACTGAGTGTCATGTGACATTTCATACTGAAAGCAGTAAGAAATTACTTTCAGTTACAGGCTTAACAGAAAGCACTGAAGAATAAAAAAGTATCTCTGAGACCAACACCACATTATCAGAAAGAAAATATTTCTTGAAGCTACACTAACAAATAGAATGTAAGAACAGAAATAGGTTGTCCACTTCTTTAAGAGCTAAAGGAATCAACATATGGAAGAATAAATTGATTCAACAAAAAACTAACGGGCCAGTTAGAGAACAAGACATGGAACGAAAACATCAGGTCTACCTCAAACCGGATGGTCATTAAAAACAAGGAGTCGGAAATCCATTTTTTTTTAAAAAAAAAAACACCTTTTTGAGCACTGAGCCACAGAGGCATGTGGATCTTAAAACCTCTTTTTGTCTTCTGAGAACATAGCAAAAGTACCAGCAAGGTGACAATGCACCGAACAATTAGATTACTTGGCTCCTACGTGAGGCAAATAATAATGTATACAGTTTATAGAAGGACAAAGACAAATAATTAGCACAGGAGATGGAAAATGAAAGGATCATGGCTACCGAAAAAGGAGCTTGCTGAGTCGCTGACATGTTTATGAAGATTGAAGATAAAAGACAACATAAGTACATAACACATTATGATAAATTTGACCAACCTCATCCTGGAAAACAAAAAATTGGAAGCCACTCCGAGAACTTGGCCACAAGCTTCCAGGCTTTGGTTTTATCTCTTGCCACTACAACATACATGATGAACAAACTCAACATATTTCTACAATGATAAAAATCAGACAGAAACAATAAGAGAGAAAAAAAAAAACCACCTTAAACTGATCGAGATCAAAAACATGCAAATCATTGTAATACCTGCCAAAAAAAGGTTCAGTAGTTATTAACTCAAGAAACACATTTCATAACCTAATAAAATAAATAAATTCAAGTTAGATAAAGAACAAAACATAATCACCAACTAGTAAGTCAATTTGGTTTCAGTATGAAAGGGAAAAGGCTTCTGAAGGACAAGAAGTTACCTTCTTGTAAAGTATCTCCATGAACTTCAGTATTGAAAATATCACATAGAAAGAAGTCCTACACAAGTACTTGTGCTTTCAAGTCACAAATCAGAACAAGTATGGTCACTAAAGAAATTCTCAACCTTTTATTGGACATGGTTAGACTTGGATGATAGGAATCAAGATTTTACTATAGGCTACTGCGAGATTTATTGATCTCAATCTCTCTCTCTCTTTGATTTAAATTATTTGGGGGAAAATTACTTGTATATGTGCCTCCAAGTTTAGAAGACTATCAACGTCAATTTTTTTATTTACTTTGAAAATGGTTTGCAAGTCCCACTCCATATAGATCATGAAAGAGAAAAAGAGAGAGAGATCATGAAAGAGAAAGAGAGAGAGAGATCTTTCAATAGTAAATGTCTTTATGGTACGTCGGAAGAGAGAGACTTTCATGAATCAAGTCATATACCTAGACCCAAGTTTTCTAAAATTTCTCTGCTCCAGTGTCTGCACCCCACCTAGGTAGTTTTTCCATGATACATTGCATGTATCTAATATTTCTTGATGTGATCAAGGTACATATTCCTATTTATTCATTAGTTGACTGAAAGACACATATTTTATGCCCACTTTACAGACTGATATGGAAAAGGTACAGGTAGTAAAAGCATTACAGTCAAAATCCCAGCTAGTCAATCAAGTAGAACAACTAGTTGGCCATAGGTTATCAAGTCACTAATCTTTATGCAAAACTGGCATAGTCCAAAAGTCAGCAACTAGGCACATCCTTGTGATAGACTAGTTGGTGAAAAACAAAGAAACTAATAATATGGGTTCAAAAATTTCAACTTCCTTCTTTCTCCCCCTCGGAATTAAGATGCCTGTTTCCTTTCCGTCCTTTCTTTTCTTTTTTTTTCCTTTTATTCCAGTCTTTTTGTTCTCTTTCTTTCCTCTCCTGCCACCATGCTACAGCCTGCAGTGACTTCTTTTTCCATTTTTTCCAGAATGTGCTGCCTTCTCCTTTTTCCTTCTCTTTCTAATTTTATTGATTTTCTTGCTAGACACTGTTTGGACCCACTCAAGCTGACTAATCTCGTCTGGTCCAGACAGTTGCTTTAGGACATTTACGAACTTATGCCTGAAAAACAGTTTTGACTACATAGAATAGAAGCCTCAAGTATCAGTTGTTTCTTTTCTTATTTGTATTATATTATGTTTATTTCATAGTGACAAAAAATGTCCTTTTCAAAAAGGTCCCAACAAAAACGTCAAAAGCAATGAAATTATGAAAACAAAAGAAACCCATTTTGTCTTTAAAAAAAAAAAACTCCAAAATCAATTTTTCGCAGTTTTATCACATTTGTTTTCATTATTTTTACATTATTTCTGTTTTGAAGTTTAAAACTTAAGCTAAATTGTATATTTTCATTTCTATCATTACTAAAACATAATCTTTATCATTTTATTAAGTTATTTTTTACGTTTTTTAGTTAGTTTTTCATTTATTTCATTTTTTCCTAATTTTTAGGATTTTTTCTTTTCTAAAAAAAATTGCCAATTTTTTTCACGAGATTTTTAGCTTTGCCAAAAAATACCCAACAATTATTAACAATATTTGTAACTATAACTTTATTTACATAATTACTCTATGTTCTCAGTGGCTGGTTGAAGATAAAGTGATCAACCCAACAAACTATGTCACCTCCTTCAAGCTATCCATTAGGCAACACCTTCGGCGTATGTAAAACAGTTCACCGTGTCATCATTGTCTGTAATGAGATGTATGCATTTTATTTTTCTTTTTCTCCAACATTTAACTGAAAGTTTTACTTTTAGCTAATTCCAGTACATCTTGTTTCTGCTTCTGTCATTTGTTTAAATTGGCTAATGGTTCATGATGAAGGGTAGTGCAGTGCAAACAAAATTAGGCTTGCTTTCTTATGGACGACCTAAAAAGGCAATTGATCTTCAATTGCCAGAAAGCATGTGAAGACTTTAATAAAGGAAGAAAAGGAAAAGAAAAGAAAGATTCAGTAGATACATAAATATAATCTGATTACGTCCAGGCAGGTGGAAGTAGATAATGTCATGAACTTGAGTTGGATGCAATCAGAAACATACAAGAGAATCTTAAACATGAAGGTACAAATCAATGTAAAACAACAAAAGTCAAAGCATGTTTGTTTATTATTTATAACATAAACTTTGGATTATCTTTGTAATGAAAAGCTACTAGATACAGAAATATTTGAATAAATAACATTTGAAGTTTCAAGTTTCCAAAGCATTACCTAACTTCACGAAGAGTGTCATAGAAGCCACCAAAGACGATCAGCTTGTGCTTGTATAATACCTACAAGACAAAGAAACAAGATATAATATTACATAGAAGCATGTAAAAGTCAGATTTCCATCCAGCAAGCTTTTTGACAACAGCTACAAATATTTAAAAGCACATCTTTTAATAATAGGAAGAAATCAGATTGTTGGGATAATATTAAGTGCTCCATATAAATATGTATGAAATCTTAAGTCTTTTTTATAATTACAACTAAAGTTCATGCTTCCTTTAAGCTATGGAATAAAGAAAATGTAACCTAAAAGACATTTAAACTAAAGTTCATGCTTCCTTTAAGCTATGGAATAAAAAAAATGTAACCTGTTAGAATATCGTGTATAGGGAACCGGGTCCGGATATGGACCCGGTCCCATGGGCACGGGTACCGAGAGTGGCTCGGTACCCTAGGCGGGTCTCCCTCTTTATAATCCCACTTATTGTGTAATTGTTGATTAAGTGGAATAAGACTCTCTCTCTCCTAGGGTTGCGGTTGTGCACCTAGGTAGAGCTTCTCCGTGGTTTTTCACCTCTCTTTGAGGTTTTCCACGTATATTGAGTGTCTCTTTTCCTTCTTCCTATCTCGTTACGTGTTTCTACATAACCTAAAAGACATTTCTAATTACTTACATCTTAAACAGATTACCTTGTACCACAGCTTCCTTGTTGTCATTATTATTTAAGCACGTCCCAAGAATGTGCAGAGTCTGGTATCATGCATCATTAAGATCCCCATGCAGCAAATGCTCATCTATTTAGCATCCTTTGTGACAAGCAAAGTACGAAGAACCATTCTATACAAGAACAGAAGAGTTCTACATGAAGGGCGCAAGAGGCAATGCCTTTTTGCTTGAATGCTATTTAGATTGTGTACGGACAGGTGGCTGACTACATCATGATCTGTTTATACTGTCAAGGGCACTAAGGAACAAAAAGCTTAGTATGGGGTTAGCTCTGGCACACTTCCATAGGTTCACAAAAGAATGCATGCAGCCTGAATGCCACATCCCCATCTTCTGGCAAATGGCCTTCTTCATTCAGATACATAAGATGCCCTTATTATGCACACCACATGGTGGCATGCATCTGTCCACTCCTTATGACTGAGGATATTGATTCTAAACCTCCTACAGTGTCATCATCGATTTGACACCTTATATTAGACAGTGTATAAATGGAGGACACTGGACATGGATTAGATTAGGCAGGACTAATTTGAAGTAAGATAAGTGGCTTTAGGAGGTCAATGGAATAACAAAAGAAACTTGCTAGTAATTTAGTAAATATCGAAGTTTTTCCTGAAGATGCATTTTTCAATTAAAAAACAAAGTATACTTGTTATATAATCATATAATATTGATAGCAAACCAACCAAAAAACCAATTTAACTATTCTATACATGATCCCGATGACTTGGCATATAATAGACCAACCTACATTGGAAACAATGAAGATTGAACAATGATAAAATACATATACACATTTCATAAACATAATAAATATCATATATGCGGTAATCCTAAAGAGTAAAGACAGTACTGAATATCATATATTTAACACCAAACCAATAAGGTATATAACTGAAAAGGAAAAAAATTAAAAAAAAAAGAACAGAAAGGAAAAAAGAGGAAGAGGAAGAAGAAAAAGGGAGCTACAATGCAACGATACATGGGTCCTAGCAGGGCAAGAAGAAAAGAACTTAAAAACTCAAAAGAAGAACAAAAGGGAGGGTAACTGGAAAAAAGAAGGACAGCAAGATTATGGGAAAAGGAAATAGAAAAGAAAAGGGGGTTTGAACCCCCTCCTTTTGCTGTTCCCCAAAAGGAAGAACTTGTATCATCACATATAGTAACTGTGCCTAGGCATACTTAAGTGCACCAAAGTCAAGACATGCTATTTATCCAGGCCACCTAGGGCTAAGCCTAGGCAACAAGTTCTCGCCTAGGAAGCCAGGGACCCCCAGATGTAAGTTTAAGTGAGCTCTTGAGTATATAGTTAGGCATGTGGAAACAAATACAAAGCATTTGAAAGACATAACAGGGAACAGGTTCACAAAAGGCGAGGCTTAGGATAAGGATATATATAAATAGCAACTCACGGGTTGCCATTGGCACCCTAATAGAATCAACTTGATCATATGAAAAAATAACAAAGTTAAGTCTTACTATTTTCCCATAATGCCCTTTGATATCATGTTGATAACTAAAACTCTGCTAATTCATGCAGCATTGTAATGGACACTAGCATTAACATAAAGAACGGACCATTGCACAATATGCAATGACAGACAGGCACTATAGAATGCTGAGAAATCCCTTAATAATTGTTAGTCTCAACAAAGTCTTAGCACTGAACTAAAATAATATTACATAACCATGTTCATGCACTTATACCCAATGGTTTATGAAACAAGTGCCAATGTATTCTAGCAGCACCTTAACATTTAGATCAATGCAACTAACAAACTGGAACAGCTTGGCAAATGCCTTTTTGTTAAAGGTCTAAAATAGAGTCGCCCAACACAAGCTACAGAATCTATAAGCCGTTAACTCAATTACAATTGTCAAGACATATACAACAGCTTTTCATTTTAAATAACAATAGGATTTCCCCTAGCAGAGTATGAAGGCAGTACCATACGATGACCAGAACGAGCACTTGGACAACCTTTCAAAAGAAGCTGCTCCCATTGGTTTGTTTTCAAATCTAGCATCCAAAAATCCTGCAGCAAATTTATGTCCATCACATATATGTGCCAAAATTTTGTTGTCACCGAAATATGCACTGTAAGAAACAAGAAAGAACAAGGATGCACTGAATCAAGACGAGTCCCAATATGGTTGTGAAATATTTCTTTGTATACTATATCAAGATTGTCCCAATATGGGTGGTGAACTAACTTTTTTTATTTTATATCAAAGTTTTAGTACAGCAAAGGACAACAATGCCCTGCAACATAAATAAAAATCACGATAATGCATAACGTACTATAGGCAAAGGAATATATCTCCATTGGATCTGAGTCCAAGCTAGATATGTCTTATAGCATCCCTAGTTCCTGAATCCTGAGTTGAGCATGGTTTCGAAGAATCTCAACCATGGAGAACTTGTCTCTTAGGAACCAGAATTTATGTTTGACCAATCCTTTTTTAATAGATCAGCCACTTGATCTTTAATCTGAATGTAATGAAGCTCAATTTTTATCTTGAACCTTTTGTCTATGAAGTGTTGATCAAGCTCAATAACTTTTCCCTGATGGTTGTGAATAGGGTTGAAGGAGATTTGTCCAGAATTTTTGTTGTCACAAGACAAGGACGATCTTGAAATAGGCTCTCTCAATTCAATAAACAAATCTCTAATCCATGTGACCTCTGCTATTTTAGCACCCACATATCCATATTTTATTTTTCCTCCATGCTAGATCTAGAAACAGCTTTTTGTTTTGTTAATCCAAGTTACTAAATTTGATTCAACAAAGATACAATAGCATGAAATGATCACCTCTCATCAAGATCGTCAATATGCATTTGTATAAGAAAATTATGTCATGCATGGCTCTACCTTATAATAGTTTGTTCCCAGTAGTGTCTTTTAAATGTATGAACATCTTTTTCACTAAATCCATATGTCTATGGTTCAGGCATGAATTGTGATACCTTTATTGATAATAGGCAATATTATATCCAGTAAAAGTGAGATGGTGAAGCATTCTCACTAGACCCCGTTATGTCTTAGAAGCATAGTAGAGGTCTTCATTTTGAAAGATTAGCTTTTGAGTTATTTTACTAGGTTTGAACAATAGTTTGCAATACTTCATTTCTGTTCTGCTCAATAAGTTTGAAGTATTCTTGTCTTGAGTCAAGGTTAACTCTTCATCTTCGTCATTCACCTCCACACCAAAATAAGATAGGCTACCCCGAGATCTTTCATTTTGAACCTTTGACTGAATAATTCTTTTTCTTCTTGAATATGGTTGTTGTGCTTTATGTTATAATTATGCAATCGACATATATCCACAATAGTGTCAGTTAGAGATTATCAGTGGTTGATCCAAAGAAAAATTTTGTCAAACCAAAAGCAAGAAACCTGTTAGAAGTCATAGATAGCACTCTTCAACTTGCATATATATGCCTCAGGGTCTTCTACAGTTCTACTTTATATCTTTGGAGATGCTCTATATATACCACCTCTTTAAAGTCACCATGCAGAAATACATCCTTTACATCTAACTCAGCATCCATCAACGATCAATGGCCAACAGAATTATAATCTAAAAGGGTATCATTTTAACAACAAGACTAAGATTTTTCATCATAATCTTGTCTATAGTAGTCCTTTACCTTTTGCTACAAGGCTAGTCTTATATAACTTTCAATGTTGACATCCAGTTGCTGTTTAACTTTATAAACACACTTGGAACCTATCACATTCTTGTCTGATGGTCTAGGCAAAACTTTCTGCATTTAACACTCGCGAAGGGTTTTATTTCCTCATTCATAGCTTAAATCCATTCATTCAACACAGTTACTTGATGAAACATAATAGGTTCATTGCATTGTCACAAAAAACGTGTACGGGTATTATACGGTGATGAATTTCTCGGGTATAATATGGCAAACTTGTATATCTCAGGAATATCTCGGGAAAATCTCAGTGAATTTTTAAAAAATTTAAAACATTTAATAAATCCTAAAAAATTATAAAAAAAATAAAAATTAATAAAAAATACAAAAAAGGGAAAACGTGTATAATACCAGTATTATACATGTATTATACTTGTATCCTATATAATACCCGCGTATTATATGCATATTATACCCGTATTATACCCTTTTTCGCACCTTTTATTTTTTGGCGTTTCATACGACTGATTTGTTTTTCACATTTTGCATGTGTTTTTTTCGAATAAAAAGCATTTTTTGTGACAATGGTTCACTTTCAAATTTGAGATAAAAAATAGTTGAAAATCTCTAGTAAAAAAATCATACTAATTGATCGTTATTAGAATGTCAAACTCTCCAATATTCACATCTATTACTGCTTTGTGGGAGGAACATGGAGCTGATAATGGTGGAGGACGAATCTTGTTCTACTATATTAGTGGGAGATAATTTTTTTGCTTCTTGTGTAGACTATAGACACTAGACCTGGGCATCGGGCCGGATACCGGGTACCGAAAAAACCGGCCGATAATGTATCGGGCCGGCCCAGGTCGGCCCGACGGGGGCTTGATTTGGCCCGATAAATTTTAACTATAATTTTTATTTTATTGATAATATACATTTTATTATCAAAAATATATTTTATATTCCAAGTTGCATTTTTTAAGTCTACAAATAGACAAGAACCTCACCATGAGATAATGGACTCCTAACCATCAGATAATGGATCTCTTTTGGCTCATCCTCAATTGTAACTTTAAGTTAAAGCAGGCGATAGAAAAAATATCATTTAATCGTGCAACCATCCTCAGTCATATGCAAAATAAGAAAAAGGGTTTTACAAAAAAAGATTGATAATGGGTATGATGAGCAAGATGGCATCCAAAAATTTGTTGTAACAATATAACTTATAAATAGTGCCTTCTTCAGCAAAAATCCAAAATCTAATGCATGATAAGTACACAACTTAAACTTAATTCATGCTACAGAAGCAAAAATGACATGAAACTTTGGAAATCAACACCTATGTTATCCCCAAATGCACGAGGGAAAAGAAAAATTTATGGTGCTTGAAGCCTTGAACTTCATATTCTTTGGTATTTCAAGGAAATGTCTATAAAATCAGTATCTTCACAACTTCAAGCCTTCTGCAACAATTACTGTAGCAACTGCATCACTAAAATCAAACAAGATCCCACAAAGTCACATGGAACAATATGTTGGATCTGTAGTAATACCTTATAGTGGTGGAAGCGTTCTTGATTTGGTGAAGTAAACTCACCACCTGAAGGAAACAAAAGTCAAATATGGAAAAGCTAAACTTAAATACTTAACACTCATGCAGCAAGTTTCTCACAAAAAAAACAGACTAGTGAACACTGAAAAGGGAAATAAAGAAAATCAGGCTCCCCACCAAAAATATATAAGTGGTCTTTCCATGCAATTGCTTGGTGAGCACTACGAGGTGGCGGGCTGTTAGGACTAGAAATCAATTTCCATTCACATTTTTCTACATTGTATCGATAAAGATCACCATATACAAATGTCTGCATTAACAAATCCAGAAGAATAAGTACTACAGCGGATCATTTTGCATGTGCCAGTCATTAATATAAATCTACAGGAGAATATCAATATCTATGTCTTTCCACTTTTCTTCAATGAAGATGATCTGGTCCATACTCACCTTATTGCCGTTGTAATATTCACCTCCATATAGTATCAACTCTGTCTCCTTTAGAGGGTTGATATTCAACTGCGTACACCACTATTTGTTAGAAAAGCTTTCTGTTGTGCTATAATACAATAGAATGAAAAATTACAAGAACTGGATACCACATAATTCCTAGGAAATACTAACCCAAGTTACTATTATATAAATATTCCTGGTTGTGCCACAAATGCCAGATTAATGTGTTTTCTACCTTATGCATTATTTCATCCTGAAGTGCTAAAAGAAGCAAAAAGAAATATCTAATACACCATACTCTATGTTTACGAAGTATTAAAAGGAGAAAGACAAATCACTAGAGAAGAAACAGCATAAAGTCTAAAGACTCACAATGATGTGTACTCCCAAGAAATATCATAGGATACACGGTTCTGACTCCCATTTTGTAGCACAAAGTTCTTTCATAAGAAACTTAATATTCAGCCTTAAGGAATTTATACAACTTAAAATTCAAAATTTTAATTTTTTTTTTTTTTTGAACGTGTAACATAAGATACACCTCGTATTGTATCATAACAGAAGATACAAGGGTGTATTGTAAGTTATATGGCATAAAGTATACAGTATACACCCCATATCGTACCATAACACAAGATACAAGTGCATTGTTAGTTAGATCCAGTAAAAATGTTGTGACACCCATTGCTATAAATATTGGATTGGGTATTGTATATCAGACTTCTGAGAATACACTATACCAACCTGCATTAGACAATATGCACTGACCTGTATCAGCTGATACATATCAAATTGCCTAACAATATTTCTCTAAAGCTTGAATTTAATGCATTTCTTTTCATCAAATTTAGGAAATTCAAAGATTATAGAAAAATTGCAAGAAAAGTCAGCAAAATGCTACAAAAGGTACAATAATTTGTTTATGCAAGAAGTTAGTCATTGCTGTAAAGTCAATCCAACTTTCATCCATCATCAACATGGCCATAAATTAGATTAAGGAAAGAACTGACAAACAAAGGGAGACAAATACTTAAATATTGAAGGAAAGAAACTACTAAAAAATTCCAAAGCGAATCCCATATCTTACCATATTGAAAGAAAATAGCACAAAAATACAAAGGAATTAAAACTCTGACCAGAATGCAAGCAAATGCAATCGTATTGGGTTTGGCAACATATAAGGTGAGTTGTTGAAACCTAACAGGCAACAATTTGTGCAGTGAGCAAGTAATACATATATATATATATATATATATATATATATATATATATATGGAAGAGGGCAGGCACATCTTCATATCTTGTATATGATACAGAGGATACTCCACATAAACACAGAAGAATGAGAAGAAACAGATATGTACATATTTGCTTCCTTTATTTACTTCTGCAACCTTCCTTCAATATCTCCACCATGATCATTGGGCATGAAGTTCTCCATTGAGATCCTTATTGCAATGAGATACCATCTTGACATGATTACCTTCTCAAGGATGGCAACTTAAAGTCAACAAGTAAGAACTTCTTTTATCTTTTCTTGACAATACGAAAACACCTTGAAAGTTGAATGGAACATATGCAAACCACCCATTGTTATGGTATTTGAAAGCTCTGTGGCTCTGATAGATAAGGATTTTTTCTTCCAAGTATTGAAGAATCGACATGCCTTTTTTTTATGATGGTGTATGAAAGATGTTATACGTCCTTAATAGTATTATATGTGTCAACTACTTCCCAGTTAGACTCATCAGTCCTGAGCGAGACCTTCTGGATTGTTATCATGTGCATCAAGTTAACAACATTGTCCTGGACCCCTGGTGATGTTATAGTCACCCTGGATGTTATAGCAGTCAGAGCCATTTGCAATGGTCAGCAGATTATCTCCATCTTTTGTGTCTCGTCCAGCTTTCTCGCCTCCTTCAAAACACATCCACAGTTGGTCCACAATGCAGGGTAAAGTAAACTGCAAAGATAGGGACAAAACCTTCCAAAAGTTTTGTGTGTTTTTATTTACTTCATTTATTTTACCTAATATGAAGAGGAAAGGGGAAGCATATGCTGACATAGTCAGCTACAAGCAATCTGACTTCATTATTGGCTGACCATAGTTGAGCACAGTTTCGGACCCTTCATCACATTGAGTGATGCACATCATCAAGTACAGACCAATGTGAAACAATTTTGACAACATTGGTTACATCCTTGAAACTAGTTTCAAGGCTTCAAGGGTGTAAAGTATTCATTTCCGCTATACTTATTAGTTTCCATACAAATTGTGACATTTCTATGATACTTGCAACACTAGCCACGCCTTGGTCATCATGCTCTTAAAGTAATAACGAACGGCAAATATATTATGTAATACACATTTTATGAATAGTTTATAAAGGATGACTTTCAAATACAGGATAAACGCCATGCTACTAAGCAGTATTCATGACCCAGTAATGGTTGTGCGCATCTTTTTTTATTCCTTTCTAGGAGAGACTTTTGAATAATAAGTGATTCAGTTTCTTTCTTAGTGTTTCTGAATAATCTGTTTGTTGTCTCAAGTTCAAAACACAAAAAAATGCACAATCAGCTCAATCTGAAACAAGGCCACATTAAGTAAATTAATATTAATGGACTAATGATATGTAGCAAGATCAACTGGAATATACCGTGCAATTAGATCTGGGAGAAGGGGCAGGAACGTTTTCTTCAACATGAACCTCCTTTTTCTTGGCTTCCTCTTTCTGTATGCTAGCCTACCGAGAGTTCAATATTGCATGTGTAAGAGTTACGCGGGGAATACAAAGATAACAAGCTTGAAAGTTTCAAGAATGCACAAGTTCAAGGAACACGACCATAAAGAAAGCTTGTAAAGAAAACATGCAAAGATAAGAGTAGCAAATGAAGCTACAAAATGAATAAGTGTACATATATGCAGAAAACAGACAAATACACTCACACATTAGCACGCATATGGACGAAATAATGAAAATGTTAATGAACAAAGCAGCTGATGTCAACACCATATAGAGCAAAGCAGGTTAAGTCAATAGACAATCGCACTAGAAGGAAATGCCAAAAAAAGACACGTACTATAGATTAAGTAAAAGGCAAAAAAAGAGATCTAGCGGAATAAATAAAATAAGATAAATTGATGTTCAGGAAAAATGAAGGAAAAAAAATAACATATGATTCCCAGAGAACAGAAAACAAATGTCTGACCCAAAAACTCCGATAAATACTGCGACAGTCAACTACTACTTGATTGACTGATGCAGAGAATTGGCTAACGAATGCAAGAATATCCGTTAAAAGCTATCTGATCATGCAATGCCAGCAAGCGAGGCATTAATGCCGATGAATTCCTGACACAGAGACGATAAACGACCTAGAGACCGAAATTTGCTACTGGAATCGAGTTCCTGAACTCGATACTTCTTTATCTCCCCCATAGTCTGAATCCCAGAATAGAAGCATAAAAGCATAACAAATAACTTAAAACAGGAAAAATTGTAAATAAACCGAGCTCTCTGTCACCATCGACCACCATTCACCGAAAACTCCATTTATTTCGAGTTGAGTGCGCACTGAAGCTTAAGATTTTTGTAATCATCTCTACGCTGCCATTACCAACATCAGGGGGAGAGCAAAAGAGAGAAAGAGTATACCAAGATGGCGTCTATGTCGTCCTCTATGGACACCTTTTTGCTCTCTCTCCTTGCCTTCTTTTCCTCTGCCTTCGCAGTTTTCCTTTCTGTTTTCTCCTTGCCCTTACCAGGCTTCCGCTGCTTCTTCCCCATCTCGTCAAACAGACGTCGATGTCTGTGTTGAAGCAGGAAAAGACCGATAGCCGAATTCCTTTCTCCGGCACTTTCCTCCTCCCACTCTGCAAGAACCGCTTCCCTCCACGGAACCGTCTTCAATTTCTTCGGTCGGCCGGGAAATTGCTCAAGGAAGCCGTCGCCAAAGAATTGGATCTGGATCCGTTCGAAGGCTGTTTAGTGATCCAATACCCATTAAAGGAGGTGCTTGGGTCGGCCAGACCCGTTAACTGATGGGCTATTAGATGGGTTTGATGATTTGATCCAGTGTTATGAACATCGGCCTGGATCAGCTAAGCTTGAATCGGCTCATTTTAATCGAATCAGTGGTCCAGTGGATTCAAGATCCACTTTTAACCCATTCTTTCATGAATTTTATATCCTTTTAGTTGTTTTCATATTTATCTCCATTTAAATTTTAAATAAATTCTTAATATTTTTGGCCTATTTACAATGAAAGGTCCTGGAAACTTGTTGGAAATATTGGAATAGGATGAGTTCTATGAATTCATTCCAATTCTTGAGGAAGATTCAAAGGATATCTACACATTATCCATGCTACCAAGCTGCTCCTTAAATTTTAGCTAAATATTCATTAAATTTGAATTTGGCGAGATGGGTTCAATACGGAAATTTGAATTCAATTAGTATTTGATTTGAATTTGCTAGCATGTTAGATAGATTCCTTATCTGTATTTGGATATTTGAATCTCCGTGTGAAATGTCAAATTTAGATTTGATTTTGTGCCTTCAAAAGCACATCCAATTATAGAACCTATCGATTTTGCCTGCATTGAAATTGTTGATAATGCAGCTCGATCATCCACACCATATTTCAGTTCTATGTTGGCTCGATTATTCTTTGGTAATACGCTACTGATTTTGACATGCCTTTGATCTTATCCCGTTAATAGAACAGGGAATGGCCCTTAAGAGGTGTTTAGTATCGGGGATACTGCATCCTTTGGAACACAATGTTCCATTAACTTATCTGATTAGCAAATAAGAATGTCAATATATCATATTTGAATCGGACATACCCTTATCTTATTTGTTTTTTTTAATATATATTCACATATTCGGATTCAACTACGAATAAAAAAAGGTCATATCCGAATCCGAAGCCATTTCGAATCTAAATTTTGAACAGAATTTGGTCAGTTTTTCAAAATTCAAGAGTATTGGACGTAGGATATGTATTTAAAACTAAATATTATCCAAATCCAAACTTGAACTTGATCTGATGTCATTTTTAAATCTGAATCTGATTGGATTTTCTAATTGGATATGAATTTTTTCCATATCTGTTTTTTTTTTTTTCATAATGGTTCAGTTCAGTCAAGTATTTGTTTCAAATCGGATATATGGACATCTCTATTAGCAGAATGTATTACCAAATGCTCCATCTAGCATGTTTTTTACATAGCCAAAATTACCTCGAAACTAAAAAAAAGTTATCAAAGCAGCGAGTAGGTTTTGTAATTCCATAAATTTGGAAACCATATTCCGCCAATACAAAGAAAGAATATTTTTATTTGAATGCAAGGCTCCCATAAAAAAAGCCTAACTATCTGCTGTTAAGTGCATCATAGTTCATCAAGTCACGACACTCCTCGGGTGGGACAAAAATGCAGTAGAAAGTAGAGAAAATGAGACCAATACAAGGACGATTACTTACTATGAGTTTTAGCGACAGCTAAAACTGCCGTTGCGTCCCAGGTTTCCGTCACTATTGTTTATTTGCAATGGCCAAAACTAATAACGACGGATTTAGTTGTCACCTTTTCCGAGTACCTCTTGCGACAACTATGTCAGTCGCTTTAGGGTATCATTAAAATGACTCAATTGGTCAAAAAAAATGTTGTGATTCACCTTCTTAACAAACAAAGAGGGCAGGGTACTAAGTACTTGTCTGGTACTACTGACCTGGAGCTAGAAATTTTTTGCTATGGGGCACTATGTACTAGTACCTTGGGCTGGCGCGGGCACGCGCTCACGCCAGCCTGGCTCCGCTACTGCTATAAGTAGTTGAGTTTATTTCTCGTACGTGTGAAATGCCCATAATTTTAATTTTATGGAAAGAAAAGCGAAAGCCGAAGCCGGTATATGCACGAACAAACTTGAAATAAAGCAGACAAAAAGGCTGAGCTATCTTGGGTTGGCGTGGGTAGGCGCCCATGCCAGCCCCACGCTGACTCCGCCACTGCGGCTCTTGGACGGTTGGACCTCATTGGCATGTAATTATCGTGTGTGTATCATCACAAACAAAATGACGGTTCCCTGTAATTTAGATGCAGTTTTTTGGAATTTCCAATGTAAATCTTGCCGGGAGTTAGACATAATTTTTACATAATAATGACACATATAGATAATGGAGTCACAACGTACATTATGACTTGGCATGTTCTTGGAAGACAAGATATGCCTCCTAATTAGTTTTTTTTAATTTTTTTAGTAAATCTAATCATATACATGAATGCAGAATGCATGCATAAAAGTGAAAAATGCATAAAAAAAACTCAATGCCTAGATAGATTTTTTTGGGAACCGAAGATAAAATCTTTAATTTTAGGAAATTTGTGGAATCTAAATCTACACACGCATGTGTTTCCAGTTATCTCCAAATCTAATGAATTTTAATATCAAGCATTCATCTGTACACTTATATTTTTATAGGCAACAATTTATAGTGCTTGGAAATTGGGCTCAACCGGCCAAAAAAACCGGAAAGGCATTAAAGTATTGTCTCTTTCTAATATATATATATATATATATATATATATATATATATATATATATATATATATATATATATATATATATATATATATATATATATATATATATATTAGAAACAGAATTGAATAAAGCTAATGTTTGGATTAGAGTCATTAGAATCAGGGTTGTACTATCAGTTGAGCCAACACCAGCTCGACTGGATCGAACTCACTCGGTTAAGCTTGACTCAACCTCAACTCTCAACTCCAGAAACTCAAGCTTAGAAACTAGTCAAGTTCAAGCTCATTTAATTTAGGTTATCGTCTTTCTGTAATTTTCAAACTTAAAACCAAAGGAAGAGTTCAAGTCAAACGGAGAATCGGCAAACAAGCTCAAATGAATCGAGCTCAAACCAGGACTTGGTTTACTGAGTCGAGCTCAAGTTGACCTTGTACAGCTCAACGCAAGCTCGAGGTGAACAATATGAGTCGAGGTTCATGAAGCTGACCGAGATCGGGCTCGGACTTGATCAGCTCGTGTATTACCTTACCCCCACACATATTCTATTCAGTTAACGAAAAATAATTTAATTAGCCGATTACATCATCACCAATGTGCTCCTATCATGTTTCTGGTCGGATTCCCCGATGCAGACTATATATATATATATACACACACACAAACTGGATAAGAAGCGAGGATCTCTAAAGAGTGAAGATGACCCACACATAATTCCCAAGAGTTGGCAGACAATGCATTGCTGTTGAATTGAATTTGTCAACGGATTCTCTATATCAAGAATCGTGGATCATGGTGGAAGAGCGAGGGAGGCAACTAGAATAATGGTATATATCACATACGTATCCATTAGCTGATATCTCATCATCCGCTTTTACACACTATAAGATGTGACACCAGCTGGCCTAGCCTCAGTGAACTGGTCAACATATCGTCCAAAGCACTGACTAGCTTGATGGAAGAAATATATATATATATATATATATATATATATATATATATATATATATATATATATATATATATATATATATATATATATATATATATATATATATATATATATATATATATATATATATATAGTCAACTGAAGGAATATATATATATATATATATATATATATATATATATATATATATATATATATATGTGTGTGTGTGTGTGTGGGGGGGGTGAGGATTTTGTCACCATGCCAGTTCTCGACATTAAAAAATTAATAATTGGATGAGATGTGTATGTAGTTGACACAACCAAAGACTTTGAGAGCAGGCGAAGGCGAAAAAGGAAGAAGGGCTTCGACTCTCATTCGGACAATGAGATTCTCGATGCACTCACTAGACGTGGTTGACAATTGCCTTATTTTTCGTAGTACTTGATTCCTTTTCGTTTTGGTGAAGTTCTTTTCAGTTCTGAAGTTGCTTTCGTAATATCTTTTCTTATTATGAGTTTCTTAGTTTCTCTTTTTACTTTCGTAAGCCTTTTTTTTTTTCTTAGATATAAAGACTTTGGCCCAAAAGAATTAACACCGTCAATGAGTCAGATTCATATGGGTGTCAGCTTCTTACACTGGCAGATACAGTTTTTAGCAACAGTTCTCAAAGATTTTGTCATCCGGCAGTATTTTCGGCAGCTGGCTGCTATCAACTCCTCTACAATGCACTGCTTTCTTCACAAGCGACCTTCGGTTACAGAATAATCACAAAAAAAATTAATTGCTTAAATATATGATGTGAGTTTGGACTTTGTAAAATTTTTGAAAAATAGGTATTGGCCCCTGTGAAAAATTTTCAAAAGTTATATTTAGTGTCACACTACAGTTTTCGAACCCGCTTGAAAAAACTCGACTTGTGCTCGACTCGTTTATAAACGAGCAGAGTCCGAACTTACAAAGATACTCAAAAAACAATAAACGAGTCGAGGAGTTTCAGAAACTCGACTCGTTTATACTAAACTTGGCTCGACTCTCAAACCGGTTTCGCAAGTTGTACGAGTTAAACAAGTTAACGCTTACACGAGTTGAACGAGTTAATGCTTACACGAGTTAATGTTTACACGAGTTAACGCTAAACGAGTTAATGCCTAAACGAGTTAAATGAGTTAAAGGAGTCCAGTTTCAGCTTGGCTCGTGTGCAACCTTAATCACGAAACCGGTGATCAAAATGGATCTGCACCTTAATTGTTGACAGATTTCTCTCATATCATGATGTTCAAGTATAAGAAACTTTGGTGACCTCAACTTCATTTGTTATTGCAACAGTCATGTGAAAATGACTCTAAAGGATCGATCTGGATTCTCATGGATCCTGCTTTCTCATGAAATGATATGTTGTGCCATGCTCTACTAGCGCATATTTACCATATTTTGGTGCTGCCCATTGGGAATCTGGTTCTTCACTAGTGACACGACCTCCTCGCATATTCTCATGGCAAGTACAAGGTCCAAACAAGGCCAGAAGTTGGTCCGACCAGATCCCCATTTGGAATTCCTAGCTTCCGCTTCACACTTTACGTTGATGAACGAATTGAAAACCTAAGGAGCTCAATGAAGAGCCCAAGGATCTTTCATGATCTGCTTCTTTCTTTCTGGCAAATTTGGAGCAAGAGCATGCACATTTGAAGAGCATGTGAACATGTGTTTCAATGACTCTTTTGTTCGGAGGACGGGGTGCCGGTACATAATTTTGGTCTTTACTGACACAGAGAAGCAGTACGTCACAGTGGCAGAGCCAGAAATTTCTTGTTAAGGAAACACTATTAATGCATCAAAATCTCTTAAGCGGCAGTTCTTATATAAATAATGAAATGATCATAAGGTATCCATATAAAAATATTCAAATTTATGTAGACTGGTGTGGGCAACTGCCAACACTAGCCCAGTTGCGCTTATGAACAGTTGGTTAAGAGAGTGCTCAGCAACCAAACATTTGGCTGCTTGGTGGTCTGTCACAAAGCACATTAGATCATGGACTCTAAATCGCTCTTTATGTTGACATATAGTTGCTTTTTGTATACATGATGATGATCATGCACTGTATATGAAACCATCAAGTATGGTAAAACTATAATGGTTTTTTGATAATCAACATGGTAATATTAATAATGATCTAACATAATAATACTATAAACAAATTTGATGAACACAAGTTGGACCACCCTCTGGTGGTTCAAATGCTTGTTAATTCATGTCTTTTGCTATTTGTGTTATCAATATTATATAACAATTACGCGCGCTTGACATAAAATAGAAATTAAGACCATATCATGTTCATGTAAGTGACAATCATAATGACGATTCCAACATAAAATTAAGACCATGTTATCATTATTTCAAAGTATATGGACAATGTAAAATAGATATTGTAAATTTCTTTAAGAGATCCATGTAAAAAAATCATTAGAGAAGACACTTGGAATTGGTGTTAGACCTCTGAGAACTAATTCTATTTCTCAAACCAAAAGAGCCAGTTTAATATAACATTGGGAAAATTAAAATGTATAAACACCTTCAGATGTTCAATTAATTTATTGAAAGAGCTGCCAATGCATGAAATCCAGGAAATATGCAGAAAGTACTTGAACACCGATGAAAAGCTTCATTAGTTGAATAGCGTGATTAAAAACAATGATCTAGATGTTTTAAGCGTGTAATCTAGATACTAGTTAATTATGAATCAAATAGATTCATACCCCAATACCTTAAGCCAAATCATCATACTGTTTTGCATAAAAGGATCAATATTTGGACTCAAGTTTGGATATAATCTAAAAAGTTAGGTTTTTTTTTTTTTTTTATCACTTTGCTCTGCACGAGAGAGAGAGAGAGAGAGAGAGAGAGAGAGAGAGAGAGAGAGAGAGAGAGAGAGAGAGAGAGAGAGAGAGAGAGATTTATTCGAATTACTAAGAAATTTAATAACAAGGGTTGAGTCCTTTAAATACATAAAGTTGATTCATACTAAAGCATGTCTCTTGGTAATTAAACAATAACAAATATATCATATTCAAGCTCAAATGTGACAATAAAACACGACCAGCCTTTTGCCTTTTTGTACGGGTAACGTGGTGCATGCGTAACGAAGAAAAAAGGACCATATATATATGTACATATATATATAATAACTGAAATATATCTACATATCGAAAATGACAACTAAAAATTTGTGAAATTTATAACTTTTTTTTCAGAAATATGGTAAGTGTGTGATCATATGGTTCATTAAGGTAAAACATGTGAGCGGTGATAATATTTATTCAAATTTTGAGTCATTATCTTTAAAAATTTATAGAACCATTAAGTAAGCAACTCGATCGAACCAAGTGTTTGACTCTTGAAAACTTTAATATTTACGTAGATCGCATTGATACTTTTGGAATAAAATAGATTAACATGCCACAATAAACATTAACCATTATATGTAGATATGTATGTCAGAGTTGAGCTGAATATCTTAAATAGTTGCTAATGTGCTTTTCACGAAATAAATCTCATAGATGAGATCACCAAGTTTGGATTCCTAGAAATAAATAATTGAATCATGTTCTTCTCGAAACCTGTACAATGTTTTATAATACTTGAAGACCGAGACTTTGGATTTTTTTTTTTTTCAGTTTTTTTAATATTATGAATACTCATGACAGAAACACTTAACTAGAGTGCATTGGTAGATCTGTGTGCGTGCGCATATATTAAAGCATTGATTTGTATGCACACAATCTAGTTTGGATAACATGCACTTATTCTTTTTTATTGTGTAGACATGTTGAGCAGAGTCAAGCACCAATGCATATATAGAATATTTATTTCTATTTTTCCTTAAAGGTATTTATTTTCCAGCCTAAAATATTTCTGTAGCAACTCAGAAATACCCTTCAGGTTCCAATTCAAAAGCTAATTTCCAGTACGAATCCAAATCTTCTACATCAAAATTATAGAGTAAGATTCGTTAACAAGACAAGCAATTAAGTTGCATATCGAATAATCATATGTACATCTTCCATAAAATATATAAAACCAAGTAGAACGTGGACTCAGGGGCGTGAATTCAGTTTGGCACTACCCGGATCCAGAGGTTGAACTGTCGGCCCGTCCCTAAAGAAAATCCTGGTTCCGCCCCTGCGTGGACTCGTTGTGAATCATATGATAACAACACAATATGCAACATAAAGATGCTATTTTTTTTTTTTTTACGATCAGTAAGGTGGATTGAATGGTTATATAAATTGAAATCAGCAGGCTGTTGGATGAAAAAATATCTAAAAGCAGTTAGTAAAAATACCATGCAGCAATTTATATCATAGTGACAGTGCATGGTGCTTGGTTTATGATATAATTAGCTATGGTTTTTAAATATTTAATCATTCAACAACATTCATCAGCCGACAAATTCTGATATATATATATATATATATATATATATATATATATATATATATATATATATATATATATATATATATATATATATATATATATATAATAACATTATATATGTGTGTGTGTGTGATGCACGAGCATGCGTATTATGTGTGTGGTGTTCGAAAGAGGAACCTGGTCCCCTAGTCATATCTAGGAGCGTGGAAACACAGCATTGGGCAGCATGTGGCTATGGTAAGGGTAGAATAATTATCATTTGAAAAGAAAGAAGAAACGGAACAGCCCTAGCTGCTATGTGATCCGATAAGATTAGAGATACCATCTTCAAAACAGAACCAAAATGTCATGTCCCATCACGTTGCTGGCTTCTTGTTGTAAAGAATGGAAGGTCATGGTTGAATTTAATGTTGACAAAAAGAAAAAAAAAAGAAAAGAAAAAGAAGAAGAAGAAGATTTCAGAGGCGAAAGCAGCGGACATATAGTGCTCGCAGGCTGCTGGATCGTGACTTGCTCTTTAAACTTACGGCTTGGATGGGGAATCCTTGCCAGCATTCGATATGCTTGTACAAACTTGATCGCTAGGCCCGAGAACAGATATGGTATCTATTGAAAACAGAAACAATAATTAAGTTTTATAATCTTTAGTTTTACGAGTGAGCAAGAGGTTAACAATCCGCTGCATAACCCGAAAAGAGGCCCGCCATGCACTATACACCCATCACCCAAGTGTCGACATGTCGTGATCTTACCATTTATGATATAAGAAAATAACACTCATGAAAATTGAACTGACGACACACTTTTTACATACCGCTTGCCTGACCAGCTATGCTTCGCCATATCTAAATATTTAAGATGCTTAAGAAGATACCATTGTTTCCGAAATTAATGGTTTGTGAAGCAGAAAATAACGATTTAATTTTTACTAATAGACTAGCAAGTTGAATGGTTAGAAACTCCTGTACCATTTTTTACTAACCATTGAAAAGCCTAGAAATGTTTTTGAAATGACAAAAAAAGTTTAGGTTTTTAGTTTCATTATTATCAAACCTTCAGGTGTCCTTTAAAATTTCCCAATATTCTTAAATTAATTTTCAAGGTTTCTATCAATCTTGAGCTAACGGCTGTTCTATCAGTAAAATCTCTCTCTCTCTCTCTCTCTCTCTCTCTCTCTCTCTCTTTGATCTCTCCTTTATATATAGACAGAATTTTTCAGATATTTTCTAATAGCTTTGCATGCTTTTTCTATTCATTTGACCTTGCAAACACAATCTTTGGATTCATCTAATGGGAAAAATACTGTTTTTATAGTTAGATGTGATCTTTAAGCAAGCAAAATATGAATTATTTCATACTATGTCATATGCTTGGTGGAAAGCAAAATATTCTTCCTTATTTTTTAATCTACTGTAGGCAAAGCATGATTGATAATACATGAAAAACAGCAACACGTGAAAGCATATCCTTTCAGGTTTATGAATTTGTGTAGGACATAACTGAGATATGTATAGAAGATCAGTTCAAATTGACTTTGGCTCGAGGAAAATGTGGTCTGCGGAACTATATGTGGAGTATTTAGACATAAATTTGATAGCGACTCCCCATAATTTGGTAGCCTCATCTCCATTAACAAATACTTATGAATAATTCATCAGCGTACGCATGTGGAGCACTAACCAATCTCTCGTTTAAGAGGATGAGTGCTTGCGGGGCACTGACTTAGGTCTGGTGTGGACACCATATGTGGCTGGACCTAGCTGAACATCAGTTTAGCTTAGTCTAAAATACATGATTTTATGGGCTGGCGTGGGCAGTGGCCCATAGGTGACACACAATAGCTCCGCTACTGGATCGAGCCAATCCATGCATTAAAGAGACAAATAGTTAACGGAAAAAGAAAATTGAGTTATTAATGAGGTCACAGGAGATTGATAGGTACACACTAGTTTTGGTATATGAGAATCTACGAGTGTATTTGCTCATTTGATACGTTTCAAGAAGTTAACATTGGTCTTATTGGGACTATTTGGCAATAGAAACACTAAGAAACGGTTCTACAAATGTTCTTCAAAGATTGAAGTAGATTCATCGAATACTAAAACTTAGTGTTTCAAAGAGATTAATGAAACAATTTGTTATTATTCCCACGACCAAACGGTGCCGTTGGGCCGCAACTGTTATTGATTGGGGGTGACGCAAACCATTTTATGAAACATTTAAAAACTTTGAAGCCTGAATCCATGCAGAATAGGCCCCAGTTGTTGTGAGAAATTCTTAATTTATGACTTGCACCTAGGAGCTTATGTCACAAAAATAGAAATAAAGCAGGTATTGGATTCAAAACTGAAGCTACAACTATAGATTGACGTCTTATTCAACTGATTCTGATACTTTTGCTACTAATATCTTATATATATATATATATATATATATATATATATAAGTGGAATCTTTTGGCAGAACCCACCATGAAGCCCATAAAATATATGGTTGTACCTTCACAAGTCTAACTTTGTCGATGTAAAGCTTATGTTTGTCATTTACTAATGTATATTATACCCTGGATCGAATTCTCTGCGTTGTTGGTTCTTTTCATAAGAGAAAAAGAAAGTTGATCCTTTTTTTTTGTTATGATAGTAGAGGATACTCCCCGTCTTATATACTTTCAGAACAAAATCAGACCGATAACATTACATTTTCACCTTTTAAACAATAATTTTCTAAGCGGTGATTGAATTTTCATTTTCCTAGACTTTTTACATTAATGATGTGTGTGTGATGATTTTCTGGGTGTTTGGAGTATAGCAATAACATGTTACTGTTTCATGTATCCGTCTTAAAAATTTCGAGCAGGTTTATAAAAAAATTCAAAAAGTATATCATGAATCTACCCCAATTTTCAAGATAAATACATAAAAATTTTCATTACGAAACAATTCCTCCATGACTTATTTGCAGAACTACACTCAGCAGGGACCATGTTGGAGAAAACTCAATTTTTTTAGCTAAACAATAAAGCAGCATGATAATTATAATTAATTTATCTTCTAACTAAAGAGATGATGCTTTGAAATTGAAATTCTTAGCAGGAAGAAAAAGACTGTGGCATCCCAACTGAACCCTCAGTTGAAATAATGCGAAAGAAACTTTGTCATAAAATGGCAAATTTTGTCATTGAGGATCATATATATGCAAAAGATTCTTAGGCAATGTCGCATCGTAAGGTTGACGCCGGCCACCAACTCAGCCATGCTTTTAGAGTGATGTCATCATCGCCCGATGACCATTGTATCAAGAAGATAAAGAATAATTTTTAGCATCTATATCTTGAATGGAAAAGAGAGCCACCGTTGCTTCCTTCATACACCATGCACTTAGACTTGCCATAATATATATATATATATATAGCGCTAAGAGAGGCCGGTAGATTTCTCCATCCACTTGGTAAATACCAGACCGTTTGAGTAAGAGATAAAAAAACTAGTTAGGCCTCTTAATTTGTGTTAAAAAAATTATTTTAAACAACCTATGAACATCTTTAATGTGTTTATAAACGGTAGGATGCTATTGAATTATGTTTTAATTCAATTTATTTTTGTTAAAAGTCTGATTTTTCTACTATCGAATTTTTGTTGTCCTATGATCATTTCACCTTTTTATTATTGAAAAAACCTTAACATTATTTAAAGTGAAAAAGTGACCAACTTAATCATCAAATTACTTTCAAAATCACATCTATAAGGTTAAATTGCAAGAATATCATTCTAACATGTTTATCGTTCAATAATCCAATGCAAAACATGTTTTAATTCAAGTTATTTCAATGAAAAAAATTTTGAGCTTTCTACTACCAAAGGTTTAGTTTTCTAAAGCTGTTGTTAATTAATGATTTTGATGATTAAGATAAGAACTTTAAAATTAAAGTGATTGACTTAGTATATGTTGTCGATCAGATTAGATTTAAGACTATATATATATATATATATATATATATATATATATATATACACATAAGGTTATCATATTATACAATAACGACATTGATAGTCTGCTTTAAGAGGTCTGTCTCGCCTGAGATGGTTACTTTTATCAAATTATACAAGAATTTCGATAACCTGCTTTAAGAGCTCTGTCTCGTCTGAGATGGTTACTTTGGAACGTACGCATTCTTCTCTCTCTAGCTCCTTTTCTCTAACACCCCATCATATATATATATATATATATATATATATATATATATATATATATATATATATATATATATATATATATATATATATATATATATAGAGAGAGAGAGAGAGAGAGAGAGAGAGAGAGAGAGAGAGAGAGAGAGAGAGAGAGAGAGAGAGAGAGAGAGCTAGCCATGAATCCAATATGAGAATACATTCCAAGTGTGCATCTCTACAATGGAAAGGTGGCATTCGATGCTTTAGTTCAAGTGAATCTCACACACACACACACATATATATATATATATATATATATATATATATATATATATATATATATATATATATATATATATATATAGAGAGAGAGAGAGAGAGAGAGAGAGAGAGAGAGAGAGAGAGAGAGAGAGAGAGAGCTAGCCATGAATCCAGTATGAGAATACATTCGAAGTGTGCATCTCTACAATGGAAAGGTGGAATTCGATGCTTTAGTTCAAGTGAATCACATATATCTGAACTTATATATATATATATATATATATATATATATATATATATATATATATATATATATATATATATATATATATATATATATATATATATATATATATAAAGTTATGAAATAAAAGAGACAGATTGAGACCTATTAGAAACGCAACTTTCATTGAAACTATTGAACGGTTTGTCAAAAGATTCTCTGCAATAAAAAAATATTCTCTGCAATAAAAGTATCTTTTTCTCTTTTTTCGTTTTGATGTAGCTCTTTTTACCTTGCACCAAGCACCCCCCAACCACAGAGCATAATAAAATAAGAAAGGGGAAAATGAGAAAGGGCTTCCGCAGTGGAGGAGCCACATGGTGGTTGGTGCGGGCGGTTGCCCACACCAATTTCACAAAATTAATTTAATATATATGATAATGTTTTGATATATTTCATTGTTATATATATAAATGCCTCAAACAAATTAAATGTATTGAATGGGTGCTCCAGCCGAAATTTTTTTTGGCTCCGTTAGTGAGGTTCGGCCGGACCTAAGTCACAGTGGTACGCCACTTTGGTGGCGTACCACGTACCGGTACGGAGGTACGGGTACCGGTACGGCGGTACGGTACCGGTACGGCCCGGATCTGGATTCGGGTCGGATCCAGATCCAAACATTGTTTTAACAAAAAAAACTCAAAAAATACTTGTTTTTGATTTTTTTTTTGATTTTTTTTTTTTACTTTAACATAAGAAGTGTCATTATAACTTTTAAAAATCATGATTTTAAGTTACTTGTGGTTTAATTATATATAATAATTATGGTTTAATTATATATAATAACTATTTTTTATATATAATAGTCGTCGTACCCGTACCATGATTTTAAAAAATGCCGTACCCGAACCCTCGTACCCGAACTCGTACCCGTATCCGTACCATTGTGACATAGGGCCGGACATATCTCTCCCTCCATCTCCTTTTTTTTTTTCTCTCAACAACTTCCAATTGAAAGCTGTAAATTCCCAAATGCCTGCCCAGACACTTTCAGGGTAGTTCTGGGAATATGATGTAAAAGAGTGGAGTTTACTTAAAATTTTCAACGGTCAAGCAGGGTCCAGGTTTTACCCTCCACGAAAATGCGTATTCAAGGCGGAAATGGGTCATGGTAGGCCACGCCTGGCCCGTTGGCTGCACTTCTGCATCTGATTAAGAGGTTGGATATCTGGGATATCGCCGGATTATCTGAACGCCGGCCAAAAATCCGGCTGCATATACTTTATAAACCCTTTCTAATTAGCTACAACTGTCTGTTCCCTGAAATTAAATTACATTCATTAGTTTAATAACACCCAGATCAAAACAGAGCAGATTGTATCCTGCCAACAATGTAAGTGAGAAATCGATCTACAGAGGCTTGAACGGCAAAAGCAGTTCATTAAACAAGAACAGGTGATTCATCGGCAGCAGTCACTTGGTTCTGTACCTTAGCCAGCACAGGGCGTTTCCTTTTGGCAAACCAATTCCTGGCACAACCAATAAAATCAAAAGCATGGAGCACAATATACACACCAATTCCTCCGATCAGCCCATTCGTTATGGAATACGACAGAGGCATGAGCAGCATGGTGATGAAAGCCGGCACCCCTTCTTTCGCATCCTCCCATTTGATCTCCTTCACCACCTTCATCATCGTCGCCCCAACCAGTATCAGCGAGGGGCCAATCGCCCATGGAGGAATGTTCGCCAACAGAGGCGTGAAAAACAGAGAGACAAGGAAGTAAAATGCCACAGTAATGGCGGTCAGCCCTGTTCTCCCACCTTCCCTGATACCCGCGGACGACTCGATGAAGGTGGCCACCGGCGAGGTCCCCAAGGCCGAGCCGACCATGATGGATCCGGCGTCGACCATGAAAGCCAAGTACTGACCTTCAAATTTCCCATTCTCATCAATGAAACCCCCAAACTCTGCCATGGAATACAGGGTTGCAGTAGTCGCAAGCACGTCTACGTACAACAGGGTGATGAGGGAGACCCAAACTGGTGTGTGAGAGAAGCCATTGAAGCTGAAGGCACCAGCAGTGGACTGAATCTTGTGGAAATCCACCACCTTCTTGAAGTAGCTGTAAGAAGCATCGCCCTCTGGTGTGTTTGGGAAGACGGTGACCTGTGTATTCCTGATCCAAGACACGAGGGTGACCACAACTATCCCATATATCATACTCCCCTTCACATTCTTCATCAGGCAGTAAGATGTCAGAACAAAGCCGGCGGCGCCCAGCCAAAATGTGGGGCTTTCCATGGTGTGGCTGCTGCACTGTGAGAAGCCACCAACCTCTGTGATGTACTGTTTGGGGCAAGCGGCCAGGGTGATGAGAGTTGAAGGGCTGGGGCCGACGAGGCCGACGCCTTGACCGGATTGCAGGCCGATGAATGCGAGAAAGAGTCCTATGCCGGCTCCACAGGCTAGCCGGACCGACCTAGGGGTGAGCCTGGAGAGCCATGACCTGAGTCCTAGCGCAGAGATCACGAAGAAGATGGCGCCTTCTAAAAAGACTATGGCCAGCCCGGTTTGGTAGGACAGCGGACCAGAGCCATGGAAGCCGACCAAGGTGTAAGCGAAGTAGGCGTTGCTCCCCATGCCGGGCGCCAGCGCCAGCGGCAGGTTGGCGAGCGCGCCCATGGCCAGGCTGCCGATGGCGGAAGAAAGAGCGGTGGCCACGATCAGGTCCTTCCTGGTCTTCGCTAAGCAGTTTTGGTAGCCGGGATTGGGTGCTGGGGTGTCTGACTTGCACTCGGGACCGGGCTGAACTAGTCGGAGCTGAATGGAGGCGGTGGTGTTGCCGTCGCGGGGGTGGTAATGGTAGAGGCCGTGGCAGTCGGACTCTGCTATTGTGGGGACGTTGCAGACCATGGAGCAGTCGCCGGCGGTGCAGGTGCCGCCGGAGTCAGACAGGATGGTTGCATTGACGGCCAGGATGTAGGCCATGGTGAGGAAGGTGGCGGTGCCGGCGCGCAGCTCCTTGGTGAAGCAGGTCTTCCGCTCTTCCATCTTGAAGCGCCTCCCCAGCCTGCTCTGGGTAACTCCATCGTTCAATCTCTTCTCCATGTCGCTCCATGACTGCCCAAGTTTCTTCCACACCTTCACCATCTCTCTCTCTCAACAGAAATCTCTCTTTTCCACAGTTCGATGAACTCTTCTTTCTCCCTCTTTAAAAAGGAAAGGGGTTCCTCTGTTTCTTTCTTTCTAGACCTGGACCAGAGATGGCAGCCCCTTTCTCTCTATATATAAAGAAGGAAATGGGTATCTAATTTTCCAAATCTGCATGCGATTATAGACAGTAGACACTCTATCTATCTCTGAAATAATAGTACACAATGAATCTAGGCGACTCTGGGAGATGGATTGGAAGATAAGTAGAAGAGGTCGAAGGCGCTCGTTGGTCAAGTTGCATGGTTTCCAATGTGCTTGAATTATTTCAATATGATGAATATAATAATCTTCACTATGCTTTTTCCTGCCGCAACTCGAACTTCGATCATGTGGGCATCGATCTTTTGAGAAGATGGTCTTCTACTGGGAAATTGTGTGGTATATTCCTGATGTCTATTAACTATAGCCAACTTGCCCTTTGTTTATTCTTAGTTTGTGGTACTTTAATTGCAATATGTTTTCAATTCGAACTCTCATTCATCGGCCCCCTTTCGATCTAGTCAATCAAATTTCGATCCGAGTGAAAGATGATTCTCTTTACTTTACCTTTCTTGAAAAATTTTCCTCCAAAATGGGGCATGGGGTCAAGATGTATGTGCCCATTGGAACTTTCATAGTCTATAGAACCAAAATGTTATTGGTGGAGGCAGGTGTGAGCATGAGGTAGGCAATTGCCCATACACCCTCACAAAAAATTGTTTATTTTCATATTAAAACTTTGTTTTTAAAATTATATAATTAATACCCCCTTAACCAAAATTGGAGCTACTCTGGTGCTAGTAAGGGTGAATACGAGCCGAGTCGAGTCCAAGTTCAGTTAGTTCGAACTCGGCTCAATTAATAAAACCTCAAGTTTGATTCGGCTCGAGCTCGAGAATACCTTGATGGAAGCAACTCGAGCTCTACTCCGTAGTACCATGTTGTGCTCGAGCTCGACAAACTCGTTTAAATAGAATTGATATTCATCGTTATAAGTTGTGCTCGAGCTCGACTCAATTAAGGCTCGACAAACTCGTTTGAATAGAATTGATATTCATAGTTACGTATTCCGCTCGAGCTCGACTCGATTAAGGCTCGAGAAACTAGTAAACTCGTTTTAATATATCGATTGATTAAAGCTCGACAAAGTCGATTAAGTTTCGAACTCGACTCGGCAATTATGTGTTGAGCTTGAACTCAATTCAATTATTTGAACGAGTCGACTCATGAACTCAAACTTGACTCGTTAAGCAAATGACCCAGCTCAAACTCGTTCACTAGCGAAGCTTTAACGAGTCGAACTTGAGTTCTACTCATTGTTCACCCCTAGGTGCCCTCGTAGGTGCTAGTGAATCAACAAATTTCATAAAATACAGTCTAGTCTTTCTGGCAACCTTTACGAATACACTTTAAAGCTTATATATTATTGATCATAACTTATATTGATCATAACTTCAATAAATTCCAAATTTACTTTTTTAATTTTCTTGGACATAATGTGACACCCAAGTCACATCTAGGTCTGAATTTTGAGCTCGGTCCCGAATCTTAGTGCTAGAAACTTGACCTACGCCGGAGTCACTAGGTCAAAACCAGGTCCATTACAAGTGTGGAAGCAAATGAGAAGGGAAGCCGTTTTCTTCAAAGGGCTAAAACAATTGCGTGTTAAACTTATAGAAGTCTGTTTGTGAAAGGACGTCAGACTGTTCTCTTCTCGCTTTTATTTTCCTCCCTTTTTAAAATCAATAGGAAAGTTGTAAAATTATTGCATCGATTCTCTCCCAATTTATAGGAGAATGGCACTGCGCTTTATGTGTGATCATTTCGTGCACGGTATTCCGGGTCCGTTGCAACCAACCTAACTTTTCGGTTCGGATCTTACATGGTCGGGCATATGTATCCATCCCCTGTATCCGTACCCGATCCAAATTCATTAATTTATTTTTGAAAATTAAAAAAACTCTCAAATTTTGGTGCTATTAATAATAAAGGTAGTCTTATGCTTATTTACATTTCCTCTTCTTAGGTATGGCCACTCTTATTTACAGTGAAGGCCGTTAAAAACAGAGAAACTAAAGAGGAGCATGAATTGTTTTTCCCTTCGAAAAATTAAGCTTTTGTTTTCATAAAATTTTGTATTTGAAATTTTTTGAACTTCTTAATCTGAAATTACATTTTAGAGTTTTATTTTTATTTATTTTTCTCAGGGATAAGCAAACTGGCTAAGGTTGGACATATCAGATGATCTTAAAATCAAGCTACCTATTTTCAAAATAATTTCACGTGGTCAAGTGAGTAGGATGTAAGCTTAGGACTGACACCCGAAACCTGGGCCTATGCTTGACCCCGACAATTAAAACTTGAGCTGGAGCATGGTTCGAACTAACTTGATTAAATTAAAGAATATATTTTTAATATAAAATAATATATAAATATAATTAATCGTAATAAAATATTATATATATAAATTAATAAAATAAATATAAAAAAATATTTATTAGGCTCACTCGATCTTATCAGCCGACCCTATGCCCTTTTTCTGGGGCCCAGGCTTGAGTTGGGCCGAGTACAGCCGACCCTATGCCCTTTTTCTGGGGCCCAGGCTTGAGTTGGAGCGAGTACTGGGTACTCGCTGGCAGCTGGGCCCGGGGTCCAAGCTTAGTAGGATGTGTATTTCATTCTACCATCTAGTTGATAGTTGAATTTCCAACCTTTTTCTCTTTCCCCGGAGTTTCAGGACTGCTTTTAGTGCTTTGGGTTGACTCCTTCCGTTATAGTTCAACTTTTATATAAGTGCTCTTTCTTTGTTAGCATAGCCTGCCATAGGAACTCAAAATGAAGTCTGGTCTCCTACCACTCACATCCCATCCATTAAGCCAACCTTTTAGAAAATCTAGCTAATTAAGTTAGCATTCTTTACAAGTTCAACTTCAAAGAAAACCCATATTTTTTCATATTTTGATTTGGTATTGGCACGCTTAAGTCAACCAACTTTCGGCAATAGATGCAAACTTTAATTAATTAATTAATTTTTTTTTTCGTTGAAGTTCAGATTAAATCGATCAAAGGAAAATGCTTCGTTGACCTGTTAATGAAGAATCTGACATCTTTTGAATCCATGGAGATTTTTTTTTACTCAGGCCGGTGAGATTGCACTTACAAGCTTCGGATCCTAGCCGTGAAAGAAGGGCCACTTCAAACTAAAGGCACGAGGGAAATCAACGGCGTCGGCAAGAACAATGGAACTGTTAATTTACAGACACGACCCTATACATTCTCCTTAATCTGTGGTCGCTCCCGGTGTCTAAGAAAACATAAAAAATTCAGTTGCATTTTATGTCCTGTAGCATGGAGGATCCCAGCTGGTTGCTCAAAAGATAGTTCTAATACTTGAGTCAGAACCCACATATTTTTCCTTCTTTTATATATATATATATATATATATGTTTGAATCTGAACCTGATTAGCTCAACTCCCATCAAGGAAGATCCGGTTAAACCAGACGGGACAAATGGCGGATCTCGCACCAGTAGTACTCCACCGCTTACATCTGCTGATCAGAGATGAAAGCGATAAGTGGATCAGAATTGCATGTTTCAGGCAGGAGATGGTGAAAGTGGCTTCGGTTAGGTGAATCAGAATCTTTTAGTGCTGTGATCGGTGCGGAAAGGAAGAAAACGGGCATAATTGTCGCGATATTTCTCCGAAGCCGCCGGAAGGTTGGCCATAATAAGATGAAAACGGGCCCGGCTCTGACGGCAGCCGGAGATAGTGTGATGAAATACCTGCCGACTTTGTATTAATGGTTGCCGTGAAAGTTGATTGAAAAGTGGGGGTAGGTTGATCTTGCTCTCCTCGCCGGCCGGTCATCCTGCACTTGGGCTTCGTTCCCACTGACGAAATCCGTAGCTCCACCGACGACCATGATGCCAATCGCCTCAAACAGACAAAACACTCACAGCTTTTGTTGTTTTCAATGTAAATCCACTACTTTTTTTTGAACTAATTTTAAGTGTCTCTCTCTCTCTCTTGTTCCACGTGATGTAGATCGCCATGGAAACTTGATCAATAGATCTCCACTTGCATGTTTTGATTAAATTTGAGCGACTGCCCGCGCCGTGATTTTCTCACTTGCATTTACGTTTGGAACTGAATCGCAGGCAAGCCAATTGATCGATTATATTATAGTAAAAAAGAATTGAAATTGATTTCTCTCCCCGATAATAACAAATATTAACGATCATTTTACATCTGTTTATTTGTATATCATTGTTATTCAACTGCGACATGATCATGTTACAACATGAAGCTTCCAAAATATAGTCCATATCATGATCTTTGTGATATTATTGACATAATTTTCTCTCAAGTGATGAACTGATTATTTGTTCACGTTTTACATTTATTTTTTATGTTTATTCAGTAGCTCCATGCTTTGTATGTGCTTTCTTGTTTTTCCGCAATTAAATAGGCTTACTAGTACAAATAAAACACACTATTTCTTTGATCGTATTGCCATCTTCAATGACTGATATACAGGTATCAACTAGCAACGCATGTTATTTCTGCACAAAAAATTGCATAAAATGGAACTCTTGCTTTTACAAATTTGATCAGACGTTTAGCGTGATGTCTATTGATAGAGTAATCCTTCACCGTGTTTGTAGCAGTGACAGTTCTATATGTTCTCTCTTAGGGCTTCCATTGTATCATTATCGTGACACTGATTGTGAAGTTCTAATCGCCGTATAATAGGTAGACACCTCCCCCCTGACTAGAATTTAGACTTTAATAGCTAGCTCTGTTTGATTGACACTGCGAACAGTGGGCTACGTCTATAATTCTGCATGATTCACAGTCTGGCGAACAATTTAGACATACCCAAGTTCATTGAACTAGCTCTAAGCTTTATGTCAATGTTTCTATTCATTAAAAGTTTGCAGTAATAAGACAATTTCTGTTACATAATAACTTTAGGAAGCTACTCTTTCCTTCAATCGGACAGTACAGGAGCTACTGTGTGACTTGCGTGGGTCATTGCCCACGCCAAAGCCCTTGAAATCTTGTCTTGTGATTAAGCTGGACCTAAGTTCAGCTAGGTCCAGCCGCATGTAATGTCCACACACACTAGACCTGAGTCAATGCTCTGCAATCACTCATTCTCCTAAGTGATAGATAAGTTAGTGCCCCTCAGCGAAAATTTCTGACTCCCCCGCTGTGGTGGGATCACCGCACAACTCAAGAAAGAAAAGGCCAAGAAAATGAAAAAGGCACGGCAGTTAAAGAAGCAGCAAATTAACTAGTACAACAAAGACACTTAATAAGTAACTAAGTGTCGTTGTTTCAACTCGTTATTTAATTATAATAATGGGGCGATCACATTTACCTACTTTATCATCTGGCATTAGGAAAAAGACTACTATCGTTACACGTCTTAATTATTATTATTATTATTATAATTGTGGTCAGCATTACTATTAAACTTTTGATCTAATGTTATAACTGAGTGTTGCTTTTAAGAAAACAAGGGATAACGAAAAGATAAAAGATAAGTTCAAAGTGATGGGTTGTTGTCAATATATTAATGTAAAGAAGTGCACTTCTTTTAATAATCCAAGGTGCCTGAATCTCGGTTGGAGTCTGCTTCACATCACAATTATATCACCCATGCCTTCGCTTTCTCGGCTTTGGAGAAACCCCTCAGCTTTGTGGTGCTAACTTTTCTTATGTGAATCATTACCTTGCGGCAATAAAATTAAGAAGGAATATGTTTTCAAGGCTTTTTCGCAAAGAGAGACACATTTAATAGGGCGAGGGCTATTTGAGTGGAAAACTAAGACCAGTTTGTGGGTTTTTCTTCTTCTATATAATTGTGTTTTTGGAAGAGACCTCGAAGTTCTTCGTTTCTTTCTTCTATTCCTAAAGTTTAGGGTTGCTTTTGGACTTATAATTATTCCTTGTAATTTATAAATAGCGCCTACCATCATTTGTAGTTTGAAAAAGTAGTATTCAGGAGAATCAAACTGATGACTGAGCTTTTATTGATCCATCAATTCAACCAGGTAACTACAACCTTCGGGGAAGTCTTCTATGTAATTGAGGCTTTTCTATCTTGATTGTAAGAAGAATATCCCTTTCTTGCTTGACCATTCTTGCTTTGCAGTAGATGCTGCGAATTATCCAATCTAGTTCCTTATTATAACCCCTACAAGCGTGGTTCATATATATATATATATATATATATATAGTTATTCAATAATTTACATTTGTTAAAAGTAATGAAATACGTTATTGTTGTCACTCAAAGCCAATATAGAATTTATATGGCATATAGTGGTTTACAGAAGTTGGAAAGAGCGGCTGGCTATGTTTTCAATTTTCTTGTTTCTAAAATTGCAAACCGACTGTTCTTTTAGTTTAAGAATAAAAAATCATTTGAAAATCTCATTCTAAGAAAGATTTTAATTAACTAGGATAATTCGGGCCGTGACATTTCGATATTTTTTCAAGCAAGATTTTATGAAAATTAACATACTGATGAGTATAAATTTCAACATATAACTTACTTAATATAACAAAATTAGACAACAAAAAAATATAATAAATGTTCAAAACTATATATTAAATTTTGTAAAAACGTGATATTGGCAAATAGTATTTGTATATGACAAGATAAGATAAAAACATGTCGGTTTATAGTTAGATAAGCAGTTTGCGGACCTCTAAACAAAATATCTGGCTGCGGGCGTATGCATATATACACAAAAAACTTTTTTCTTCAAGTTTTTTTATAAAGCCTTAAAAATATAACTCATGAATTCGTATGGGTCTGAATGTATTCTAGAAAGAACTAATCTCAGAAGGGATAAACATTCTGTGACATGGATGAAAGGGGGAGATCAGAAGAATTAATTCTCTCCTAGCTATCTGAAATTATAAGATAAAAATTTAATCAAGTTGCTCGAAACAAATTTGTAACTTTGCCAACCTTTCAGACTAATATAAAGAATCATTTTCTCTACATCTTTAGAAACACATACCTTAGTCTATTTTGTTTAAGAATAGTATAAATCTAGCCAAATCAATCGACCATATTAAACACATCTACATGGCAATTTACCAAATTAATTAAGATCATGCAACTATATGTTTCCAGGAGAAGGTATGAGAACTGAATTAATAAATAATCATTTCAGAAATATTACCGTGGACATATGAATTTGACTGTTGTAAATTAAATTTAAACTTATTCTGGTTTAGCAGTTAAATATATAGCTGCTCTTCCAGTGGTATAAAAACTCTATGGGCGCCCCCTCGAGGGAAAACTTCTGCCAAATAGCTTGCCTAAAGAATGCTAATCAGATGAGGACTTCAACTCATTTGGGTAGGGGAGACATCGATATCCATGAACCAGAGTCTAATTGGACAGTCAATTTCTGAGTGAGACATAAAGTAGAGGATTGGCATTTTTCTCTGCATCTTTCTTCATTTGAGGACCAAAGGTTCATGTGTCCACAAATAGGACATAGACATGCTTCGGTCATATGCAGTGAATATTAAAACCAGTCTATTGCTTCAAAGATAATAAATAATATTTCAGTTCATGGGTCCTGCCTCTTGTCTCATCATCTGCTCATTTGTTGATTATGATATTAAGCCATGCATGGGGCAGAGAAGCTTATTTCTTCTGATTGCTCCATTAAAGTTGAATCACAACTTTCACTTTTGGCTCCCGCAGGAACTCAACCAAGTGGGCATGAGTGGTTTCTTTCCGTATAAAAGAAAGACAGATCTGGCCATTTTTATGTGATTAATTAGGAAGTGCAAATCACACGCAATATATTGATTATATCTATGTGTTGATATCCTTGGAGTCCAATGCTGAATTCAACAAGCTCATGGACTTGCTTCAGCTTATTGCGGTACTATATATGTAACTGTTTGATGAATGTACTCTAGAAGTTGAGACAGATTCATAGAATGATTTTTAAGATGTTCCATAAATATGTTTCAATCTTTCTGAGCTATATTACATATTGTTTCGTTTGCCAAAAGAACGTTTAGCGACACTATTTTCACTAACCTTTTTTCCTGTCTACAGTGCGAAAGATTTACTGATGTTTTACCTCTTTATTTGCATCAATACAGCTCACCTTTTGTTGTGCAGTAATTCGTCAATGACTTTCAGTGTATTTGAGTCTGTGTGTATATATATTATTATATACATTATTTTTTGTTGACAAGGAAGCCACTATGTTTTGTGGACATGTATAACTTAGTCAAATTTCAAAGTCAGTTCTTGAATACGAAAGATTGTTGACGACAACAAAGATTATGTCCATTACACTTCCACAAGGCAACCTACTTTCTTCTAAAAAATCACCAAGAGAGAACAGTGAAATTCTAGACCATATACTTATGACTGCAACGTACTGAGGACGATTCCGCTGTTTCACTTGTTCATCTCCACTGAAATATAAATCACCAGTGCGTTGGGTGAAAGAAAGAAATACTGAAACTTGGTTTTCTCACAGAACAAGTGTCAGATTGATGCACTACCCAGAAGGGAGTGCAAGCTCCTTTCATTAGGCACTTAGACAGCAGTGCGCTAGTACTGCCATTGCTGCCTATCTGTCTTGCTCCTAAGCCATATCTTTGTAATAATGGCTGTCTACCATCTTTTTCTCCCAGAGCTTTTCTTAATTTGCAGTTGGATTGAAGAAGACGCTTAACAAAAGGCCGCCCCAACCAATAAGTTGGGTAGTCTCGTTTTCACTGTCTCTCTTTAGAGTGACAAGCTTTGCCACCTTAGGCAAGTGGGTTTGGGGTATCCACACACTAACAGATCTTATAAGACTTTAAAATTTCTAGGTTTGAAATTACACTGCACCAACTATGTCAAAAAGACCATGACTATGATGGGGAAGGGCACTAATTTTGCCACTTACCACCACCATTAAGCAACCTGGTTTTGTCTCATTTAGACACCAATTTTACTTTTAGGACTTGAATCTTTAGCTGCTAGATGGAAATCAGAGGACGGATCTGCAGGGACTAGGCCCTGCTCTGTATGCCACTAATCCAAGCCGCACTAGGGAGACTGAGAAGATCAAAACGTGTAGAAGATTAAAGAAAAGCTTCACATTTTTGCAGTAAATATTGTTTATTCAAGATTCCCAGTAAGTCTATACAACGAGGTACTTGCAGGAAAAGAAGCAGACTGCCCCTAAGTCTACTGCAAATCCAATTGATGAGGTGCCTAACAAGGAAGCAAGTGTATGTAATTACAGAGAATCTAAAAAACTGATCTGAATTCGAAGCAGATCATGTAGGTCCCAGTCTATGCCAACCTCAGACAAGTTCATCATGAAGGAGATGAATTTTAGGTTTAATTTACCTCTGGGAGGACCAGTGTACCTTTTAAAGGAAAAAGTTTTGGATTCGTGAAAGTCCCAAAAGATATGCCTCCAAGCTTTGAACCTGAGAAAAGAAAAGGTAAAGAGAAGAAAATAAATAGCCCAATGCGAACTTTCAAAAGGATTCTGATAAACGGAGAATTCATGGGAAACAACAACGTACTGCAAATCAGAATTGCAATTGTTTTTAAAAGAATCTTTGAAACTGTAGTAATTTCATGGGAAACAACAACGTACTGCAAATCAGAATTGCAATTTTTTTTAAAAGAATCTTTGAAACTGTAGTAGTTTCTTTTCCACTTTTCTTTCAAGAAGAAAGATAGCACGATTCCTTTGTACTGCTTAACGATGTAAACTAATCGGACTTGTTGGATTGTGGGCATTTAAACATTGAAAGATTCAAAGTATTGTCTATAAATTAGTTATTCTAGGTGCATCCACCCACTAGTCATTTAGACGTTATTTTTCATACGTGACAAGTTCTTTTGTTTATTTAACCATATAGACAGACAGGCCTATCTCTTATTTGCCAAAAATATTCCCCTTTATGTACATACAAAGATGATGATCCTTTAATTTATACTTCACAATCGAAAAGCTTACATATAGGTACCCCCGTGGCCTAAGTTCCTGGCAGCTCTGTCTCTGCATATTGGTATGATCTACGCGCCTTCTTTTTCCAAAGAAAACACAGGCATATGATCCTAACACGTTAGCGAAAATTCAATGGTCCAAAATGTAACAATCACTTTATATATATATATATATATATATATCATCGATCTCTAGTTACCTCTCAACCTTTGGGATTGACCATAATAGAGAAACTTAGCTATGATTTTTATCACAATATCAATGTCACACTTCTCCAACAATATATATATATATATATATATATATATATATATATATATATATATATATATATATATATATATATATATATATATATATATATATATATATATATATATATATATATATATATAGCATCGATCTCTAGTTACCTCTCAACCTTTGGGATTGACCATAATAGAGAAACTTAGCTATGATTTTTATCACAATATCAATGTCACACTTCTCCAACAAACGGCTTTTCTTCCTTCGACTTGGATAAAGTTCCATGGCTGCCAGAAGCCTGCAGATAGCCATCTGTTTTTCATGTCCACCAGAAATTACTTATGCATATATATTTTGGAGTAAGTACCTCAATCAATTAGGTAGACCATGATACGTCTGTATGGGCATATAAGATGCACAGAACTGCATGCAGAGATGAAGATCCGGCTCGGATGACGAGTGAGTCGATGTTCGACGGCAAATGTGGGAAGGATTGTGTCGTGGAGCAACGATTCTTGATGACTGGCCGAAGAACGGAGCGACGGCGACTAGAGAAAAGAGAAATGCTGGAGAACGAAACGAGTGAAAAACTGGGGAAGTCCGGAGAACAGAGAAATGAGTTTCACGGAAAAGGAGCTCGCTAAGGATTTTGGCATTTCAGAACAGATAGATTGGATCAGCTATTACAGACCAAGATTATCTTATCCTTGACTAAATCGTGCCCAAGTTGTTGAATTGAGAATGGTAGAACATTTTGATCAAGTCCACATATGACATACGCTGCTCGATTCTAGGCTGAAAGTAATGTGGTCAAAAAAATAACTAACCACCATTCTGAATGTATCCAATTTCTATTGTTCTGATGATATGATTCTTCATATTGTTGAAGCCATGTGATCTAAACTTGCTGCATTCAAGACGTATATTGCAGCTAGACGTAATCTTATATCATTGATGGAGACTCATGGTCTTTTGCTGATTCAAGAGTCTCAGAACACATGTGGAATCAAGTGATGAAATTGTGAATGACAATTAACTATGTGATAAATCTGCTAATAATGAGTACAGTGGAATCTCAAAACTGTGTTGTTTACTAATACTATGATAAGCCAAACATTCACATATTTGGATCCAAATTCAGATTTGAATATGAACAAAGAAAAGTCATGACCGAATTTGAAATTCGGTTTCACAACTCGAGTCTGTTTTTTCCATTCATATCTGAATCCAAATCCAAATTTTGAATCGAATTTTCAAAATGTAAGATTATTAAATATAAGATATTTATTAAAACTAAATCTGGTCCAAATCCAAATTTGATCAGATATTTATGTATATTTGAATATGAATCCAATTAGATAATTTCTTAAATATGATTTCGATCTGATTACTTAATCAGATATTGATTTGTTTTCGTCATCTACTTTTTCAGTAAGGTTTAGTCGGATATCTAATTATTGACATCCCTACTAATGCTGAAACATCTATCAGGGACAGGATTTCTCTTCTAATGCTGGGATTTACCAAGAACTCGTCTCCTTCTCGTGCCTACCATATAACAACACCAACCATGGAAGATTCTGATTGTCGAGCAATGCAGCATATTTTCAACAATCTCAGTTCCCACAGCATTCACACTCTGTATGTAGGCAAGGAAACTGTTCGTGTCAATAATGGTTCAAATTTTGCAAATTTGTAGCATTGGTTGTTCTTATTTGATTTCAACTAATGTCAAATTTCTACTGAAGGTACTTTTATGCACCTGAAATCACAAAGAGCTTGTACGTTATCCACAAGCTCACTAATGACAATCAAGTTACCATGGAATTTCAGCTCAATGTTTGTATTGTGAAGGGTCTCGCAATAATGAAAAAGTTTTATGTATTGAGCAAGCCATAATCGTAGGTATAAGTTCGAGTTGGACAATAAGGACACTGAAGACAAGGTTGTTCATGCTAGAGAATGAAATGTTGGCTTCGATCCCTTGGTTATCCAGCGTTAAAAATGATTTCTCAAGTTGTGAACAATTTTAGTTTACTTTATTATTGGAATATCAAAAAACCATTTTGTGAAGGGAAGCTCTGCTCATCTTGATCTTATTTTCTCAAAATGCTCAAGGCCCAATAACCAACAAACATTGACACCATACATACTTTATTAAATTTTCCCCAAATATACTTGTGATATATGTTCTTGCTCACAAGTATGATGTGGCAAAGCTTTCAAAAATTTCAAATCAAACTTTGAAACTACTTTTGAGAGGAAAATCAAGTATATTCGATCATATTTTGTTTTGATACTAATGGCAATCCGTGATAGAAGTTCACCTCCAGACACCTTTTAACAGGATGGGATTGTTGGAAGAAAACACCAAAATATAGCGAAATATATGTCTTTGCTTACGAGTCAAAGCACATATATATGCCTAAGTGATATTAGCCCTTTATGTTTGTCCATTGTTGAATTTCTTGCAATTGTCTGCCATCTTATATGTCTGGGCAGAAAAAATCTGTTGAAAAATTGTTTAGAAACTCACTAGATTACAAGCTACAAGATTTGTTCGGAAGTGCTCGTTAAACATATATGAAAGCTTATCGTAAAGACAAACTTGATCTTCATGTTTTTCTTGGATACAATGGCAGACACAAAAGGCTACTTTTGCTTTAAATAAGATTATGGTAATTCGCCATGTTAATGAACACTCGTTTCCGTTCTCCCATTCTAGACCTTTACCTAAATCTGATCCAATGTCCTCTACGGTATCATTCCATGCTTGATCTCCCCTTCACTTCATCCAGCACCCTTTCTCCATGGCTAAAGTTGCTTCTTACCCTCTTCCACATCTGACCCACTACCCACCAACACCTGCTTCTCCACTGCAAATTGTGCCGAGCCAGTGTCTAGCTTGCAATCATCTGGCCCCTGCTCATCTATGACCAAGTGTAAAATGAGTGGCCTGCGCGTTCCCAAAGCTTTCTCCTTAACCTTTCATCCAACACCTACAATTCTCATCGCCTGACACTTGAACTTCCAAGGATTGAGGTCTTATAAACAAGTATGGCAAAATATTCACCGGGTTGCTACTGTCAATCGGTTGAGCGGTAGGGATCCAACTGCTCGAGTGAGAGGCCGAAGTCCACCCCCTTCTTTTCCAGCTTCTGGGGTTCAGAAGTGCATCGAGACGTAGTAAATTTATAGTTACTCCCTTCAACTCAAGAGTAATGTTTGTCATCATTGAAGGTAGAAGAATAGCACCAACATGAATCAAACTGACAACCTGACTATCACCAACTGATCACCCCAACTACACAACGCCCTTCGGGGCCTATGGAGTAAGAGTCCAATGTTCTTGTGAAGACTGTACATAGACTCTTGTGCCTCGAGGTCCAAACAGCTTATTCTGAGTTCAAAAAGGATACATAAGCTAAAAGAAATGTCGGGAAGCCTCAAACAACGCTCCTCTTGTAGTAGCTTAAGGCTACACATAAGAAGCTGACATGTACTACTTTAAGTTAAGGGGGTGTTTGATGCCCATTGTAAAAAAAAATCCATGGACTTTTTACCATGTAAAAAGTTCAGGGAATAGGGTGGAAGGGAATTTTTTCCACCCCTTCCGATTTGAGGCGGAAGGCTGTGTTTGATGAATGCATAAAATATATTTCTAAAAATATTCTCAACTGTTTGACGAACATAGAAAATTTTCTGGATAAAATTCTAAAATGACTCATCCAAAACTAGACCGTTAACACACTAGAAACAAGACCGTTAACATATTACAAACGGCATTCATGCAAGTGTAGGTCACTCAAGTAACGGAAGCAGGTCCTTAACTTGATAGTGTTGCCACTTGAGATCAGAGGTGGCATCAAAGTATCAGGGATACTCCCCACCGAAAAATCATTATAATCAGAAATGAAAAAAAAAAAGGAACTTTTTATCAGGAGAGTTGTTGCAGTCATAGTCTGCAAGTGCTTGAGAAAAAACTAACCTGCATGTCTGACTCTCGTCCACTGCATCCGCCCGAATACCAATCAGTGAAGCAACCGACGAAAGATCAACACAGATGACCGTGTTTTACAAGTATGGCAGCCAACTACGGAGCATAATATGATGCTTTTCTTATGAGCATTTTCACAAACACAAGCTCTGCATCTTCCATTCTCTTGATTGAAAGATAAAGATGTAACAAGGCACTGCAAACCTAATTACAGGTCGTGGCTTCTTTCCCATCGTGGATATCTCAAATACGTTTCAGTTGGACAGAATCTAAACAGTGAAGAAAAGTAAGGAAATAATTTGTGTTGCCCAACTTGGGCCACGCAGCAATGTATTGGGTAGCGATCAGATCTCTACTCGACTAAAATATGGGTTCGCCAGGGCATTTGCCGTTGCTTTCTGTGCTTGCCTTTACATAGAATTTCTGCAGACAGAGAGAAAGAGCGAGAGAGCCTGCCGTGACCGTGAGATAGGTGTCATCAGGCGGAGAGGACAAGAGGCTGAGGCATCCGACTTTGCGGGAGACGCTACCGCTGAGGCGGAGAATGTGGCGCTCAGAAGAGTCTTTCCTGGGGGCTCAACGGTGATGGTAAGTGGGAAGGAATACGACAGGAAGGGAGACTACGCTCGAACATTAAACTTTTTTTCAAGGAAAAAAGTCGGGCCCCTTTCTTCCGTGGAACATTTGTCCAGTCTAAAATTGAGGAATTTTTAAAATTAGGACTGCACAACCAGCCTGACTGGGGCTCGGGCTCGAACTCGCTCGTTTATAAGTTCGACTTATGTATAAACGAATTTAGCTCGAGTGTAAGTGCATGCTTGAAATGTTAAACGGGTTGAGTTGGAGTTATAAGAACTTGACTTATTTAAACTGAACTCAATTTGATTGCATAATAAATATTAAATTATAATGAAAAAATAGTTAAATGAGTTAATCAAGTTAAACGAATTAACGAGTTGAAAACAAGAAAACATATTTATGCACATAAACGAGTTAATTGAGTCAAGTTTGAGCTCGATGTTGTATTGTTGAGTCGAGCTCGAGCTTGTTCTATCAAGCTCGAGCTTGTTCTATCAAATTCAAGTCGCTTTAGAGCTCAAGTAGGCTTGTCATATCAAGGCTTGCCTATTTCTGAGTACAAATATGCTATTTATCTTCTTCAAAGAGCAAACATGTGAGTGCCGAACCTAGGCCAGCACCCATGCCTTGATTAAAATTCTAGGGCAAGGTTTTATATATGAATACCTACCATAACAAATCAAAGCGACACTTGAATTTGGTCTTCTGCTATGTCAGTCATCTAGCTTCTCTTAAATTGACTTCTTGTATGTTGATGGGCTGGCCACTTCATCAAGCCCCAAGAAGCACCACATGGATCTACACCCTAGTTTGGAAGATGCATATAGATTGATTGTCGATAACACAGCTGAGCTTATATGGATTCAATTTCTATATGTACAACAAGCATTCGTCCATGATGGACCTTACTATCAATATACATAATGGTATTGATAATGGACCTTATATGCATGATAAACATTCTTAATCCTGTCATTATCTTATAGCCATTATTATCTCGTACACTGGCAGAGTGGTATGAAATATTGATAGGTCCAAAATAAGTATGAGATTATATATATATGCATTAACAACAAAAATAACAAAAATATAAGATAATGACAACACGAAAACAAACACTTTTTTACCGCTCAAAGAAATAATTATTAACCAGTTATACAAATTTAAACTTTATTGAATCTCAAAACCTTTACTTTTTCTGTTTTTTTTCTCTATTTTTCAAGGGCATTTTTTCGTCAATATAGACTCACAAAAAGTTCGTACACGTACTGCTTCCACTTTGCTACCTGAATAGGTTAAACTTTTGCTAATGTTTACCCGAATGGATTGAACTTTTGCTCAATGCATACGGATCAGCCAATTTATTAGTGTATATAAAAAGCGTAAGCCGGTTAATTAAACTTACTACTGCGATTTGAAGATAATCCTCAAACATTTTTATAGAAACACACTTTAATTCCACAAGTCACCAAGGCACAGAACTGAAATGCTTGATCTCATATTTTACTGACAAAGAAGAGCAGGTCGTCCTGTGTTGAGAGCGAGACAGAAACATATGCTTCATATTCGGAGGAACTAAGTTGGAAATGTGTTTTTACTGAGTGTTGCAGACCCGAGTATAACAAGGACCGGAAAAAGAAAACGAGGAAAAAAGATCAAACGGCATGTGCATAAGCCAACGAAAGTTTCCAAAACGGTTTCTTTATGTATGGCATTATAATACCACCAAAGACCATTACTACACTTCTCCTCCTGCAACTCCCACAACATCTCGAAGAGAAACACAGGAAGAACATTTAAAAGGAAAACCCTGACTCCCAGAAGGGAAGAGGAAAAAGAATCCGCTTTCTACAGACCTAAGCTTACAAGAACCTATCAGGAGGAAGCCCCAGAACCCTCGAGCCCGATCTATCTATCTCTATCCATCTAGCTAGCTATATCAAGAAGGAACTGACCCCGTCTTTGAAGAGAAAGAAACTTCCACAGTAGCGGATTGAAAAGGCTTCTGGGTCAGCGTCTTCTGCACCTTTATCTGAGCTTTGTTCGCACCCTGGCATGGCACCTTCACCCCCCTTATCAACTGTCATGCGATACGAACAAGCATAGTTTCAAAAAAATATCCAGAGCGAGAGAGAGAGAGAGAGAGAGAGAGAGTACATATTTGCCACTTTTGACATCGGAGTAAATGACAATGAAGTCCCCTTCCTGCAAGCCGTTTGATCTCACGAAATCACCTGCACCAACGTCGAAAGGGAAAAAGAGAAAATCAGAAACAGTAAACATGGACAGGAATTGATGAAAAGCTTATCAGAAGCTAGATGACACGCGTAAGCCATGCATGTGTCATGTCGCTCATCACCGCTACCTGTATTCTCGAGGAGATACATCCTACTTTTGTTGTTGGGCCAGAATCTGCACACGTTTATGTGATCATTAATTGAAAACGAAGAAGGAAAAAGCAACTTGAATAATCCTTTCTTTTAAAGTGATTGGAAATTAAGTATTATTTCATAGAAAAAACATAAAAGCAAAAAGTAGCAACGATCTTAAGCTTGATCACAACGACTCAGCATTGAAGTTATAACTTAATTAACTGGAAAGACGATGGCTTAAATCATTAATGTTGCACAACGAAAAGTAGAGATGCATACCTGTAACGCATGTTCCATACGTGTGAAGTCCCGATGTCCTCCATGGCTATGGAAATGCCATCCCGGGCTTCAAGTTCAGGAAGATGCGCCTCTGCCTCCTTCTGGTCATACACAATATTGAATAAGCTCCTGAATTCCGCTTTCCTCATAATATCATGTGAAAAGGATAAAATGAAGATTCGAGCTTACTTTGGGGAGTACAATCCTACCCAAGTTGCCCACGTCGCTTTGCTTCAACACCTTTTGGAGAAGAAATCTCAAGTTCTTCTCGCTCTTCAATCCCTGTAACCATGACATTAAATGTCTCCTGATATTTCGTTTGCATGGGAACGCTGGAATTGTTTTATTAACTGCACCCCCCTTAGCCCACCAACAAATTTTGGCATCCAAGGTATGGAGCTATAAACCTGAACTTTGAAGTTTGAACCACATCATACACAATTCATGATCATGGTATTATTATTTTTAATGAAAATGGAAAATGTATGCACAAATATATGGTTGGGCAGGATTGGTAACTTAGATTTTTTCAGAAAATTGTTTCGAATAAGGTCATATAACATATTTGCATCAATCAAACAGTTAGTCATTACACCTTTTGTTTTAAAAGAGAGTTACAAATTAAGGTAGATAATTTGAGTATGCAACAACAAGGAAGTTCATCATAGAAATAGAAGAAATAACAGACCATGGAAACAAAAAAGGAGCCCCAAAGGAATTAGTAAGTCCGATGCTTTAAACATCATCCATATGTTTGACAATATTTTATATCTGATCATTTCTTAGCCAACATAAAGTCCTCGTAAGTCATGATGCAACATGGAACCGAACGATCACATATAGTAAGGTCTCCATAAGGAGCATGCAAGATGGGTTCTTACCTGCCGCCTGTCCACATGCGCCGGCCGGTGAAACTCCTGCTGGCATTCCGGTGAAGGATTGGCCGGTGAAGAAGAAGACCAAACCATGCAATTAGATCGGTCCTTTAGGTTGCCATTGATGCTGTGATTCTCCATTACCACCGTCTTATCAGCAACATTACTGTGCCTGTGGTGGAAAAGAAATCGTCGTTGGCGAGCCATCCGCTTCTTCCTCGCCTCCTTCGTCGCCGATTTCGACATGCAATCCGTTTGCTGCACCATGGAGTTGTAATTGGTGCTGTTGAAAGATCCGGGAGGGAAACTCATCAATGAAGCATCATCTGGGTAGAACTGATGGGGCTGAGCCCATGATCCTGCGTCAACAAGATTATCACAAGGGGCTGGAGGAGAAGCAGCCAGTGGGAATGCTTGAATGGGATCACCAGGCAATCCATATCCCATTTCCACGCTAGGGTAACCTACAACTGTAGGGAAGGAAGCCATGCAGGGATCATAAACAGGTGCTTGTCGAAAGGGGGTAGCAGCAGTAGGCAGACACCATGAATTGGTGTTAGGCAAACCAAAACCCTGCTGCTGCTGCTGCTGCTGTTGATAATAACAAGGCATGTGAGAGATGTCATCGCAAGAAGGTAAGTATTGTTTCTGCTTCTTTTGCAGGTGGTGGTTTTGCACCCAAGTAAGAATGAGCTTTAGCAATTGCAGCATCCCATTCTTCCCTCCCCCTAAGCGCTTGACAGCACTCTCTATGGTGGATTTTTTCAGCCTTATGCTCCTCAAATCTTCCGGAGAAATGGATTCCTTGTTTGATCTCAACCAGTCAAAGAACACTTGGGCTAATTCCTGAGACGAGAAGCTGTCGTTCTCTTGGCCCTCATGCTGGCCGTCATAAATGGTCGGTGGGCTCCCAACGAAGCAGTTTTCTTCCTCTTGAGAGCTGTTGGGGTTAACGTCAGTTTGGAACATGGAAGCGTCCCAGCTGATATCAACCGTGTCCAGTATGCCCATCTCTCCAAATCCATCAAGAACAGTATCCATCCGTTCTTCCTTTGGCACCGCCAGCATAGGCGACAAACATCCGGCGGCGGTTGTTGCCGTCGACTGCGCCGCCAGGCAATTCGCCGCCAAAGAATCCGCCGGGTCACCACTTTGCCTAACAGAACTGTCATTCTCTTCTTTCTTGGCAATACTCCATGGAGAGGATGAACAGGAGGAACTACATGCAGATGATGAAGACGACGACGATGACAAGGACGATGACGATTGTGATGATGACCGCATGGTGGGGAACTCGGCAATGGAAGGGAGGACATCGTCGAATATGCTTGACGCATCAACTGCACCGAGCAAGTCTGTGTCTATGGGATCACAATCAACCGGCCATCCGTTCACCATCTCCTCATTTGGGGGGTTGACAATATTCTTGTCGTCCTCTCTGTGATCCATCTCCACTTGGGTGTTGCTGCCATTGTTATTACTGTTATCTCCTTCCTGTTTCTGTGGATCCGTCATCTTTCTTGTTATGGCCGGTCCAAACGGATGCTGACTCGCTCCAACTAGTAAAAGAACCCTAGTCTCACGCTTGCCCTTAAAAATCTTATCCTTCCTTCCTCCCTTCCTTGCCTGCCTCCCTCCTTCCTTGAAAAAGACCCGTCTCCTCCCTCCTAAAGACAACCACTTTGAGCTTCCTCCTGTTTCGGCACAGATACTACCGAGAGAGGAAAAAAGAAAGACCACACAGAAAAAGAGTCATGCTCAAACCCACTTCAGAGATGCAGAAATCAAAAAGCCTTCTCTCATTTACACAGTCAACCCCCAAAAACATGAATTAAAAACAAAAGAGGGGAAAAAACAATATGCCAACGAGACCCTAGACTATGTGAGTACACTGACTGCATATGTTTCTTCGAGGACTGCAACTATGAACAGCAAATTAAATGAGTGAATACAACTCTAACGGGGCTTCCTCACCTTATTCCTACTCAAAGTTTGAGAAACTCTTTAAGGGAAAGATTTTCCAAAACTCTCCTTACATTTTCCTTCCTCTTGTCTCCAAATAAAGGAAGAAGATGACCAACCATTAACCGTCGCTTTTGTTTCTCTTCTCACAGTGAAACCACAGGAAGTAAACCTCCCCCTACCATGAAGCAACTCCAAGATGAGCCAAAATCCACTAGTATCTCACAACACACTTTCATATGAAGGAAAATGACGGTTGTGCAACAATGGCTTCTCACTTATATAACCACAAGAACAGTTGTGCCAAAAAGATTAATTAATTCGCCAACTAAACAATCACTAAAAGGTTAATAGAATATCTCATGCATTCCATACCTTCCTGTCTCTATCTCTACCTTCGTACATTCTACACCATCCTCACCCAAACTTATCATTCAACTCTCTAGCACCTTCGAAAAACAATACTTCTTCTTGCACCTTTCCTTCTTCCAACATTTTGACCTTTCGATAACAATCTAGAACTGTGCAGAAGACTCCTCCTGGTTCTTCTCTCTCATTCTCTCTCTAACCCTTTTTAGTCCTTGGAAGGCGAGCGAGCGACGAGAGGCCATACGTATGGAAGTGAATGGTGACACAGTCGGTTGCCTTTACCATTCATTCCGCTTCTCTCCCTCTCTCCTCTCTTTGCTTCAACCCCATTCTTTTTCTTTCCCCCTCCTTTAGCGCATAAGACTTTGTCATGATTCGACTTCCAAACGGCGGTGCCCCTAATAAAATGCTACGTGTCTTGCGCACCCCACTGTTCTCTCTCCCTCTCGGCGATACCACGATTTATTTTCTCCACCACGATCAGAGCAGTTAAACGTACTTAATGCTCAGAGAGTTATTTTTCTCAACTAAGTAATCGAAGTGCCTCTTTAACGAAGAAAGTTCCAGTTTAGATGAACATGATGGTACTTCTATATATAGTTCAATGTGTGACGCCAATCATATGTCATCTTTCCTCACCTGGTTGATGTGAAAACGTTAATTTATTGCACCAACGAAGTGCAGAGTTATGTTCGACGTTTAGAATCATATAGAAATGTTCAAAATTTCAAATAGTAGAAAGCGTCAGGTCATTGTCGTCGGAGACTTGAAGTAGAGCCTACTTGTCCCCATTGTTTAGCGTTGCCAAATGCCTCAGGGAATCTCTCTTGTGTTGTAGGTAAGGACTGCAGCTCGTCGAAGGGAAAAAAGAAAAAAGCAAGAACTTTTACAGAAGCTCAGAAAACATGAATCACCGGTGGTGTTGTTTAGCTTGGTTTGCTGCGCCAGGTGTGTCGAGTTTTAGGAAAACTGCCCTCGCAGATCTGTCCTCCTGTTACGGTGGAAAACGCCAAGGTAAAAATAGAAATTTGTTACTTGTTCAGGTAATCTTGAGGCAGGGGTAATGGAAGAGTCTTCTTGCCTCATTCCGGCTGGACAGCAGAAATGAACCTCTCGCTAACATGAAAGTATCTGCAGAAGTACTCCTTAGAAAGGGTTTTGGCTATGCAAATTAATGGTATCAACAAGAGATAAGAGAAAATTTAATTTAAGAAGTCTCCCAACTTTTGGGGAAACAGTAAATCAATGTTCAACTTTTATAAGTTAAAGAAAATACACTTCACTTGGAAGAAAAATTCTCGAGGAGCCTCTTATTGACAGAAAATGTATATTATTTTTTTATATAAATTGACAAAATTCCTTGGATAGACAACCATTTCAATCAATTCCATTGGCCACTTAAAGACAATATTTTTCTCTCTAGAAATTAAGGGTATTTGTTATTTTATATAAAAATAATATTTTTTTTCAATAATCAGCTTTTCGAATTTTTTTTTTATAAATTCTGCACCTATATCTTAATTTTCAAAAGTACTTGAGTCAAAATTTGTTATAATCTGTTCGAGCTTCAGGCATCTTTTTGTATTTTTTCTAACTTAACTTATCCGCCGGAATACAATTTAAGGTATCCGCATTTATTTCATTGTCTAATCTTCCAGTGCTTAAGCAGCAGAAATTAAGTTCCATAAGGGCTCTTATTTTCCAACCATGTACCAGATCTGACGATCAAATTAACCTCTAAAAACTGGCCGGTTTCCATCCTTTGGACATCCTCATCTTCCATTCTTGAACACTTCTGCAATTCATGAGATGCCCGAATATATAAGAACTGGTGTAGAGTCAGCCCAGTATAACAGGTGATGCTATTCATGTTTTCTTTGAGTACTATGCATTTTCAAGTCAAAATAACACAAGCTATAATAGTTTACTAGTATTGATAGACATTTTCCTTCGTTTGTATTTCTTCTGTGCATCTTTTTGTGGCAAACTCATAGAAATTGCAATTAGACTCTTGTTTTAGAATAGGGAAAATTAGACTTTGAGAGGAGACATCGCATGTTTTTATTGATTTAGGGTACCTTTAGTGAAAATGCTCACCGTACTGTATATATATATATATACATATATATATATATCTGTCTGTGTATTCACACTCAGATTACTTTTCTTTGTGCAGTTTTTGAGGATCCGTTTGGATAGCCGGAACTTTACTATAGAAGTGAAACAGAAGTTCAAATTCTGTGGAAAGTTTCATCATAAAACAAATGCAGAACAAAACACCCGACACTTTCCTTGTAGATGTGGAACATTACTTCCAGCAATAAAGTTCCACTCAAACAGGTAGAACTTTATTTCAGAGCATTTTTTTTTAACTGTTGAAGCGCTTCCATCTTTTTAATTTATTGTTGTTGAATTATTGTTAGAAGCAGATATTTAAGTTCCATGCGCAATCAAACATGTACTTGTAAGATACTCAGAACAAAAACTTTAAGAAATCAAACAAATGGGGGTACATGAAAGTTGGAACAAAAAGTCCACCAAAGGTACCTGATACTAAATACCCAGCATTCTGATAAGCTGGTATTCAAACCTTACCTAAGTGTAACTTGCAATGACTTCTGGCAGCAAAAGCAATAGTATTTAGGGTCTTCATAAGTGCAAGCAGTGCGAGGATATAACGACCTCAAGAATTTGTGTATCTTTAGGCAGGTAGGAAATTTGATTTTGAAAACCTCCATTTTTAAACAGTTTGATGTGCGTATAACCAGTTTCGGTGATTTGGTGCATGAATAGCTCTGCTCCTTTGCCACCACATGTTTGTGCTTAGAGGTGTGTGTATCACCGGTTTCGGTGATTCGGTGCATGACTAACTCGGATCCTTTGCCGCTACATGTTTAAGCTTTAGAGGTGAGCGTATAACCAGTTTCGGTGATTTGGTGCATGAGTAGCTCTGCTCCTTTGCCGCCACATGTTTGTGCTTAGAGGTGTGCATATAACCAGTTTCGGTGATTTGGTGCATGACTAACTCGGATCCTTTGCCGCTACATGTTTGTTCTTTAGAGGTGTGTGCGTATAACCAGTTTCGGTGATTTGGTGCGTGACTAGCTCTGCTCCTTTGCCGCCACATGTTTGTGCATAGAGGTGTGCGTATAACCAGTTTCGGTGATTTGGTGCATGACTAACTCAGATCCTTTGCCGCTACATGTTTGTTCTTTAGAGGTGTGTGCGTATAACCGGTTTCGGTGATTTGGTGTGTGACTAGCTCTGCTCCTTTGCCACCACATGTTTGTGCTTAGAGGTGTGCATATAACCAGTTTCGGTGATTTGGTGCATGACTAACTCGGATCCTTTGCCGCTACATGTTTGTGCTTTAGAGGTGTGCGTATAACCAGTTTCGTTGATTTGGTGCATGACTAACTCTGCTCCTTTGCCGTTACATGCTTGTGCTTAGAGGTGTGAGTATAACCCAGTTTCAGTGATTTAGTGCAAGACTGGATCTGCTCCTTTGCCGCTACATGTTTGTGCTCGAACATGCCCATGTGCTTTTATGTAGGTTCCACAGGCTGGCTGGAACCTACATGAGCCGAACACACATCAGATATGCATTTTGCAAAATCGGCGGTCAATCTTATTTTCCATATATAAATGTGTTGAATAAGAATCCGAACCAGAGTGAGTTGCGTACACCAGAGTGGTGCATGTAACATTAATGCACCTATGAAAAAAAGAAGGTGGAAGTTAGAACACTTTAGGAAATTTTCAAAAAGAAATGTCATTTAACTGCAAAAGTTAGGATAACTCCGAAGAGTTTTTTGAACTTTTAATTTTTTCACACTTCCCTTTTGTCTTTATCAAAAAAGGTTTTCTTGTTTATGATCAAGGGCATTCTGGTCATTATATAGGGTGGTGCACCAAGTTGCACACAACAGCACGACAGGGGTGGAGGTATTTTTTATTTTTATTTATTTTTATCTTTTTTATCCTTTTTAAAAAGTTTTTTTTTTTAATTTTAATGAAGGTGTTTTGGTCATTGCACATCCATATACACAATTTCTGGCAGGCAATAATAAGCTTTTATGTAAATTCTTGGCTCAGGTTGCATGCCGATTGTTCTTGGCTTACCTAATAGCATCGTCAGAAAGAACCCATCTTTGAACTCTATCTTGTTACATTCACCTAGAGTGTTGTTAGTTACAACTTCTGAAATGTCAACAAGCATTTTAGGAAATCATATCATATCCGGATGGAATATTACGGCCACTATCAGTTAACATTTTTTCTCAAATGCTCCGCTTGTATGACACATAGAAGCAATTAAGCAAAGTACAACATTCAACGGAAAATAATAAATCTTACATTGCCATTTGCATTTTGCAGTTTCAGAAAAGTGGCGAGTTCATAAATTGGGGAGACTGATGGAGCCGTAATTATATATATATATATATATATATATATATATAATTGAATCTAGACCACCCAATTCAAGCAGGGACACACGTTCCATACTTTCTACCCGAAAGTTAAGACTATTTAAATTGGCATTCTGCCTTCTAGCTTCATCTGTCTCCACCATTGCCACTCTCACTACTGCTCAAACCAAGAACAGCAGAACAGGCAGCGGGCCAGTGGCGACGGCGACGGTGAGGTGATGCGGCAACCGGCGAGCACAAAGGCAACATACTAATCAGCTCAAATTTGGGTTTAGGGAGCATACCAGGCAACTTAAATCCAAATACATGCTGGTTAATTTTAGTGAAACACCCTGCCTATATTTAAAAATTATGTTTTTCTCGTCACTTAATATATTATTGCATATATACTAAGAACTCATTTAGTCTATTTGACAAGATCATATTTAAAAATAAAATGGGCTTTTTTTTTCTTTATTGACAACCCTAGGTTAGCCTCATTAATTTTCATTTCTTGGTTGGAGGCATATGAAACTATGAAAAAGAGATATGAATTTGGAAAACTAATTAAAGGAGGTATTGTTCTATCTTGTTGTTTATTGAAAAACAGGAGGGAGTCCTTGTGGATATAGACTGCAGCCACCCAATTAACCTGTTAGAACTAATGGAATCTATTGAATATAGAAAATAAGGTGGAGATTGTTACCAAAAAGACTATGAAAGCTCACCATACCGTCCATGGCGGTTTGTGAAGTCAAGTCCATCTGTCAGCATGCAATGGACACCCACCTGAAAATAACAAGACAAGCGATCTATGTACCATAAAATTGGAGAATCAATAAAGATGGGAGGGAAGCTCATCGTAAGGGATACGGTTGTATATATTGACTTCAACGGGTTCTCCAAGTCCTTCAAATGACGACGGAATTTATTATTGCTCTCTCTCTCTCTACATATATATATATATATATATATACATACATGAATGTGGTGTTTAGTATAAGTCACAAGCACAGGAACTCATATGTTTACTTGAGCAATCGTACGTATATGAGCAGAGACAAAGCAACTTCATTCTCAGAATACTTTCTAATAAAGCTGATACAGGAAACAGTCTTCCCTAGCTCCAGCAGGTTGCATTGATGTTACCCATTTTCCTGTAGGTAATTAACATGTGATACAAATTGCAGTGATATGAAAGTTATTGTCCAAAATAAATATATTATTGTCCAAAATAAATATATTAGTGTCCAAAATAAATTAAGAGGCATCACAAACACTGCCAAACTAGATTAAATCCCAGTTGAATGAAATTCGCTGGAAGGATTAGTCTCCAAACAAGGGATTGGTTTGTCGCTAAATACTTTTCAGTCTTTACCCAACACGTAATTATTTGGTTTCATCTATTTGCTTAAATATATATTAGTGTCCCTCAATTGTTTATTATGTTACATCCTTCAGTTTCCCACCATCTCGCATAAGACCGAAGCCTTGACCCAACCCTTCATCCCCCCTTTAGGTACAAGGTTTATTTTTGGTGCCTTGAGGTGCATCCCCCACTGTGCATCAACTTGCGCATTAGTGTGTCACTTCTCTTTTTGTAGTATAGAGAAAAAAGAATGGAAATAAATGTCTTTCTTGTATTTGGATGACTAATTAATAAGGAAGGAAAAGAAAGGAGAGCTAAGAATTTGTGTTTGGGGTGAAGGAAACAGTTTTTTGATGTAATTTTAATCCCTCTATAGAGGTGAACAATGAGTCGAGCTCAACTCGTGAATGAGTTCGAGCTTAGTTATTTGCTTAACTAGTCGAGCTTGAGTTCATGAGTTGACTCGTTTAAATAATCGAGTCGAGTTCGAGTTCAAACTATTAAAGCTCGACTAAGCTCGACTTCGCTCGAAAATGATGTGTAGCAATTTTTTAAATATCCAACTCGTTTTAATTAAAAAACCGGTATATTGACGCTAATTAATTATGTAAGTTTTTACAAAAACTCCTTCAAGTTTGTGGAGCCTCAATTGAGTCGAACTAGATTTATGGCAAAGTAATAGTCCATATATTCAAACGAGTTTGTCGAGCCTTAATTAAGTCGAGCTCAAGCTCAATACGTAAATGTCGAGTCACGTTCGAGCTATTATCGAGATGGAGCCGAGTTTGAGCTCGAGGTTTCTTTAGATATGCTGAGTTCAAGCTGACTGAACTCAGACTTGACTTGGCTCGTGTTCACTCCTACACGTCAACACTATTGAAATAACCTGTCATTTTCTTTTACAAGGATAGATGTAGAAAATAACGCGCAGATTATTATGAAAGGGCTTTTGAAAGACCCGCCTTGCCAATTCTTTGTGGTTCTTCTTGACAAAATTGAAGACAAACGACAGGTCATTTTAGAAGGAAGAGCAATGTTGTAGTCTATAGATCAATTTCTTGATTTATTTGTTGGTATGTAGGATATGGCATGGAAGTCAGGCTAAATTGATGCGACAAAGCCGTAGAATCGGGGGCAAGAATCCACCTCCAAAATACATATCAAGTGAATTGATAGGTTGAAGTTAATGTATAGACTGATGTTGATGTTCAGTTCCTTTGATTAATGGAACCTAGGCATGTTAATATATCTGATTTGGATTCGATATTCGACTGAACCATGCCCAAAAACACCAACACGAAAAAAAAAAAAAATTATATCCAATTAGAAAATCGGATCGGATTTTGGATTTAAGAAATGACGTGAGATTGGAGTTGGATATACATAAATATCCAATCAGATTCAGATCAGATTTGTTTTCAAAATAAATATTATATATTCAATACTCTTACATTTTAAAAATCAGCCAATGTCAGTTTAAAATTTTGATTCGGATTTGGAGATGCATGTGAAAATCGGATTCTAAACGGATTTAGATTGTCAAATCAGATTTCAGATTCTGATTGGAATATGACTTTTCTTTGTTAGTATTAGATTCCAAATATGTGAACATCCAAAAAAGCAGATATAGTTAAGGTGTATCCGATTTAAATACAATATGCTGACATTCTAAATTGAACCCAACTATAGGGGATACCGCCCGCTTATATCTTGTTTTTCATATTCTAATTTTCCTTTATTTCATAAACTAAATTATATGAGCTATTAGTGCACTTCAATATCAAGTTTCTTAGCTAGTTAGGCAGGAGAGAATAAATACAGGATATATATGCATGGATGCAGACAAATTTCATGAATTATGAGACATGAAAGTAACCACTCAAAGGCATCCAATATGCATGGTTTTGGGCAAAAATAGCATTGAATTTTATTATATTAAGAGATTTTTTTTTGTCCTTTTCAAATGCTTCAAATATGTTCTCTATTTTTCTTTATCGTGGACAAATTAATGAATGCATGGGTTATCAACAATTAAAGTGATGAGTAAACAATCTTGTTAAATCCCGTCGAAGGCGCAGTTCCCCGATCTTCATTCTAAAAATAAATTAATGAGAAAATCAATAAAGAAGCATAACTATTTGTGAAATGTTATTATGAATAATGCAGTGTGAAACATATTTTAACAAGTTAACCAAATCTACTTTTGGCTTCTCTCTTTTTTTGTAGCAGATTTGGATTATGCCTAATAACTTACTATTCCTTGAGCATTTATATGATGTTCAGGTTATGCTTTTCTAGGCTGAGATTACTGCCTAAAACCATTCTAGCCTCCTGATCTTGTTGATAGTGTCAGGCAACTTTGTTCTCTCTAACCCGTTCTATGTTTCCTGTATTTATTATTAGTCTTTGGATGCCTCTTGTTTAATTGAATTCTCTCTCTCTCTCTCTCTCTCTCTCTCTCCATATATATATATATATATATATATATATATATATATATATATATATATATATATATATGTGTGTGTGTGTGTGTGTGTGTGTGTGTGTGTGTGTGTGTGTGTTGAAAGCTACAAATCTCAAAGAAAAATTATACCGTAATCTGCAGTTTGAGTCCAAGATCCATGATGATATGAGATCACCATGGCAGATATCAGATCTGCAGCCATGGCACATGAGTGCGGGTGCCGGTGCGGCGTATTCCAAAAAAATTGGGTGTGAGGGTGCGACGAGGGTGTATATCGATAATATATTTATTTTTTATATATAAATATTTGTATTCATAATATACATATAATTTTAGTTTGTTTCTTAACTTAATCTGTCCTTTCTTTTTACTTTTGTTACCATACATAGAAAAAGAAAGAGAAGGGAGAAGAAGAAAAGAATGAAAAATATTTTGAACTTGCATAAGAAAGAACGCGGTTGGGGTGCATGTAGAAGCTGCATCTGTATCAGCACCAGCACCAGCATTGTGTCGACACGGGTGCAACCATTTTTTTGAAGAGTTTGTGTGACATAGATCTGCAATTTTTCTTTTTATTTATGTTTTGGCTAAGGGGCAGTTTGAGTCGCTAATCCCGCTCTGATGCAAGCATAGCATGTGATTGAAACCAGGTCTAGCTTCACTGTTATAAGATTTTTACAGGCCCGGTGTGGATACACCAGCCACACTATCGCACCCCTACTGATTGAACAGCTTTCATATATTTAAAGAGAATGCTCTTCTGGTTGCTTGATATTTTGGATATATAAGAAACTCATGCCTTGTTCAACAGGATGATGTATAAAGAGAGAACCTCTGTTATTTTTTTTTTCTCTACTAATTGCAATCCAAGGTCAATCATATCTCCCATTTACATTGTCTAGATGGAGGGACATAGAAGGAACAGTGTGTGCATTGATCAAATATCGGAAAAGACGGATGAATTTGAAGAACCTGAAATTAAGACTAAGTCAAGTTTTAACTATGAAGGTAGACAGAGAATGGATCATCTCTTCTGCTGCTCTAGCTTTCCAAACTTACATTGTGGAAATTAAGCAACATCTTTCGTATTCATCATTTTGAAGAATGAGAGCGAGACTAGTTATCGCGGATGTAGACCACAACTATAACCACATCAACACTAATGGAGTGATCTGTCATTTCTTTTACAAGGATAGATGTAGAAAATAAGCTCGAAATTATTATGAATGGGCTATTGAAAGGCCTGCCTTGCCAATTCTTTGTGGTTCTTCTTCACAAAATTTAGGAGACAAAAGACGGGTCATTTTAGAAGGAAGAGCGACCTTGTAGTCTATAGATTGTTTTCTTCATTTATTTGATGCGACAAGCTGGGTGCCCAATGTTGTGAAAAGTCGATATATGATAAGAATATATATATATATATATATTTTTAAATAATATATCGGCCTTCATTGGCCACTATCCATATCAAGTTTTTAAAAGGCATGACAAGAATTTATCTTTTTTGAATAATATATCGGCCCTCATTGCCTTGGCCATTATTCAGCGAATCGGCTACGAGTTTTTCTTCTTTTTTTATTTGAAAATTCATGAATATATAATTTTTTAAATATTTAATAGAACAAAAATATGTTTAAATTTTCTATCCCCATAATGGTGGTAGCTATCAGTTGCTGTCTGCTGGCTGGTACTGTATGGACCATATCGGTCGATACGTCAATAACGCTAGCCACTAGTATTGTAAAAAGAAAAAAAATAATGAAGATGTATATAAAAATAAATTAATGAGAAAATCTAGCAAGAAGCATAACTATTTGTGAAATTTTATTATGAATAATGCAGTGTGAAACATATTCTAACAAGTTAACCAAATCTACTGGTGGCTTTGCTCTTTTTTGGTGGCAGATTTGGATTATGCGTAATAATTTACTATTCCCTGAGCATTTATATGATGTTCAGGTTATGCTTCTCTAGGCTGAGATTACTGCCTAAAACCATTCTGGCCTCCTGACCTTATTGATAGTGTCAGGCAACTTTGTTCTCTCTAACCCGTTTTATGTTTCCTGTATTTATTATACTTTGGATGCCTCTTGTTTAATTGAATTAACTCTCTCTCTCTCTCTCTTTATATATATATATATATATATATATGTGTGTGTGTGTGTGTGTGTGTGCATGTTGAAAGCTAAGAATCTCAAAGAAAAATTTGAGATTGCGGAGTATCCCAAAAAATTTGGGTACGAGGGTGCAGCGAGGGTGTATATATACATATATTTATTTATGTTTTATAAATAAATGTATGTATTCATAGTATATATAATTTTAGTTTGTTCATTAGCTTAATCTCAAAGAAAAATTATACCGTATCAGCACCAAGATCGTGTCGACACGGGTGCAGCCCTTTTTTGAAGAGTCCGTGTGACATAGATATGCAGTTTGTGGTCCGACAGCCTCTCCTTTTCCTTCAATCAAATTTCAAATACACAATTTTTCTTTTCATTTATGTTTTGGCTGAGGGGCAGTTTGAGTTGCTAACCCCGCTCTGATGTAAGCATCGCATGTGATTGAAACCAGGTCTAGCTTCACTGTAATGCTATTTTTGAAGGCCTGGTGACTGGTGTGGGTACACCAGCCACACTATCGCTCCGCTACTGATTGAACACCTTGCATATATTTAAAGTGCATGCTCTTCTGGTTGCTTGAATATCTTGGATATATAAGGAACTCATACCTTGTTCAACAGGATGATGTATAAAGAGAGAACCTCTGTTATTTTTTCTCTACTAATTACAATCCAAGGTCAATCATATCTCCCATTTACCTTGAAATTTAGACTGACTAGGATTCTAGTACTTCCCCTAAAGATTATAAAAAATAAGTCAAGTTTTAACTATGAAGGTAGAACAAGAATGGATCATCTCTTCTGCTGCTCTAGCTTTCCAAACTTACATTGTATAAATTAAGCAATATCTTTCGTATTCATCATTTGAAGAATGAGAGCGAGACTAGTTATCGCAGATGTAGACCACAGCTATAACCACATCAACACTATTGGAGTGATCTGTCATATCGTTTACAAGGATAGATGTAGAAAATAAGGTCGAAATTATGATGAATGGTCATTGAAAGGTTACCAATTCTTGGTGGTTCTTCTTCACAACCTTTAGGAGACAAAGGACAGGTCATTTTAGAAGGAAGAACGACGTTGTAGTCTATAGATTGTTTTCTTCATTTATTTGATGCGACAGCCGTGAAATCGGGGTAAGAATCCGCACCTGAAAATATGTGTCAAGTAAATTGATCGGTTGGGACTGTTTGTGAAAGTTTGGCCATCCGTTTTGAGCAGGAAATGTTGTCCACTTCTTTTAATTAATGGAATCCTTATGCCAATATATCCGATTTAAATCAAATATCTGATATAACCTTAGCAAAGAAATCAGACCCAAAACAATTATTATCAGATAAAGAAATATCAACCTTTTTTGCTATGATTCATATATATATATATATATGAATCATAGCAAAAAAGGTTGTATGTAAACGATGGTAACCAACTGATCTCCGGTGTATGCAGATTATGTGTTCCAACTTGATAACCGAGTGATAAGATATACCCTTAACTATATCCACCTTTTGGGATACTCACATATTTGGATTTGAATTTGAATTCTAAAACAAACAAGGACAGTCATATGTATTTAAAATCCAATTTTACAATTTAAATCCAAATTTTACACTCATATTTGAATTTGAATCCGAATTTTGAACTAAATATAAATAATTTTTAAAGTATAAAAGCATTGGATATAAGATATTTATTGAAACTAAATTTGTTTTGAATCTGAATCCGGCCAGATGTTTATATATATTTGAATCTGAATCCCAATATATGTCATTTCATCCAGAGTAGGTGGGGGCGTACTCGCACAAAGATACATTATACAATTATGTGTTTCAAAAAATTAAAATCAAATTCTTTTGCAAAAATACTTGAGTTTGGGTCAGGACTAACCAAGCTAAGCCGGGAGCAACTATTTAAATCGGCATTATGCCCTCTGGACTTCATCATCTACCATTACTGTCATCGCTCACAATAGAGTCCTAGATTTCTGCTCTTATCGAGCGGTCGACAATGGCGAAGGAGAAATCCTTCTACCCTGTGCTTTTCCTGTTCCTGCTTTCTACTCTCATGCTGCAAGAACGCACAACCCGTGCACAGCACCCGTTGCTACAGGCCCAGGGACGTGCACTTCTCAAATGGAGGGACAGCCTCCACGTCTCCGATCAGCATCCCAGCGTTCTAAACTCGTATTGGCCCTCCTCCTTGCTTCCCAACTCCACCAGCAACATTACTACTGATCCATGCCACTGGTTTGGAATTATCTGTGACCACCATGCGAGGAGCATCGTTGAGATCAATCTTCCGAATGCATCCATTGAAGGTACACTTGGTTTCTTCGATTTCTCAACCCTCTCCACTCTCACTGCACTCAATCTCAGTGCCAACAACCTTTCTGGATCAATTCCTGATGGCATTAGCAGCCTCTCCAAACTCTCATTGCTTGACTTGTCAAAAAATCTCCTGTTTGGCAACATGCCGCATTCTATGGCCAACATTACCAGCATTTCTGACCTTAGAATTGGGGACAACAGGATCAATGGGCAGTTGCTTCCAAACTTCTTCATCAATTGGAAAAATTTGTCAGTATTGTATCTTGGAGGAAATATGATCACAGGTGCAATTCCAGTGGAAATAAGAGAACTGAAGAATGTGCAGAAGTTAGACTTGTCAAGAAATTTCCTGACAGGCACCCTTCCTGCTTCAATAGGGGAACTTTCACATCTAAGAAGCCTGCAACTCTACAATAACAATTTGACTGGCATGATCCCAGCTGCAATAGGGAACCTCAAAGCTCTCTCTGATTTAGAATTAGATTTCAATGATTTTACTGGACAAATACCCAGTAGTATAGGAAACTTGTCGAGTTTGGTAGGTTTATATTTGACTAACAATAACTTGGTAGGACCCATCCCTCTAGAAATCGGAAATTTGAAAAATCTCATTCAATTGGAAGTGGGCATGAACTCTTTGAATGGTGTCATCCCATCAATAATAGGAAATTTGTCTAAGATTAGGACTTTGAGCCTCTATAAGAACCATTTAACCGGAATCATCCCTTCTGAAATAGGCAACTTGAAGAACCTTACTGGTTTGTCACTGAGCACAAATAATTTGACCGGAATCATCCCTTCAACAATAGGAAATTTGTCTAGCCTTATAACTTTGTACCTCTATGACAACAAACTAACCGGATTGATCCCTTCAGAAATAGGAAAGTTGAAAAACCTCAGTTATTTGGGTCTTAGCACTAACTGTTTGGAGGGCCCAATCCCAAAAACAATAGGAAATTTGTCTAGCCTTATAACTTTGTACCTCTATGACAACAAACTAACCGGATTGATCCCTTCAGAAATAGGAAATTTGAAAAACCTAGTTATTTGGGTCTTAGGACTAACTGTTTGGAGGGCCCAATCCCAAAAACAATAGGAAATTTGTCTAGCCTTATTACTTTGTACCTCTATGACAACAAACTAACCGGATTGATCCCTTCTGAAATAGGCAACTTGAAGAACCTTACTGGTTTGTCACTGAGCACAAATAATTTGACCGGAATCATCCCTTCAACAATAGGAAATTTGTCTAGCCTTATAACTTTGTACCTCTATGACAACAAACTAACCGGATTGATCCCTTCAGAAATAGGAAATTTGAAAAACCTCAGTTATTTGGGTCTTAACACTAACTGTTTGGAGGGCCCAATCCCAAAAACAATAGGAAATTTGTCTAGCCTTATAACTTTGTACCTTTATGACAACAAACTAACCGGATTGATCCCTTCAGAAATAGGAAATTTGAAAAACCTCAGTTATTTGGGTCTTAGCACTAACTGTTTGGAGGGCCCAATCCCAAAAACAATAGGAAATTTGTCTAGCCTTATAACTTTGTACCTCTATGACAACAAACTAACCGGATTGATCCCTTCAGAAATAGGAAATTTGAAAAACCTCAGTTATTTGGGTCTTAGGACTAACTGTTTGGAGGGCCCAATCCCAAAAACAATAGGAAATTTGTCTAGCCTTATTACTTTGTACCTCTATGACAACAAACTAACCGGATTGATCCCTTCAGAAATAGGAAATTTGAAAAACCTCAGTTATTTGGGTCTTAGGACTAACTGTTTGGAGGGCCCAATCCCAAAAACAATAGAAAATTTGTTTAACCTTGAGATTTTGTTTCTCCGTGAGAACAAATTAACCGGAAACATCCCCTCGGAAATAGGATGGCTTCACTTGCAACAGTTTGAAATTGACAATAATCATTTGGTTGGTTCTCTTCCAGAAAAAATATGCATTGGTGGTTCACTTATCCACCTTTCAGCATTTGATAATCAATTAACAGGGCCTATGCCAAGCAGCTTAAAGAATTGCAAAAGTTTGGTCCGGGTTAGATTAGAGAGAAACAATATCAATGACAACATTTCAAATGCATTTGGTACGCATCCAAACTTGAAATATTTGGCTGTGAACAAAAATGCACTCTTTGGTGAGCTTTCACTAGATTGGAAATCATATAGCAAGCTTGAGCACTTGGATCTGTCTGAGAATCACATTACTGGCAGGATACCACCATCCATTAGTGGCATGGGACAAGTACGAAGGCTACTTCTTTCTTCTAATGACTTACATGGAGAGATTCCAAAAGAAGTTGGGACAATGCTGCTAATGGAGTTGAATCTGAGCAACAACCACCTTTCAGGAAATATATTTGGCTGTTGGCAACTTAGTTAATATTCAGAGGCTTGACTTGTCGATGAATATTCTCAGTGGGAGCATACCTCAAGAACTTGGAAGCTGTACAGATTTAATTTTATTGAAGCTGAATGCTAATAACTTAACTGGGGAGATTCCGCTTGAAATTGGAAACCTAGTAAATTTGCAGGAACTGTTAGATCTCAGTAAAAATGCACTCAATGGGTCAATACCTGAACAATTTCAAAAGCTAAAAATGTTGGAGTATCTTAACCTCTCTCACAACGAATTAACAGGTGGCGTTCCCTCTTCACTGGTGGAAATGAAAAGTTTGAGTGTAGTTGACATCTCTTATAATGATCTGGAAGGTCCTTTGCCTGACAGTAAGGTATTTTCAGAGGCCAAACCAAATGCATTCATAGGTAACTCCCATTTATGTGGAGAACCTAATCAAGGCTTGCCTCCTTGCAATATCTCAACAAGCAAATATGGGGTGAGTAAAAAGACCTTCTTGGTCATTATTGCTTTCACCATAGTGATTACTTCTGTTTTACTTGTTAGCATTGCAATCTATGGCATCTATTACAAGTTCTGCATGAACATCAACAAGATGGCTTCAATAAGAACCAATCATGGAGATAATTTGTTTTCAGTGTGGGGCTATGACGGAAAAGTTGTCTATGATGATATTATAAATGCCTCTGAGAACTTCAATAAAAAATATTGCATTGGTAATGGACGACATGGAAGTGTTTATAGGATTATGCTTCCAACAGGTCAAGTTGTTGCAGTGAAAAGATTTGACAAGCCAGAAGAAAGTTTTGATGAGAAAAGCTTTGTAAATGAAGTTCAATCCCTAACTGAGATTCGACACCGAAATATAGTGAAACTTTATGGATTTTGTTGGCACGTTAAGGATACATTCTTGGTGTATGAGTATATGGAGAAGGGAAACTTGAAAGACATGTTGAGTGACAATAAAAAGGCCGTGGAATTGGATTGGGCTAAGAGAATAAGGCTTCTGAAAGGACTTGCAGAAGCACTATCGTACATGCACCACAGCCATGCAACACCTATGGTTCATCGTGATTTTACATGCAACAACATTTTGTTAAGTTCGAATTTGGAAGCTTGCGTATCAGACTTTGGCACTGCAAGATTGTTGAGGCCAAACTCATCCAACTGGTCAACAATTGAAGGAACATATGGATATATTGCACCAGGTCTGCTTCTAAAACCTTCCACTTCATGTTGTTTAACAAATATGGATGCATTGTACCCATGCAATCTCACATACAAAGTCATTTCATTTACCATCACTTAATTTTAGATGAGCAATTTAAGTCGCACACTAGTTTTCTACGAATCTCAATACCTAAAAAGAGAAAGCCATTTCAGTTAATGACTGATTTTCATTTCTTAGGTTTGGTTTTTTATTCTAGACCGCTTTTTTCAGAAGATCTAAACTACGTCCATGTGCTAGGATTGGTCTATTTGCTAAGATTGTGTACATATATTGTGTTCACATTTTGAAACTTTATACCACCAATAGTGAACCTTTGTAACATATATATATATATATATATATATATATATATATATATATATATATATATATATATATATATATATATATATATATATATATATATATATATATATATATATATATATATATATATATATTAATTGCATTTAATAGAATATGGAGTTGGATGCAGCTCACTTAGTGACACATGATATTTTCATTGCAGAGTTCTCTTACACAATGTGTATAACAGAAAAGTGTGATGTGTTTAGCTTCGGAATTGTGACACTGGAGGTTTTAATGGGTCAACATCCAAAGGAACTCGTCTCAGCTTTATTTACCCAATCAACGTTAGGTTTAAGGCTATATGAAGTGTTAGACCAACGAATTTTACTGCCAATGGATGAAGTTGCAAATGAAGTCACTCATGCAGCAGCACTTGCACTCATGTGCATACAATTGAATCCACAATCTCGGCCCACAATGCAGTTTGTCGCGCAACAGCTTTCAGATAGAAGACAACTACCATTGCTTGGAGTCCAGCCCATCCATACTATCACTTTTCACCAACTCATGGACCAAATATCCAGGGCCATTGATATGTAATAGTATTTTCCACATTTCTTGCCAATCTTTATGTTTATATGTTTGTTACCCATTTAAATTGCCTATTTAAATCATTAATGGAAGTAGCTAATGCTAGTGGAGCCCAAAGGTTTGTTTGTCTTGGAAACATGTAGAGATCATTCAATATAATATTTAGGCCCCGTTTGATGCACATGAATGATGTCCCAATGGTACGCCCAAATGGGTGACATACCCCTACCAGCATACCGGTACGGCAATACCGGTACACCGATACGTGGCGGTAACTTTGGATCTGGTTCCAGGTTAGAACCAAATCCAAACCATATCATAACCTAAAAAAAAAAACCGACGGGCCAACGCCTTCCTTTTCCATCTCGAGTTTGTTCATTTCCTCAGCGGCGAGTGTTTTGCAGTGACCTTGGGTAGCAGCGACAAACGGTGACTTTATTAGGCAGTTTTTAGGGTTTTGTTTTGAGAGTTTGGGCAGCTGCCGACGGACGTCCAGGAGCTTGGGCAGCAGCTGGCGATTGGCGACAGCCGGCGAGTCATCGACAACAGGTTTGGTACATCTAGTGGCTGCCTAATATGCAAAATTTCTGTATGATTTTGGCTGTTATTAGTGTTCAATCTTCCTTTTCATCTGATTTATCTGTCATAGGATGAAAAGAAAAAATTGGAAGAATGATCTATGGAATGGAATGAACATTTTATGTTTTTTTTTTTCACTTGAGATTATCTATGAATTCATGGAAGGGACATTGTCTTAATATGATATCATTTGGTTTTTTCAATTTTTTGAATTAAAAATATATAATAATATATCACATTCGTGGTACCACCATGGCGGTACTGAGATTTACAAAAACATGGTACCAATACCCGTACCCCCGTACCCGCACTCGTACCATTGTGACATAGGACATGAAGTTTTTTGCACGGTAAAATTACCATTGCACGGAAGAGAGATCTTTTTGTGCAAAAAAGAACACATAGTCTGACTTTTTTGCATGTTTTTTTTTTTAATTTTAATGAAAATGCATGGTAAAATTTATTTTGTTTGATGCTGAGGGTAACCGTACAAACTTGAAAAGAAAAATCTACCCAACACAATATTTTTCTTGTCCATCAAACCGGCCATTAAGGTGTGCTTGAACTAACAAGGAATAATTACACATAGAAATTTTGACTCTCTCTCTCTCTCTCTCCCCCTTGCTTCAACTAGGGGTGGGTATCGGGCCGGGCCGCCGCTGGGCCAGCCCGGCCCGGCCCGGCATGGGCCGGGCTTGGGCTGAGAATTTTGGTTCTCGGGCCGAAGTTCACCCGGCCCGGCCCGGCCCGATATCTTAACGGGCCGGGCCTGGTTGTCACTTCTCCGGCCCGGCCTGGCCCGACGGCCCGTTTATGAAATTTATAATTTTTTAATTTTTATTAGGTCTTCGACTCTTCCCGGCGTTCCCGCGCGGCTCCCCTTCCCCTTTTCGCTTTAGGTTTGCTTTCCTTTTCCTGTTCCTCGAATCGTCCATCAACATTCAACAAGGTTATAAGGGTTCGATTATGTGTTGCAATTTATTTGGTTGCGGGCTACTGAAGTTCTTATCTGTGTGTTACACGTTTATTTGGCTACTGAAGAACATGCAAATGCATGTTTTTTTTTTCTCGTATGGGCTTTTTTTTTTTTGCATTTTCTAGTACTGCCCTTTTATATTCACATGACACAAAAAAGAACATGAAATTTGTTCATAAAGCCCGGCCCGGCCCGACCCGTCATGGGCCGGGCCGGGCCTGATTTATGGTGGACCTGCCCGCTACCCGGCCCGGCCCGGCCCGCCAAAATAAATGGGCCGGGCCCGGGCCCGGGCTTCAGGCCCGACGGGCCGAGCCCGGGCCCGGGCTTCAGGCCCGACGGGCCGAGCCCGGGCCTGGGCTTCAGGCCCGACGGGCCGGCCCGAGTCGACTGTTAGCGGGCCGGGCCGGCCCGGGCCGACTGTTAGCGGGCCGATACCCACCCCTAGCTTCAAGCTCTGCCCAGCAATGTTGTCGAGCATGATTTCTACTCGACTGACTAAAGCAATCTTAACGCAATTTTTCACCAAAACCTTTTCTTGAATGATTTTATCATGTGTAAAGCATTCAGAATACACACTGATGAACAAAGTTTCCTCACCCTCGTCAAGCAATGAGCAAGGGTTGATCAGTGAAGTCCATAAATACAAAGAAAATAATATCAAAATAACAAATTGAGTGTTCTCAAAGACAGAACCAAAACAGCACATGAAACATTTGATCAAATGTTCAACCACCAAAGAAAATAAACAAGACAAATAGCTACATAATCCGAACTAATCCAATGAGGGCCTCAACGCATGAAATCAAAGCACTACTCCACAGTAACCTGAAGATCAGAAAAGAAACACAGATCAAATGTTCAACCACCGAAGAAAATAGACAAGACAAATAGCTAAATAATCCGAACTAATCCAATCAGGGCCTCAACGCATGAAATCAAAGCACTACTCCACAGTAACCTGAAGATCAAAAAAGAAACACAGATCAAATGTTCAACCACTGAAGAAAATAAACAAGACAAATAGCTACATAATCCGAACTAATCCAATCACGGCCTCAATGCATGAAATCAAACACTACTCCATAGTAACCTGAAGATCAGAAAAGAAACACAACTACACAAGTTAGTATCAGCGCATTTGTACTTACGCAACATGGAGAAATTCTAGTGGCTTGAAATTCGTAGGGAACCAGACCTATTGGGTAGACAGTAAAGTACAAACACTGTCAAGTATATTATGGTGGTACTGCAGTTGCAAATGTTGTTAATGCGTGGGAGGTGGTGGATTTTCTAAAGGAATTTTTATGCAGGAACACCAATGCGAATTGACAAAACCTGTCAAGTAGCTGGTCCCGTTAGATGCACAAGGGAAATGGAAGTAGGCAATCTACATACCAATCCAAAGGACCGAACAAATAATTATTCGTATGGGCTATTCCATTAAAAATGCACATAAGCACACTGACAAAGAAACTTACAAATAAACAAGTAGACCCTATTGCGTGGGATGCACAATAACTGAGTCAAACACGACTTGACTCAGAACTCAAGATTGAACTCTACTCAAACTTGAGTCCAGTTCAATAGAACAAGCTCAAGCTTGACTCAACCATACAACATCGAACTTGACTCGTAACTCCTTTATCTTAAGCATGTCTTGTTTCTTTTAACTCCTTTAACTTGGTTAAGTTGTTTCGTTGCTATGCATTTAACTATTTTCTCATTAATAATTTAATATTTATTGTGTAGTCAAGCTAATTCGAGTTTAAACAAGTCAAGTTCTTACAACTCGAGATTTGAACTCGAGCTCAACTCATTTATAAACAAGTCAAGTTCGAGTTGAGTTTTAATGAACGAGTTCGAGTCAAGCTCCAACTGGCGCAACTCGTTGTGCAGCCCAAACTAATGCCCTCACCTAGCTATCTGCTCAGAAGTTCCATGAACATGAAGATTCTAAGAAGTTCAGAAACTTTGGCAGAGGGAAGAATGTTTTCAAAATCAAGTAAAAATGTAGAAAAGTGATTAGCTTCTTAAACAGAAACCCGGTATCAAGAAAGTGCAGCGATCAACTCTCTATAGAAAGCTAAAAAAATGCAAAAGTTGTTCAAAAATCAGGATTTCAAAGTTTATTTGTGCAGAATAGAAATAAGCTTCAAAGAATGGAGTAATCCAGACTCTCATGCATAAGTTTACACATAGAGATAACTAGACAAGATGCCTACTGGTGTTCCTGAATGAAAAAAATGGAAGACGAATAATCTCCTCAGCCAATGACCACGATCGATGAACATAGGCACTAAATGCCGAGTGTGAGCAGGGACCGATCCTTAAAAATTTTCCAATTACTGAGACCACTCTCATCATGCTGTACAAGTAGGAAATCAAGAGTCACCTTGAATGGGCACAAAGTGACGATATGCATGGCAAAGAGGTGTTACAATGAAGGATCACAACCATTAGAGCTTTTAGCACATGTTTTCTAACATTTTTCCACTTGATCTAAGTGACAAGCAGCTGACATATCATGCAAGAGACTGGCCTTAAGTCTATACTTCCAGTCAATAAGTTTTTTGGCAATACTCTTTATCATAACGAGTATACTTAATGCACAATCAACAAAAAATAAGAAGAAACAAACTTTATCACTGGAATGTGATCACATAAATAAGTGTGTACTTGATTATAAAGAATCACTTGACTCATCCTCTTAACATGTTTGGAATACAAACCCCGGGGCCAAACCTTTAGTAGACGGATCAGCAACCATATATTTAGTCCTAATGTTACCAATACACAATAAATAATTCTCTGTCTTCTCCTTAACAATAAAATATTTCAATTCCATAAGCTTAAGTGATGTAGTACTTTTGTTGTTATTGGAGAAAGATACATATATATATATATATATATAAATATACTTCAGTGGTCACAAAATACTTTGAGTGACTTTCCAATAAATTCAACCACCTACAGTTCTAATATGAAGTTCTGCAACCAAATACCCTTTGACATAGAAATCAGATCAAATTCATATTGGAATTTAATAAATGAAATCTGATTGGATTAGGGTTCAAATTCATATTTAAATAATGTCTGGCTGGATTCAAACTTGGATACACATGAAATTTGGGTTTAGATAAATATCATATATTGAGTTCAACTGGGTTGGGCAAATCTCCCCATTTCCCAAGTTATTCCCTGTAAATGAAAACCCTCAAAGTGGTAGCAAGTTTTGTCTCTGTGGCTCCCGATATTAGCATAAAGAAAATGACAATCTTGTTATTCTTTGTTTATAACTTAACAAAGACTATATTTAAATGTAAAATAGAAGCTCTTTCAAGATACCATCATTCAGACTGGATAGTTCTTTTGGTACCATCATCTCTTGAAATTATCGCCAAAAATTAGCCCCTAACATCATACTTCCTTTACCTTTTCTTTAATTTCATATGTTGTTTCAGACTGGATAGTTCTTTTAGTCACTGTCTTTGTCGAGCCAGAGACTTCAACCTGAATCGCCTGAAGAAACATGACCATCTTGTTCAGAGACAACTGAGAACTACGTTTCTTGTCGCAAAAGGTACTCGGCGAGGGTCCGAACTTGGAAGCAGTATTCGGTTTCCGGACCACAGTTGTCGCCTTCCAAACGCAGAAGTGTACAGGACTCATCTTTGAAACAATGCAATCTTTTGGGTTCTCAAGGAAGGTAATGTCAAGCACGCCGTCCTCGAGAACGTCCGATCCGCGACGCTGAAGGTTCGATCCCCTCAGGAGAACGTCGCCGGCGTCAAGCTCCCCCGGTTCGAGTACTTCAGTTCACCGACGGCGAGACCAAGAATGATCTGACCGGGCTAGCGGAGGGGCGGGCAGCAGATCCAGGGGTGGAAAACGAGGCCTTCCTTTCTCTACTGGAAGGGTGTTCATTTTGGTTCTTCCAGCACTTAAATGAAAATAAATTAAACTTTCAGTTAGCATAACGTAGCATATGCGTGAAATATATGTATGCACATGGACCCAAAATTCAACAATAAGCATGGTATATATGATAAATATATCCAATTATTCTATCAAGAAAAAATATAGATATTAGAACATGATTGGAAACATAAAGAGGTATAAGAAAACATAATACTATGCATGAAACAAGAGCATAAACTCCATGAGCTGGCTATAATACTTAATGAGCCAATCAAAAGTACTCCAAATAGACCTGATAATGTTCAAAACTGCATCCAAAATATGTTGAAATCATAAAATAATTTTAAATTGTACTGAACCGATCAGAAACCAAACGAACCAGTCTTTAAGGCTCTGAACCGGTCCGAAACTGTAAGACTCGGTTTTGGAAGCATTGTATCGGTTCTAAAAATAGCAGAACGTAACTGTTCTGTTTTGGATGTCCAGAACATCCTGCACAAGTAGAACAAGTGCTGTAGACTAGAAACAAAAACTATTTTGGGTCAATATTTCAGATCCGGATCTAAAATCGATTAACTAGGTTCATAAGGGTTTTAAGATGAACTATTTTCACTGTTCGAAACACCGGCAGTCTCTGCACCTCAGGCCATGGCACTGACCGGAGCACCGTTCAGCTGCCAGCCTGCCACCGCACACTAAGGTTTGTGTCAATAGGTGAGTGTTAAGCAGGTAGTTGAAAAGCCTACCGTTTTCTATGTGGCAGCGAGGGCCTGATGGCACTCCCCCTTTTGCCATCTCTTTCTCAACAAGCCAGGCCCCTGACGGAGCCTGTTCCGCCGGTGCTACAGCAGAGGAGAGAGACGCGGGGCTGACAGGGCAGGCAGGTGCTCCCCGTCCGCTCGTCTCCCTCTCGTCTGGCGAGATGCACCGTCGCCGGTGGAAAAGGAGGGCGCGGGCTCAGGGCTGCCTTCCCTTTTTCCGTCGGCGATAGAGGGAGGGCTTCAGCGCTCCTCTGCTCTATCCTCATTTGGGAGGGCTCAACGGCCTTCCCCCTTTCTCTCCTTGTATTCCTTAGTTGGGGGTTCGCCGGATGCCATCGAAGGAGGCGACAGAAGCCCTCGTCTGGCAGCAAGCCTTAATTTTTTTTTTTTTTTCTTTTAATCGGTTTAGAGTCTAGACTCTTCACGTACCAGTTCGAAGAGAAAGGGAGCAGTGCAGGCAGAGAGACTGAGAGAGAGATGAAGAGAGCTTGACAAGGAAGAGGGAGAAAGAGAGATCCCTATGTGGGAGAGACCGCCGGTGGACGCCGTCCCTCGTTGATCTGTATGGTGGACAGATGTCATGATATAGGGCATTAACCGGCTCTGTTACCAATTGTTGACGGCTCTGTTGCCAATTGTTGAAGTAATCAAGATTCACATGCACAAGTTCACACGTAGATATAAACCGGTAAGATGCCTACCGGTTCTTGTCATGATACACAACGAGAGAAGAATGAAGATGGAAGATGGACAATCTTCTCGGCTAACGGCTACCCTCAATGAACAAGAACACAGGTGTTAAACATTGAGGGTGAGCAGGAACTGATCCTCAAAAATTTTTCAACTATGAAACCTCTCTGGCTCTTGAATGGGTGCGAAATAAAGAGGTGCATGGTGAAGAAGTTTTGGAATGAAGGGTCACAACCAGTGAAGCCTTCAGCACACGTTCTCCAACAAAATCTACAATTCTCTAAATTCAGTTACCTATTGGTATATGAAACTTGTCCAACTTGGTAAATCCTATGTGGGGCTCGAAGTGAAGGGAGACGAGCTCTATGATATGACATGTTTTAATATGGAGGAGATGGAAGTGGCCAGACTTAAAAGAGGAGAGGGTTTGGAAAGAGGAGGGCAGCCGGATACATAGCTGGGTTTGTCTTTGCAATCTGCGGTTTGTCTGAATCTCAAGGAGAACCCCTTACCGTCGTGTAAGCAAGCTAATGAGGATAGTGATCACATGTTCATCAAATGCAGAAAAGGCAACAAAGATCCGATAAATTTTGGCCGCCGTAAGATGAAAGGTTCTAAAACTCAGGAAGCGATGCAGTGGTGTCATGGCAGAAAGATGCTCTGCAGACTGCTAAAAAGTGCTGGGAAAGCATTTTCCAAGTGACCGTTTGGTACACGTGGAAATGAATAAACAGGAAGAGACATGACCACAGGGAATCCATGGGGAAGAAGGAAAAGGGTGCGTGGCTATGGTGCAGAGACTGCCACTTAAACTGTAAATGGGGAGAAGAAGATAGAGTTGCAGTCCATACCTGGTTGGAAATTGTAGCTAGTTGGGGCGTTTGAGTGCGGGACGAGGCATATGGACTAACGTCCATGTCAGCTCTTGGTTAAGGCAGGCTTCCATAAGTGAAGACTAGGGATGGGCAGTATGCTTTTGGGCGGCGCAAAGAGCTTTCAACAAGGAAGCACCATTCTCATGGTAAGTAATGGAGAATTGTGCAGAAATGTAAAGAACGGAACGTAAAGGGAGGATCCAGCAACACAAACTTTTTTGCAGGAGAGGCTGGCATGCTAATAGACGTTAAGTGCAGGGGCAGGGGTGACGTGTAGGCAATTGCCCACACAAACCTCAAAAAAACTTTTCATTTTTAAATTGATATTTTTAAGTAATTTTTCTCATTAAGTGCCCCTTAAAAATTTAAAATTTTAAACCCTGTAATTTTCTGGCTTTGTCCCTGGTTAACTGCGTTCTTCTTGATACGATGGGAGATAGGGACCTAGAGCATGGAAGTGGACTCATCTAAATCAACATAAAAATTCTGCGTTTTTTTTTTTTTTTTGAGGCAGGATAAAAAAATATGACACCTATTTGGCTTTTTTCTTTTTGCTGTAAATATCTTCCAATTTTCTTTTAATAAAAGCAGAGGGGCTAATTATCTTCAAGTTTTGTTTTTAATAAAGGCAGAGTGATCAGGGCTGTCAATGGATCAGATTCCAGTCCGATGTATCCTTTATCATATTCGTTTTGTGTTCACAATTCAAATTTAGATTTGATATGGATGAAAAAGCTAATACAATATCAGTACGAATCCACAAGCCGTCCAATCTAAATCTGATTTCTAGATTCATACCGAATCTACATCCAGCTTCTAAACTGCGTCATAGGTGCAATTTTCAGAATCTATGGATATTGGATGTATAAGACGTTTATTTAAAACTAAATTCCATCTAAATTCAAACCTGAATCTGATCCAATATTTACTTAAATCCAATTCTCACTCTGGCCTCCATTACTAATGTTCTAGTTTTGAGGTTTTAGTTTTTTTTAATACAAATTCTCTCTCACACCAGGTAATGGGTAGCGTAATTGATCGAATTGAGTGGCGTCTTATAACCATTTCCTCAGTTTGACATTCAGCCTCTCGCTCTCTCTCTCTCACACACACACACACCTCCAAGGCACCCATGACTCATGAGTCCACGATTCTCTATGGGTTAGGGGAGTTCCTTCCCCGTTCAATACAATAATTCACTTGCTATGAAACCCTTCAAAGGGTAATCTCTCACAAGATAGTTTACTGATCCGGTAAATTGGTGGATTCAACAAAGAGGAAGCAAGAAGACATCTATTTTAATAAGACAAATTTAAAGAAGGCTCACTGTCGTGTAAAGTGTAATCTATTTTAATAAGACAAATTTAAAGAAGGCTCACTGTCGTGTAAAGTGTAACTACAGTTTTCTTTTACGGCACTTCGATCTGTTTTTTGTCTATATTTTGAATGAAGGTCCATTATTGTTAATTTGTTGGAGTGTATGTCAACTGCCCCTTTCATAGTGACCTAGTTATCTTTGTATGCTTCTCGTGAGATTCAGTGTTTTCTGGTCTGTTCTTGCTTTTACGAATAAGTTGCCTGGCCAAATCTTCGTTGTAGAAGAGGAAAGAAGAATTATTTTGATACGACATGTTTTAGTTGGAGTCACATTCTATTTGCATACTCCTCCCCTTTAATTTCAAAGAAGATCTTTGGAAGAATTAATGGTGGTTCTTGGGGAATTTGAGAAGGTCTTGGGCTTCGAAGTCAGCCTACCAAAATCAAGTTTCATTCCATTTCATTGTTCTGATTACAGAAAGATTCAAATCTAATCTGTTAGGGGTGGGGGATAATGATGTGGACCTCCAGTGAGATAGCGAAGTCATCTTCCGCAGGTGCATTGTTCTCACTTCGTGAAAGTCTCGAATCAAGACGGAAGAAAAAGGTGACAAGAAATGCAAGCAAAACAAAGACCTCTAAAAGAGAGAGAAAAGATGAACGGAAAAACAATAGCAAAAATTTTAAAGATGCACCACACGAATGATAACTGCAGTCAGTTTGAGGTCAAAGAATTTTCAGAATTCAGATCATAGTGCAGTAAGAAGCTTGGAACATACCGCAGCGCAGGAATGTGCTCCGAAAGAAGAGACCCTACTAAACGCAAATTTATTCAACTGAAGGTTAAAAGACTTTACACTCCCAAATGTATAAAGCAGAATTTCACGTCAAATGGAGATGTGAAGATATGTGCTAGCGAGAGATAGAGATAGAGAGAGGCAAAATGCATCCTTTTGGAAGTAATTGAACATATAAAATGTGAATCTCTTTATTTTCAAACTTCTAACAGCACCAATTAAAGTCCATTCTAAGGACAGTACCCTCAATCCATACTGCACCATTTCAGCCATTAAAGATTGTGTCCGTTCTTCCTCGTATCATATAAACACTAAACCATCTACCAATTGAACAATATATTTTATTATTATTTACGCAAATAGTGGCGAAAATAGCAATTGCCCACTGCAGCTGCAAATCACGATCCTCCTGCCACCGGAGAAATCAGAATCCCTCCACCCACAAGTTTTTTTTTTAAGAAAAATATCAGTTTTTTTTTTCTCTCATTGCAGTTCGTTGATACCCCCTCTTCCCGATGACCTCCAAATCCAACATTCTTTTATGCAAGCAACTGCTTTCTCTCTTTCCCAAAATCGTTTATGGTGTATCCTCTTACCTGACCTTCTTCTCCGATTCCAACTCAGACCGTGAATCAGAATTACACGCCTCCAATTTCAACCTGGAAACCCTCTTTTGATACAGTTCCATCCAAAGGTTAGATATCCACAAGATGCTCACCGCAATGGCCGTGACCACAACAATCATCCAAGACCAACATAACCACCGAGGGATCGCGCCGTCGGCCTTCCCACTGAGATAGAAAGCCCCCATTTTGTAGGTAAAGATCGGGGCGATGATCCCCCTGACGACGGAATAGTAAACGTAGAACGGAGGAGAGAGGAGATCGCAGAGCTTGCGGGCGAAGGCAGACTCACCTCGGCGAGCCCTGGCGAGCGTCCAGACGTTCTGACAGAAGCTGGTGACCTCGGCGAGGAGGAGGAGGCCGAGGACGCCGCAAGCGCCGCGGGAGACGACGTAGCGGCAGGTAGCGAGGACGAAACCGGTGGCGAGATGGTGGGCAATGAAGAGGACGTCGCTGGGGTGGAAGAGGACGTAGTGGAGAAGGTCGGTGGAGAAGTAGGCGAGGCTGAAGTCGAGCACGACGTTCTGGAAGGGGGTATTGGCAGCGGCAAAGGAAGAAGGCAGCCGTTCCTGGTGGTGGAGGAGGGAGCGGGCAGCCATGACAGCAACCGGGGTGCCGTGAAAGAGCGAGATGACGCAGCTGGCCGACTCCGCCCGGTCGGCGAGCTTGCTCCGTCGCCGGAAAATCACGCCGTAGGAGAAGGTGTACAGGAGAAGGAAACCCAGAAAGACAGGGATCAGGATTTCCATCTCCCCTGCACTCGCCCTCCCCCGTCGCTCTCTAGGGTTTTGGCGTTTTGCAACAGAGAGAGAGAGAGCGGGAATCGAGGAAGAGGGAAGCGACAGGTATCGTTTTGATGGGCCTTTTAAACCATTTTGTTGATACTGAGGTAACCACCGAAGCACTCAAATGTGAAGGGAAAGAAACTTTTCGTCTTTTCGGGGTAATTTTTTGGAATAATGAGAAAAATGAAGGGAGAAATTTGGTAACTCTTAGAACTGTTTGACAAGTGGCGAATGCTAATGTCAGACTTTATTTTTAGGAATTACACCTGATGAATGTGTAGGAAGAAGTACATACGAAACGGCTGGAGAACGGACGGGGTATATGCGAACTCTCCTGGGATAACGGCAACCTGGGAATATGCTTATCTGGATCCGGACCCAGCTACTAGGTCCGGTTATTCAGTGGCACCGAAACTGGATCAGAGTGGTGAGAAATAAAATATGAGGTGGATCCAAAGTCCAAACCGGGTTGGATACGGGGCAGGTCTTGTTTGATACATTTTACATCGGTTTTAAGTACATTTTGAAGACTCGTAGTTCTTATGATTCAAAGCTTATATAAGTTCATATTAATCTTTGAGAAATAAACGGCCCAAAGTTTCTTAGTGAAATTTTGAAAAATGCACGTATGAAATTGAAATAATAAAAAAAACACACCTCTATTCAAAAAACGAAGATCTTTTTTCTAAAAAACAGTTTAAAGTTGTCAAATTGGAAAAGTTTTTTTTTTTTTAAAAAAGCAAGATAATCTTTAATCAGAAGCATCCCCATTCCGTATCCAATTATTTATTGCAGGGGCGTAAGTTTCTTATACGTAAAGGTTTCTCTTTCCAAGACGGAGGCTTATTAAAAAATTCCTTTACAAATCTAAGTTCTATAATTTTTTTTTTATTTCTCTCTCATGATATAATTACCTCTAAACTATAGGATTATAATTGCTGCATAGAGAGTCACATATCCAAATAGATGCTTTATTTTTAAATGTTATGGGGAGAGCTGTAAACTTCTAAAATGTTGTGACCTCTTTCAAAATTTTAAACAATAGATTTTGGTAAGAAATTGTAGGAATTTGCTTGAGTTCATAAAAATCACAAACATATCATTCATGAATAAACAACCTCAAGATATACCTAAAAAGATTGATTTACCCTTCGAAAGAAATTGAAAGATAATTTCTCTCACAAAACAATTTCAGATCACACACAAACACACCTCCTCAGTCTTTTGTTTTTTACAATCACGCTTGGGAAATTATAGGTATTTACTCACTTTTTTATTAGAAGTGAAGGTGCACTTTTTAAATTATTGCAATGTTTTACGTTCATGAAGTCTATGCTTATGAAGTATTTTTCCAAGTTAGGTGGTTATCTGTAATTTTTCCACCATTAGGCATTTTTTTGTGAATGCATCAAAAGTTGCACAGGTTTTTGTAAACTGTTCTTACTTTTAGTTTTTCCGCAAGCTGCGTTTGAAATCACGATCTCGTCACTTCATTGAGACGAATTATGCACGCAAAGGTTATTGCATTCGTGTAAAAGATCACCAAAAACTAATAACTCGGACATCGTAACGAACCAAATTGCTTTTTCAGTCTATCGGATTGAACAAGCAATGACTTTTAAATTAGTTACATGTAAGTCTCATTGATCACGCTGCCTATCATCAGTTGCTTCAACGAAAGTGCAGAGAGTTTAAATGTAACTCTCATTCTCAATGTCGAATTGTTACTTAAATTATGTATGAGATTACGTGGATAATAAGTTAATAACATGACTAGGCCTTCAAATTATATGGAAGTTTGCAAATTATGAATATTGTTATGCCATCTAGCTTTGAAATTCTTGTAGGTCATGTCAAATGTAGTTGTCACAGCAAACAAGTTTGAAAAAATTACATTTATAAATTTTGCATGTAGCAAGTGAAAACAAAAAAGCTAGATCACACAGTCTCTACAGTGGCAAAGATCTCATTTCCTCATTACATATCTTGGCTTCCCCTCTTTAACTTCTAGCCACTGATGAATCCATGCTTAACCGTTCAATTTTTTACCTTGGGGTTTGGTTTGCTGATAGATGGTATTCCTTTCCAATGAGATCACATGAGCACCCTCACAACACTAAATGAGAGAAATAATTGCCGAAATAACAAATTTCTGGACAACTTGATGCCGGTTTATTGACTACAGTAAGCTATTAACTATGGCCGAATGTAACAAATTGATGAATTTTGTCTCAACAATACAAATGTCGGATGAATATTGACAACTACAATTTCTTTAAGGATGGGTACGTCAATGTCCTAAAAGTCAGATAAATTTGAAAGAGAACCCTTGATTTTTATTCTGGCAAACATATGCTGTTTTGAGGTTCAAGCTTCTGTTCGAGACGATCCCCTAATGAAGCCTCGGCAAAAGAATCACATCAAAATCATGATTCACATTCTTCTATTCACATGAATGAAAACAACAAAGCAATAGCAACAGAGACAGACTGTTGATCTCTCCCCGAATCAAAACCAGAACCACAAATTTTACAATTGATTACACCATCAACACACCGATTGATGTTCCCTACCTCTCATCAACAAATAGATGAGGAATGAAAATCATGGGGCTTGCTCGTGATCTGCTTAGCAGGAGCCTTACTCCCAGTAAGTTAAAAACAATTACAAGTAAATACACCCATGCTCAGAAAGCTCCTCTTCTATCAAATGGAAAGACAGCTGCTCCTCCCCGGACTACATTACTGAACAGTTGCACTTAGACTCAAGCTTTGGAGGTTTCATGCTGTCCGGCTGGTTTGGTACAGTAGAATGGTCTATTTTTGTTTCCCGAACTTTTACAGCTTCGGTTTTGACCAAGGGACTGCTGTCATTTTTTTGAGACCGCTGCTTTGTTCTTGGTCTCTGTAATCGTTGTGTCCGCCTTCCAGAAGAAACACTTGGTTTTCTAGCATCCTTAAGACCAGAATTACCCAAGATGGTAACGGTGGGCCTAGCACCTTCAAGGCAAAGTGAAGATTCCTCCTTTTCCATGGCAATAGATGCCGCTTTGTGTGCTAGACTATGAACAATCGAGCTGCAGAACAGTACTGTGTCAGTGGCTTCCTCCAAAGTAATGTTTCTTGACAAACAACCTTTTGGACCCTCAACCTTTGTGACTTCTTCATCTGTTAAGAAGAAAATGTCAGTAACTAACGAGATTCAAACAGGAAGCCTTCAACACCAAGATTACTACATGCAGAAAAAGATAGAAAAATGAAACAATCTACACTTCATCATGCAATACATGCCAACCATGAAAGGTTTGCTAAATACCGTCAAAGCTTCGTTTTTATGATTTTATGTTCTTCAACTTGGTGCTAAAGGGTCAATGATTAGCCAAATAGTCCTCAAAAGGGTCACCATAGAGTGCACACAAGGAACCATATTTTAAAATTTTAAAGAACCATTTTTTTAAATTTTACATCCCAAGTTCGAAAATTATAAGCATTCATAAAGAATGGTGACAGAAATGCTTTCATTCAGTTCAGCCATGTATTCATCTGTACATATCACTTAGTGATGCACATGCAGCAGAGTAGTTGATGTCACTGCATATGGCATACAACAAGAGCAAGAACTTCACACACTCATATACATATATATAGAGAGAAAGAGAGAGAATTATCTCTCTGTTTGTTAAGCAATTTTAAGATAAGCCTTACAAATTATTCCTTTAAGTAGCTTCAGAAGTAATCTGAATGTTGCATGGTAAGCCCCATGTGATGGTTAAGAGTTAGAAACTGAAACCTTAGATCTATGTTAGGTATGTTGTCAAAGGTACACCTAGCACACTCCTAGGCTCACTAAGGCCACTACATTTGGCTGGTTTTCCAAAATGAAATTTTCAAAAGTGATACAGGTGGATATCCTGGTTTTCCATGTTTTCTACAGGTTAATATCCAGGTTTTCAATTTCTTACCAGGTTGATGACTGTAATTCACTGAGTGACTCCAGTGAGGCAACTCAGTTGATTGACCTAATTTTCAAACACTGACCATGCAGATACTTTGGTTTCTTAAAGGATGGTGGAGCATGATTCAAAGACATGCACAACTTGAGAGGAGATCTTGAGGCACATATTTGGAAATGGTGGAGTTCTATTTTTTGAGTTTTCAATATATTGATCAATTGTGCCCACATCTTCACATTTGTAGTTTATGATCTGTTAGAGCCTACTTTAGTAAAGTCTATATACCTGTTCGCCGTATTCATACTTAAAGTGGGTACTTAGACAGACTTTGGGTATTTTTAGCTTCAAACTGAACCAAACTACTTAATTTTACTTGATTTAATTTTTCTAACTCAGTTTTTATTCTGTTTTTTAGAGTGTTTATTAACATATGATGTTTTTATTTACATCATTTGTTATTCGAATGTTGCTTTCATTTTGATTT